>CM022951.1:15437991-15834947 GCA_012931725.1 Litsea cubeba
TCCTCCCAAGATGGATTTCACAGAATTTCAGAGCATTTGGATATCATTTGGACCCATTTTCCATAAAATGGATTCCATGTCTGTTTGCTCAGACATGAACCCATGTCTGTCTGATTAGACATGGACTCCATGTCCGAAAGAAGCATTGTTTGCTCGGACATGGACCTACAGTAAGTATTTCGTGCCCATTTTCGAATTATAACTCCTTGAAACTGTTACGACTGCCCTCTCACTCTATAAATAGGGCCTTGGAACGACCATTCAAAGGGTGCACACCATTCTTACCCACTCTTAAGCATTCTTAGCCTCTCCAACCCTCCCCCACTCTCTCCTAATTAACTTAGAATCCTCAATGAGAATTCATCCCCTCTTTAGGTTTCCATTCATAAAGGTGAGACCTTTTTCAAAAGCTCTGCAAAGACAGAACATTAACCTCTCAAATTCAGTCTTCAACCTTTGGAGATGTTCCTCTAGAGGGAGAAACTAAATACCCATGGTCTAACCCTTACTTTTTATCTTGAATTGATTGTTCAGTCTCCCCTTCTTTGTCTTTCTCACTCAAAGAAGTATGGTGTCTCCATTTGAGACTTTGCTATGCAAGCGCTTTTCATGGCTTCATTCTGGTTCTCCGTACTGGTATGGCCCAGAATGACACAACTTTGAAACATCTACTGGCACATAAACTAGTAACTCCCTTGGATTGCACAAACGCAATTCTTGATGAATGAGTGATGATTGTGAAAGATTACTGTGGGTCAAAAATGGTTTTCACCCATCCATACATATAGTGAGGCCATCCTAAACCCATGACGGATGCGTTAGAGGAGTTTGGAGAAACAAAATGGGGTGTTATCAGACATGGGCTCCTAGAACTCATTTTTTGCTGTTTTTGTCATGTGTTATGTATAATTTATATACTTTTGTTCTTTTGTTAAGTTTAAAACTATCTAAGGTCGGATGGAGGGATTTTAAAAAAAATTGTAAATAACCTGCATCCACGAGGCTTGAAATGCGAGCCTGTGTAATACAAATTGGAGGAATGAATACCAAATTTCTACTATTTTCTATGTTCGAATTTTGTGATCACACCTAAGAAATTATTTTCAAAATTTTCTGCCATTAGGAATAATGGAACATGGAGTAGTATTGGTAGCTGAAGCATGTGTTAGCTGCTTCAATTGGGCAAATTTGTCCTCACAGTAATGCAATGTGTTGGAACCTTTTGCCCCGAGATATCTGATGATGATCATGTTATTCTGCTTGCTGAAGAGCTTTTAGATCAATTTGAGAACTCTAAGAAGGTTTGCAAGACCAGGATTATGTGTTAAATAAGTTAGGTGTACTTGGCTCAGCATGATGTCATGCTCAGCCCTCAAAATTAGCTTGATAACACTAAGAAAAATATTGCACACTATAAATAAAAATAAATGATAATAAATGGAAAAAATAAAAATAAAGAGAACCAAAGGCGTCATGACCCATTATAGATATTTGTGGACAACAAATTTTTAAGTTTACTCAAGAAGGCATTATGAATGACCACCCATTCTACCAAGATATTCTAAAATTGCTCATGTTTACTCCACTTTTGATGCAGGCAATGGGTTGGGAGTGATACAATTTGCTTATTCTCCTATCAAAGCTGAAAAGCTTGCTAAGAGGTTCCTTATATTGTCTTTTTCTTTCTAATGTTATTTTGCCCTTTTCTTTTTAATGCTATTTGTACACCAACCTACAAAATGGAAAAATCAAGCCAACTTCGTTTCTGGCCTCTCCGTCTCCCCTGAAAACTGCGTTTCTCTTCTCTTCAAGTCTCTCCATAGATTTAAGAAGTTAAATTATTATAAGTGACACAAGATAATAATATGACACTATTTTGTTCTATGATAATGAAATCTTACAATATTTAAACTTGTTAATATTTTATTATGCAATTATCCAAACACCCCCTAACCTACTAAGTGCAATCACGTATTTCATATGCTTGTCATAATTTTGTTAGTATAAGTAGAATCTCTCATGTCATACTCTCTATTACACATTTGAGACAATGTTCTGAAATTTTGTTTTATACTTTTTGACATCTTTGCCCAATCATATGAACCGCATAGCTTTCATTCTGAAGTCAATTTAGGTCAACATAATTGTGCGATCAAGTCAGTTTATATGGGAACAATTTTATGTGATTTTAGCCCTACTTGACTGGCCCTTTTCAGTCACTTTCACACATTACTGAACATGATTCATCTTCAAATACCTCAATGACAAACCACCTATTATTCTTATTTTCAAATACAGCTACAACGTACATCATTAAAAAAAAATTTATTTAATGCCACCTATAATTTTCTACATATATAAATATTCGACAATACATTACAAATCTTTTGTACGTAGACAAAAATATCTTAGTATAAGTATGTGTTTTATGCACGTGCAGGGCCAGACTAGTATTATAACAGCATACGGACCAAGGAGAAGATTTGCTTTGGGTGGGGTTTGAGAAGGGCCCAGTCTTAACCCAATTATGTTTGTAAGTGCATAAAATGTCACTCACAAAGATAGGGGGTGTAGCCGGAGCTCTTTAGTTGAACACCGATGCCTGCCTGAAACCTGAGAAGGGGAGGAATAATAGTAGGTCAGAGGACCCTGGCTGTGGGCAGCGCAGGGCTCTCCGATGCCTAAGTCAGTATGAGAACTGGACTAAGGATAGAGATTTTATGAAAGAAGGTGATACCAGTGTGTGGTTCTCTCGAACCGGAGGGAGAGAGAGCTCTTACTTTCTGGTTTGGCTCTTTTTATAGAGGAGAGGAGACAAGGAGGTGACTCTGTCAGGGAGCTGTCCCATCGTAGCACGTCGTGTCGCATCGGGCCATACCCGGGCTGTGGACGCCGTTCTGTCAGCGGACGTAGGCGGCAGGGATGGCCCTGTCAGAAGATATGGGCGGTGCCCTTGTCTTGTCGCACGTTCTGTGGCGTGCTTGAGCGTCCAAAGGAGGACAGCTGTTAGCCCCTGCCTTGGGTAGTTCTGGCATCCTGACTGAGGTCGGGGTGTGTTGCCGAGGTCGGTGAGCCGAGGTCGGGGAAGACCTTGACTTGGCTAGAGACCTCGCAGAGACGCCGAAGTAGAGGACCGGATAAAGTCCCCAGCCGGGCTGGGGATGCCTGGCCGAGGTGGAGCTTATGAGCGTATAGCCGAAGTGGATTCGCTTGGCCAAGCTGGAGACTGGTACTATCGCCGAGACCGAGCCTTGCCGAGATGGACTAGCTGGTGCGGGAGTCTCGGATGCTGCATCTAACAGGGATCCCGACGAGTTCGGGATTATCCCCACACAATAGTCCCCCAGGTTCTGAGCTCTGAGAGTACTCTCTGAGGTCGGAAGCTAAGAAGGGAGGAGCTATCTGAGCTTGATAGTCTTCAGTGTCTGGTTTGTCTCCAACTGAGAGACTGAGGAGTGACCAGCTGGCTCGTCGCCAGAGGTGTAATCCTGTTGGAAGTATTCTAGTGACGCTGCCGAGGAGGCTAGCATTGCTGCCAAGCGGAGGACTAGCACTGCTGCCGAGCTGGAGACTGGCACTGCTGTCGAGCTGGAGGAAGAGTTTCCTGCCGAGCTACAGGCTGCGCTGCTGCTGAGCTAGAGACTGGCACTGCTGCCGAACTGGTGGAGATTGAGACCGAGGTAGGAGCACTTGGCCCAGACCAACATGAGGCCGAGCCAGCATGAGGTCGTAGCCCGCACGTGGACTGACCAGCAAAAGGTCGGGACCATCATGAGGCCGAACCTACATGAAGCCATGAGGCCGAACCTGCGTGAAGCACATGGCTAGCACGAGGGCGAGCCAGCAAGAGGTCGGGGCGTGCCGGCAATCTGGCATGAGAGCCGAGATGCTCACAAAGCACGAACCGGAGAAGACCCGCTGGCTCGTCGCCAGGGCGCGTCGGCAACTTGGCACGGGCGCCGAGGTGCGCTCATAACGCGAACTGGAGAAGACCCGCTGGCTGGGCGCCAGGGGCGCGTCGGCAACCTGGCTAGGGCGCCGAGGTGCACACATAACGCGAACTGGATAAGACCCACTGGCTGGGCGCCAGGGGCGCGTCGGCAACCTGGCTAGGCGCCGAGGTGTTGACACCAAAAATGTCACTTTGCCTCTTCAAGATCCAAAAGAGCTACATGAAGTCGCAACCTACCATAAATAGGCAATGCTACTTCCAAAAAATCAAATCTTGTCGGAATCAAACAAAAAACTGCAAGATCCTTCAAAGACAGCCAAAAGAGGAGTACACAAGAAGTTTCGAGCCATTTCAAAATCATTTGGCCTAACTTCGCTTCTCCGGTAGCTCAAAAGGAGCTCCCGGCGACGAAAGCATCGGAGACACTAAATCTTCGATCAGAGCCGATGGATGGTCTCAAAATACATCCAAAAGGCTCCACGTCAAGTTCCATGTCAAACCGACAACGTTTGACCCTACATCAACCCTCGAACAGCTAAATCAAGCCTCTCGGCGGCGAGAACCACCGAGGCCATCACTCATCAGATAGAGCATATGGACGGCTTCAAAATGCTTACAAAGGGCTACACGTCAAATTTCAGGTCATTTCGACAACATTTGACCATACTTTGACGCTCGGAAGCCAAATCAGGCCTCTCGGCGGCGAAGCTCCCCGGGACCATGGTTTCCAAGACAAAGCTTATGGATCATCTTAAAATGACTCCAATAGGTTCCCTGTCAAATTTCAAGTCAATCGGACATCGATTGACCGCACATCAAGCCGCGACATCTTCATCGCGACAAAAGCAAGTCTATTGGTGATAGGACCCCAAACGGCTTCAAAACTCAAAAAAAAGGCTATGGTTAGTCTTATTTATTGTTCAGCAGGCTTCACCCCAAATTTCAAGTCATTCCGACATCGTTTGACCCAGTTTCAGCTTCTGACGGAAAATCGGCAGCTCTACGCAACAAAGTCTTCGGCTTTCTCAGAAAATTGGAAACTTTGCAAAATAAAATGCAAGGATTCTCATCAGGTTTTCTACAGGGAAATCAGGCCAATAAATGATCAAAAATATCAAGGAAAAATACAGAAGAAAAAAGAATCGAAAAACAGCAAAAACGGACACAAAACGGGACAAAAGGGGGAAAAAAAAACCCAGGGTCGCAGGCCCCTGCGACCCTATGCCAGGGTCGCCGGCGACCCTAGGGCCTAGGATCACCCGGTGGGCCACGGAAACCCCGTTTTTCGATGTTTTTTCGCGATTCAAAGAGTCTGGCCTCTGGTATTTTCCAAAATTCATACTTTTGAGACACTAAATCCTCTGACATCCGTCAAAAACACGGGTTAATCATCAAGAGTGTCGAAATCTACATTGATAGCCAACTGGTCAACCAAAAAAAGTGTGCTTTCTACCCGACCGATCGAGAAATCGACAGGACAGATGGCACCGACCCGCTGTTGGCAACCAACACCTGAAGTTACATGGTCATCCGATGTCGATCTACATGAAGATCCATCGATGATCATCGCTAGAAGAATTCCAAAAGACGCGGCACGGCCCGCGACTCTTCAACAGCTCGGCGACCACTTAATGCGATTAATTGACTAGCTTTATTACAGTCATTAATCCATTTCTTGGATGGACCAATCAGAAGCAAGCATCCGGGAGTTACAAGACAAGAGATTCATGGCATTTAACCCATGAAACTCCTCCCATCATGGCGATTAAATGCCCTCAATCTCCTCCGGCCAATCAGAAGCCAAGAAAAAGGAGTTACAAAATAAAGAATTCAATCTTGTAACTCCTCCCTTTATGTAGCTTTATGACAATTAAGGCTCATAAACCCTCCTAAATGGCTACCTAAAAGCCTATAAATAGGAGAGCATTCCAAAGAAAAAAAAAACCACAGAGACACGGACAAAGCACAGAAATTCAGAGAAGGAAAGAGAGAAAACTCTGCGGAATTTCTACACCGACCACCGCTACAAGGTGACAAAAGTCCCATGGGGGGTACCCCCCCAAGGTCCTTGCCTTCTCCTTCTGCCTCCAATGGCTTAGAGATGGCTTTTCAGCCCGTCTACTTGGCTTTTTATTGGACATAGGACCTCCTCTTGGTCTTTGTCCTCTAAAAACCTGAGGTTATAGCCAAGCCAAGCGAATCAATAGCATCCTCTGTTCTCATTTGCATGGATGATGGCGAAGTCCACATATGGCTTGCGACCGTCAATCTGAACGGGTCCCCCACAATCTCCTGAGAAGTTAGATCCTCCTTTTCTTGCTTTTCATTGTAGTTTGTATTTTTTTTAAAGAGATAAAAATCACAACTCTTGTCTTTCATTATTGATAATGATTGTAAATCGGCTATAAACGCCAAAATCGGCTATAAAACGCCGAAATCGGCTATAAACGCCAAAAATCGGCTATAAATGCCAAAAAAATCGTCTTTCACGGCAAATTAAGAAAATGTCTCTTTTCTTAAATATATGTGCAATGGAAAACTTGAAAGAAGTTTATTTCCTTTTTACTTACGAAGGTTGATCTCCGGATCACCACTTGCAATTCCAAGTAAAATAAAAAATCTGGCACACCCACACAAAGAAATGTTGATGCACGCCTTTGCCCCCCGGTTCCGAAAGGGTCGGACCCAACGGACTCCCACGTCCGCCGACCTCGGTAGGACCAGGCATGGAGCGTGGTCCATCAAGCTGGCACACCCGGTGGGACTTGTTCATTTGAGAACACGATGCTAGAAATGAAATATTTGCATATCATATCTTTTGCTCTATGCTTATATTTCTTTTCTCGATTCCTTGGCTACTTTCTAATTGGTGGCCTATGTTGGATTCCGCATCTAAAAAAAATGAAATGAGATTTTTTGGAAAATTTCTAATTCTTTGAATTTATTTCCACTCTTTCTCTTTTCAAAAAAAAAAATCAGATTTTTTATTTTGGATTCAAAATTGAGAAACCTTGATCATTTCCTATCGTTCATCGTGCTTGTAGAAATGTTGAGCTTGTTCGACTAAGGTTTTGGGCCATCGTTTCTCTTCGATGAGTTCATTAAAGATCTAAAAAAAAAAAACAAAAAATTAGTAGTTTGGATTCAAAATTGAGAAACCTTGATCATTTCCTATTGTTCATCGTGCTTGCAGAAATGTTGAGCACGTTCGACTTAGGTTTTGGGCCATCGTTTCTCTTCGATGAGTTCATTAAAGATCTAAAAAAATAAAAAAAAACAAAAAATTAGATTTCTCAGTTTGGATTCAAAATTGAGAAACCTTGATCCTTTCCTATCGTTCATCGTGCTTGCAGAAATGTTGAGCATGTTCGACTTAGGTTTTGGGCCATCGTTTCTCTTCGATGAGTTCATTAAAAATAAAAAAAATAAAAAAAATATATAAAAAAAACGCAAAAAAAATTAGATTTCTCAGTTTGGATTCAAAATTGAGAAACCTTGATCGTTTCCTATCGTTCAACGTGCTTGCTGAAATGTTGAGCATGTTCGACTAAGGTTTTGGGCCATCGTTTCTCTTCGATGAGTTCATTAAAGATCTAAAAAAAATAAAAAAATAAAAAAATTTAGATTTCTCAGTTTGGATTCAAAATTGAAAAACCTTGATCCTTTCCTATCATTCATCGTGCTTGCAGAAATGTTGAGCCTGTTCGACTATGGTTTTGGGCCATCGTTTCTCTTCGATGAGTTCATTAAAAATATAAAAAAATAAAAATAAATAAAAAAAAAGACATAGACCACTAAGGTTAAACCAACTGCGTTCTTTGATCATGGTTGATTCAAGAAAAGCCTTGTCCAGAGTGTGGAGACAGCTTGACTGTTCTAGGCAAGGGTCCTCCAAACGGGTTCATTAAGTAATCCTACCCTTACCTGCGGGCAATTCTATCAATCGAGATTTCATAA
The DNA here is from genome assembly GCA_012931725.1 of Litsea cubeba. Lineage (NCBI taxonomy): Eukaryota > Viridiplantae > Streptophyta > Magnoliopsida > Laurales > Lauraceae > Litsea > Litsea cubeba. The sequence continues at coordinate 15,445,901 of CM022951.1, forward strand.
GACCGGGTTAGGAGGCCTATGTGTACTCTCTGGTCTTTTAAATAAATTTTTTTCAAAAATAAAATTTTTAAAAATAAAAATTTTAAAATAAAATTTTAAAATAAAAAAAAAATTGAAAAAAAAAATCTTAAAAAAAGTAAAAAAAAAAGTTTTTTTTTTTAAAAAAAAACTTCCGTCATTTTGGGTTTAGATTGGAGAAATCTTGGTCTTCTCCTTTCTGAGCACTGGCACTCGCGGAAATCGCTGAGCCCGTGTTCAGATTGGAGTGCCTTTTGCTATCTTTGATGAACCCGATATTGGCCTTTCAAAAAAAAACTCATCATTTTTGGATTCAGATCCGAGAAATTATGGTTCATTTCTTTCTGAGCACTGGCGCTCGCGGAAATCGCTGAGCCCGTGTTCAGATCGGAATATCATCTGCTCTCTTTGATGAATCCAATCTTGACCTTTCAAAACAGAGAATCTCATCTCATGGATGCGGTCTCAAAACATTTGTGTCTAGCGGTACTAGTACGCCCTTTCAGGGTCTACTGTATTGCGACCGGCACATTTGTAACTCCAACTTTATATTCTTCTTACCTTGAGCAAGCTCTGCTTCTCGATAAGTCGAATTTAAGTTCACAATTGCTTCTAGCAGTCACTGGAACGCTCATTCTGGGCTTACCACACCTGCGATCAGAACAATTGTACCCTCTATGGCATTTTGCCTTCTTCATATTGCTTGGGTCATCTCCCTTGAGCGATTTGAAAAGACAAAACCATAGAACTTCCCATTTATGATCATTATATTCTTGTGATTACTAATGGATGAGGTCTTGTTTCAGAAATTTTCGAAAAAAACTAACAATGGCAGCATCGCTTACCATTACTTTCAATGAGAGCAAGCACCAACTCATGCTTCAACAGAAGCAAACTACGCGCACCTACAAGCGCCCATCAGCTGCCGAAGCGTCAACTCCCTCGGCAACTCTCTAAGCTCTGGGTCGACCTCGACTCCCCGGACTATCATCTTTGGGACGCTGGGACCATTCCCACTTCCCGATGAACAAGCTGCTCCTTCCAAGAAGCAGAAACTCACCTCTCAACGTGTCACTACCGTGACACCAAAGGCGAACACCAGAAGGCCCGAAGCCTGTGGCAGCCCCACGAAGCCTCAACCAACAAACGACCAGGTCTATCCCAAGACTTGGTCCCCAAGACCTTCACCAAAACAGAGAAGGTCCCAAACATCCACCAAGCCAGCATTCCTAGCCCCACTCAAGGAGAACCAGTTCTACCCTCTTGCTTATATGAAAGAGGAGAGACCCATCTCCAACCTGACTCCCAAGTCAAACCAGCATGAGCCGGCTTGTTCATACAAGCCCAAAATCAGATCATGCATCACAAGGCCTCTGCAACCACCTGCTAAGGCCTATAAACTTGCAGTTCGACCCTTCATCTCTACAGGGGCCGAACTCCAAAAATTCAAAGCTTCGCTGCAACAGGCGAAGGACAGGGTTCGCATCCTGTCATTGCCCAGCTACAAAGAAGACAGGCTCGGCTGCTGCGCCCGGGAGAGCACATCTTTCATCGTCAAAGCCCAGCCAGAGCTGACCGAAGCTCAAATTGCTCGTCGTATATGCCGCCGCGCGTCGTATCGGCAAAAGAGACTAGAGAAGCAAAGGACCCAGCCTCCTACACTTCAAGTCTCTCCCAAATGGGTCGAAAAAGAAAGACCCAACCAAGTTGCTGCCGTCCATATGATTGGAAAAACCAGAAGATGCCAAAAGTCAGCAACAAAAATCCATGTCCGACGTCCGATGACCCGCAGCGTCTCCAGGACAAGAAGACATTCAGAAGAATCCCCTGCTCCTTCAAGCAAAGGACGGCAGAGTGATCCTTCCTCAAGCTCTTCATAAAAAAGAATGAGCCCCAGCTCAGTCACCAGGACAGTTTCTTCATTCGAATCATGAAGGATTAACGTCTTGGCTACAAATTCTGAGCCACCACCCCGCAATCCACCTCAAGATGATGCGATCACCCACATCCAGCAGTTGGAACAAGGCCAACAGAGGATTGAAACTCTGATGGAAAACCTTCTCCTCGCATTCCAAAATCAGGCGAACAATGAACCTCCTCCGAATCATCAAGATGATGAGGTAAATGGAGAAAAAAATGAGTCACGCGCCCTTACCAAAAAGGACGTAGAAAGTATCCTCGCCAAAGCAAAAGAAGAGGATATACTCAAGGAGCATGGGATCAACCACCATATCCCTTATGGATGGACTCGGTCCCGTTCCCAACAAAATTCAAGCATCCTACTCTCCAAACATATATGGGGAATGGATCAGCCAGACAGCACGTCATCCACTTCAAGATCCTGACGGGAGCTATCGCGGATCAAGATGCACTCAAGATCCGCCTCTTTGCAAGTACCCTAAAAGGTACGGCCTTCGATTGGTACTCCACTCTGCTGGAGGACTCCATCCAAAACTGGGCCATGCAAGAGACACGCTTCCTGACTCACTTCAAAGGTGAGGATCATCCCGCTACTATGGCTCAGCTGTGCAGCCTAAAACAGGGTGGGAATGAGTCAACATATGACTTCATTCACAAGTGGAAAGCAATGGCGTACAAATGCTCTGATGTACTGCCACAAGCGTCGCTAGTCAACATCTGCCGAAACAACATGAGAGCTAGAATCCGCTCCATGATCATCGGCAACAAATCAAAAAACCTGGGAGAACTCCTAGAAGCTTCCATGGAAGCTGAAACGGTGATTAAAGACCTCGACAGTCAGAAATCATCAAGAAAAGAGCCAACCGCCATTGCAACCTCAAAACCAAAGAAAAACGAGGTCCTTAATGTGCAGACCAAGTCAGCTCCTCAGTCACCAAAGAAAGTTGAAAACAAAGCTGCTGGTAAGAGACCTGAACTCTCTGATGCCTTCAAAGAACGAGTAGAGAAGAAATACCTGTTTGATGAAGATGTTGATGAAATCTTCGGGGCTTTTGTGGCAAACGGCAAGCTCACTTTGCCTGAACCAAAAAGACCGGGTGATGCTGGCAAAACCAACGATCCTCGGTACTGTCCATACCACCAGATGATCTCGCATCCTCTCAATCAATGCTTCGTTGTGAGGGAGAAAATAAACGAGATGTGGAAAAACGGAGTCATTACCTTTGACAAAAACTATGGGTCTGCCTCCGTCAACATGGTGACATGTGGACAAACATCGAAATCACCAAAGAAGAATATCACTACTTCCTTCAAGGTGATAAACTCAATCCAAGCGTCCGAGGAACTGGTTCCTTACCCGACACCAGACAGACAACCCATATGGGTACATCCCGATCTCCTGGAAGATGAAAATTGGGAGGTCGTGAAAACAAAGCCTCCAGCTCAACAGCGAAGGCAGGCTAGGAAATATCTTCTCAAGCTCAAACGGCGAGAGAAAACCCAGCCAAAACAAGAAGTCAAAGAAAAGGCAGAGGCTTCCTCTACCGTTTCACTGGAGGCAACAAAAACATCCCTTCCAGAGACTTCAAAGGGGGTAAGAAAATTCACTCTCAGTGATTTCATGCCACCTCAATTCAAAGAAGCCACGCAGGAGGTATCATACTCTTGCAATTCGGTAGTTGGATTCTCCATTGATGGATACGAGTCCAACGACACCGATGATGGATTCGAATCCAACTACACGGACGAGTGGGAGGAGTCCCTTGAAACAGGAAAATATCTCTCTGATGAAGAATGGGTTCCTGAGTCTCATCTTATGCCAGTAATCTGGTATAACCCCCTACAACCACAAGGATCCTGGTCTGATGATGAAGAAGACCAAGAGGCTGTACAAGAAAACGCTGCTGACCCAGCACCTCTCATTGCTCCAGTGGAAATCAACAATGTTGAGCCACAAAGAGATGATGAAGAAGAAGATTTGGCTCCCATGCCTGATCTTGAAGAATATGCAAGGATCTTGCAGCGTCTCACTCTAGAACAAGAGCAAGACCGCGTCAACGAGCCTCCTCGCAATCCAGAGCCTGAAGTCCCTGAAGACCATCAGGTACATCCTCCCTTAACTCCTGAAAATGGAGAAAATTGCTGGATAGACGATCCTCTTACATCCGAGGATGAGTCTGACTCCGATCAGGCAACGTCTCCCGTCAGAGCTTCCTGTAATGTAATAATTCGGGATTATAGCTCTTCCGAAGCATCGTCTGATGAGAGCACTTACACTCCGGCAACGCTTAGCAATGTATCTTCTGGAGCCACCTCATCTCACGTGACTTTCACTGAGATGACACCCTCTCAGGTTTCTTCTCCTGAGACGGTGACTTCAAAGTTCACACCCTTCCTGACTGAAGAGTTCCCAGCTATTGATGCCTGGGACGATGAATTGGTCAACGAAGAAGAAAGGTTGCTGGATGCTGTTCAGGACTTGTTCCCGAAAAATGCTCCGTGCAACACAATCACTGAGGATGGCAACTCCGCTGCTGATACATCCTCAGCAAATGAAAAACGACAGCCTCTTGATCCTGAAGACAATCTTCCAAACAAAGACCCTTCTCAAGAAGCTCTCGAAGTTGGCAGAGGCACCCGCTCTGGCCGGGACTACCACAAAAATTACAACCAATCTTCCTTTACATATGTAAATCCTTCGGGAAAAGATGTTATAAGCGCCCCTAGCGCCCCTAGTAGCAACAATGATGAACATGCATGCCCTAAGGAGGCTTTCAAGTATGACTTGATTAAACACTTCAAGCACATACCTGCACGTCTGCACATCCTAGATTTATTGCGAATGTCTCCGCACACTCGTGATAATCTCATTTCAGAATTACAAAAGCTGAATGAGGATGTCGACAAACATGCCCCGCAAGTCCTCCAAATTGAAATGGATTACCGGGTCAAAAACTCAGAAGCTTCCTCAAAGGGAGAAAAGAAGAAAACTGAGGGATCATGCATTGAATGCCTCTCGGTTAAAAAAGCAGCCAGTGCAACCATCGCCTTCACAAAGGACGACCTCCTACTCGGCGAAACAAGGCATAACCGACCCCTGTACTTCACAGGGTACATCAAGGAAATGCCTATGCACAGAGTTCAGATCGACCCAGGTTCTGCACTCAACCTCATCTCCACATCGGCTCTCGAAGAGTTGGGCATCCCATCCAGCAACCTGAGCCACAAATCTGTATCTATCTTTGGATACGATGGGAGTACTCAAAGGCCTATCGGCAAAATTAGGTTCAAGTTGCAGATCGGTGATCTTATCTCTGAGGTCACTGTGTATGCAATAAAAACCCCTTCATGCTACAACATCCTTCTCGGACGCCCTTGGATCCACGAGACTGGTGTTGTCCCTTCAACTCTACATCAATGCATCAAGTTTGTTAGCGACGACGGCATGATACATCGAGTCTTTGCGGACAAAAAATCCTTCAAAGGTAAAGAAGTCCACTTCGCAGACTCACAAATGTATGAAGGTGAAAAAGAAGAAGATGAGAAGCACACAGCACCCTTTGCCGAAAATCCCCAGAAAGATAAAGGCAAGGCTCCTCAACAATCGCCGGAAGAAAACAAATCATCCGGTAAACCCGAAGAGAGCATTCAAACTCCCTTCATCATCTCCCTCAAACCTTCAAAGCCTTTGGTCATCATAACTAAAGTGAAGAAGGTAAAGCAAAAGCCTGGGGGCAAATTTGTTATCTCTTTCGTGTCTAGCATGCAAGACACGGACTCGGATTCAGAGCCAGAAGGCGACACATCGTCAAGCCAAGCTGATACTCAGCAAGTTCAGCCTGCTCTCACTCCAATGAAGACAACTTCTGACATAGAAGATCCTACGTCAGCTTCCTTCGTTGTTCCAGCAACTTCAGCAAAGGAAAAGCCAATCTTCTTCCATAGATCGGATGCTTCTTCATCAAACTCCATGCTTGAACCTTTCCAAAATGAAGGTATGCCTCAACTATCCTTATACAGTTCTGTGGCACAAAGCTATTATGAAGAAAATGGGCTATGACGCTCAAAACCCAGTCGGTTTAGGAGAAGGACGCGATATTCTCATGCCATTGGGGCCCGTCTTGACCAAAAGCCAGCTAGAAGATTGGAGACTCTATGGCTATGTAGAAAAGTCTACACACGGGTTAAGGTATGATCCCGACACTCCCCTGAGACAGTTGACACAAAGGCTTAAAAGTCAATATACTGACCAAGCCTCAACATCTCAAGTCCATGAAGACATCAATCGCCCTGGATATCTCTTTGATGAGTCACCTGACAAAGATCCAGGAAGCTCATCCAATTGGCACGATTTCTCCGAAAAAGAAGAGGAGTTGTCCGATGGCACAGACGTATGGTCTTCTGACCCAGAAGAACCCTCATCTCCAAAAGAAGTAGCCTGCTTCGACCCGGTTTCAACAGGCGATTGGGATCATCTCATAACAAGCCTTGAGAAAATTACCGATCAAGAAGACCCGTGGAAAGGAACAAAACCTTGGTCTGGAAATGCCCTTGAAACCCCAGAAGGTTTCGTTGAGCTGGAAGCCTCCGAAAATATTATGGAGGAACCATCTTCGAACCTTCCAACAGAAGATCCTGTTCAAAAGATAGACTTGGGAACACCAGATAACCCACGTCCTGTATTCATAAGCAAGAATATAAAGGATGATGAATTACCCGAGTATATCGCCTTTCTTCATGAGTTCGTTGATTGCTTTGCATGGTCTTACGCTGAAATGCCTGGCTTAGACCCCAAAATAGCGCTCCACAACAAGAAGACATCAAGCCTGTCAAGCAAGGCCAAAGAAGATTCCGTCCAGATGTGATGGATAAGATTGAAAAAGAAGTTCAAAAACTCAAAAGCGTCGGCTTCATCCGTGAGGAACAACATCCTGAATGGTTGGCCAACATTGTCCCCGTGATAAAGAAAAACGGGCAGATCAGGGTCTGTATTGACTATAGAGACGTGAATGGTGCATGCCCAAAAGATGAATTTCCGCTCCCCATACCAGAGGTAATGATTGATAATACCTGTGGATTCGAGCGAATGACATTCATGGATGGTTTCTCTAGCTACAATCAGATAAAGATGCATCCTGAAGATGAAAAACATACATCTTTTCGGACCCCATTTGGCATGTATTGTTACACTGTCATGCCATTTGGTCTGAAAAATACTGGTGCCACATATCAGAGGGCTATGATGAAAATATTCCAAGATATGCAGCACAAGACGGTTGAATGTTACGTTGATGACCTCGCCGTCAAAAGCAAAAGAAAAGAAGATCATCTTGAAGACCTTCGAGAAGTCTTCCTCCGGCTTCGCAAACACAAACTACGAATGAATCCTTTGAAATGCTTCTTCGGCGTCTCGTCGGGTAAGTTCCTCGGATTCTTAGTTCGGAAAGCTGGAATAGAGTTTGACCCTATAAAAGTCAAAGCCATTCTAGAAATGCCCTCTCCAAGAACCTTGAGAGAACTCAAAGGGCTTCAAGGGAGATTGGCCTACATCAGACGGTTCATCTCCAATCTTTCGGGGAAATGCCGTCCATTCTCTCGGTTGATGAAAAAAGGTGTAAACTTTGTCTGGGATGCTGACTGTGAAGCTGTTTTCCAAGACTTCAAGTCATACTTGACAAAACCTCCAGTGTTAGCCGCTCCTACCACTGGAAAACCATTCATCTTGTACACAAGAGCCCTTGATCACTCTTTAGGAGCTCTACTTGCGCAAGAAAATGATCAAAGAAAAGATGCTGCTCTATATTACATCAGCCGCATGCTAGTAGGTGCAGAGCATCGCTACTCTCCAGTCAAAAAAGAATGTCTTGCAGTGATGTTCGCCGTACAAAAACTGCGTCACTACTTGCTTTCCAACACAGTCTACCTGGTCTCAAGGGTTAACCTCTTGAAGGTCCTACTCACAAAGGCAGGTTCTCTCAACGCTCGACTGGCAAAATGGTCCATCCTTCTGTCACAATTTGATATTAGGTATGTACCACAAAATGCAATCAAAGGGCAAGCTCTAGCAGACTTCCTCGCAGAGCATCCATTGCCTAAAGATTCTCCACTCAGAGATGATCTCCCAGACGAACCAGTCTACAATGTGGAGACTTTCTCACAAAATGCCTCCTGGGACATGTACTTTGACGGTGCAACCAGGACAAATGAAAAAAGACAGCAGCTGAATATCAAGCTCTGATCCTAGGATTGGAACTCGCCATCGAATCCAGTATCACCATGCTGGAAGTCTTTGAGACTCTCAACTGATCGTCAACCAGATGAATCAGAAATTTGAAGTCAGAAAGCCAGATTTACTGCCTTACTACAACAAAGCACAATCGCTTCTGCAAAAGTTTGACATCTGTCACATCACCCACATTCGTAGAGGTGAAAACATACGTGCAGATGCCCTAGCTGGACTTGCCGCATCCATGGCAATCCAGGAAAGGGAAAACATGCAAATCACAGTGTGCAAAAGAAGAATCCTTCCTCCTCTTAACACACACCAAGCAGTTGCTGAATGCCACCAAGTGGTTGGAAGTCGGATTTCAATCCTTCAAACTTCAATCGGCGACTGGAAGGATCCGTTCATTGATTACATTATGTTCGAAATCCTACCTGAAGATCCAAAAGAACGGGTAAGCATGCAAAGACGAACCCCAAGCTTTCATTTGGATATTCCTTCAAAAATCCATTACAGGAAATCCTTCAACGGAGTACTTCTACGCTGCTTGTCACAACAAGAGGCTGAAGAAACACTCAAAGGAGTTCATGCTAGTCTTTGCGGAGCTCATCAGGCTGGTCCCAAGCTCTATGATCAGATAAAAATGTTAGGATATTACTGGCCTACCATGGTAGCTGACGCAATGCAATTTGCTAAGCGCTGCCAACAATGCCAAGTTCATGGAGATTACATTCACATGCCTCCAGAATGGCTGCATCCTACAGCGATTTCATGGCCTTTCGAAGCCTGGGGTATGGACATCATAGGTCCTATTTCTCCCCCTTCGAGCAAAGGTCATCGCTTCATCTTCGCCGCTACGGATTATTTCTCCAAGTGGTCAGAAGCATTTGCGTTTAACGAAATGAAGACCTCATCAGTCCTTCAGTTCCTGCGCACTAACATCATTTGTCGTTTCGGCATACCCAAAAGATTCGTCCATGATAACGGACCACAATTCCGGGATCATCGATTCTACAGGTTTTGCGACAAATACAAAATCCAAAGCTGTCCTTCGACACCATACAATCCGGCAGCAAACGGGTTAGCAGAAGCTTTCAACAAGACACTCTGCAAAATCCTCAAAAAAAATGGTCTCTAGTCACAAAAGAGACTGGAGCGATAAAATGTCTGAAGCTTTGTGGGGCTATTGAACCACCGTTCGAGGACCAACCCATAGCACACCATTCTCCTTGGTCTATGGATGCGAAGCTGTCGTGCCCTTGGAAGTACAAATTCCTTCCTTGAGGGTATCCTTGCAAAATGACATGACTCAAGAAAGCAATGTCAAATTGCGACTCCATGAGCTGGACAATCTCGATGAGAGACGGCTCGAAGCTCAACAAAGCATTGAACTTTACCAAGCACGCATGGCAGGATCTTTCGACAAAAAGGTCAGGCAACGCGCCTACAAAAAGGGTGACTTGGTCCTTGCGGTAAAAAGACCAATGATCTTCGCTCACAAGTCCAAAGGCAAATTTGAGCAAAAATGGGAGGGACCCTACGTCATCGACAAGGTTTTCTCCCACGGCGCATACGCACTCCTAAACATGGAAGGTGACAGATGTATGCTGCCCATTAATGGCAAGTTCTTAAAGCGGTACTACCCTTGAAGACTTACCCAACTGGGTAAGAGCAATGCCTGTACGGCCAAAACCGGTTTCCAGGTACACGCTCGCTAAACCCACCTTTTTTTTAGAATTTTCATATCAAATGTTGAAATTTCTAGAAATTTAAACAATGCTTACTTCCATCGTTTCATTGTTAAAAAATCCAAGTTTAGGAACTTTTCCCTAACTTGACCAAAATTTTCAATCCTTGAACCCAAAATTCATGGTTTGAAACAAAATCCGGAATCAGGGATTTCCACCCTAATCCACCCTGCCTTTTACCGCCAAAATGGTTTTAGGTCAAAACTTATAACCCTCGAGTCTTTAAACAAAAAAAAAATGGTTTTTCAAAAACCCGCGGGGAAGCGACGCTTAGTCGATACTCGCACAAATCGGAAGCATACGAACCACATTCGACACTTCCAAAATTTCAGGGAAGCGACATTTCGTCGATACTTGCAAAATCCAAAACCGTGGAGATGCAACATTTCAGTTGATATCCACAACCCAAATTTCAAAAGGTTAAAAAAAAAAACCTAAATACCGTGGAGACGCAACATTTTAGTTGATATCCACAACCCAAATTTCAAAGGTTCGAAAAAACCTAAAAAACCATGGAGACGCAACATTTCAGTTGATATCCATAACCCAAAGGTTCGAGAAAACCACAAATTTCAAAAATCGTGGGGAAACGACATCAAGTCAGTACCCGCAAAATCAAAATTTTTGAAAAGCAAGGATGCGACATTCCATCGATACCTGCACCCAAATCCGCAAGGATGCGACATTCCATCGATACTTGCAAGAACATTCAGCAGGGAGGCGACTTTTAGTCGATACTTGCATTTTTGAAAACCAAACCGGCTATAAATGCCACAAAAACGGCTATAGATGCCACCAAAACAGGCTATAAATGCCACAAACCGGCTATCAATGCCACAAAACAAAACCGGCTATCAATGCCACAAAATAAAAAAATTGGCTTTCAAAAAACCCGGCTATCAATGCCACAAACAGGCTATCAATGCCACAAACCGGCTATCAATGCCACAAAATCGGCTTCCATGCCACAAACAAAATCTGGCTCCCATGCCAAAACAATCATTTGACAAAAGATTTTCACAAAATGATAAGCTTTTGATCAAATCCCATTTAGCAATTACTTTTATCACAAAAAGATTTAAGTGAGCGTAGGGAAAACAAAAAAAAGGCATCACATTTAGCAATTACTTTATCACAAAAAGATTTAAGTGAGCGTAGGGAAAAAAAAAAGAGTACCAAAAAATACATGTGGTACCAAAAAAAAGAAAGTGTTCACAAGCACTACAAAAAAAAAAGTACCAAAAAAAATACAAGTGGTACCAAAAAGAGAGAATGATGGTTTCTGTAAAAAAAAAAAAATATAGGAGCTCAATCAAAAATGGTCTCCAGCCAAGAGTTCAGCTCCTCAAGCAAACTTTTGGCCTCAGCCGTCAGGGATTCCAGGGCACGATTCTTCAAGAACTTGCCATGAGATGCTGGGGTGGGCTGTAACCCTTCTTTCGCACTGGGAAGCTTCTCCCGAGCAGTTTGCCACTGTTTGTTCTCTTTAGACTTTCTTTTAAGAACTCGATCGGCATCTACAGCCCGACGAATCAGAACCCTCTCTCTGTCACGAGCCTCTGTTATTGCAGTCCACTTGGCAGCGACTTGTGCCTGCAGATGCTCAAGACGTTTCCTGGCCTCATCGACCTCCCTATCAAGGATGTTAAGGTCATGTGTCAGCCCAATGATGGTTAGCTCTTCTAAGTTCTTCTCTCGGACTATCTGCTTCCTGCTTTGTGTAGCCTCATCCAGGTTAGACTGAGCCTTATCAGCAGGGTCCAGGAACATTTCCTTGAAGAACTGGCCGTCAGGAAAACCCATGGTCTCAAACCACCTGTCACCCAGCTCAATGATCCTATCAACGATCGCCCTGGCACTTGTGACATCCAGACCAGCCTCTTCGGCATCACCGAGAATCTCACGCACATGCTGGATCATCCCAAATCCGGCATCTAAGTGCCCAGAAAGCAGAGTCTCAATCCAAGAGCTCAGAACCCGCACCACCACCTTTTTCGCAAAAAGAAGAGGTGGCCCAGCTGAAGATTTGCCCAACTCCGTTGGTCGACTACTCATGTCATCACTAGTTGGAAGAGTAACAAAAGAACTCTTTCCAGTTGAAGCTGCTCCTGTTCGGGAAGGAATCTCAGCACGAGATATCTCCTCAACAGTGTCAGAACTGGTCCCAGGAGTCTTTACCTCTGGATCAACCTCTGGTATCCCTTGCTCTGGTTCTAAAGGAATCAACGGACCCTCTTCTGTCACTTCAAAACCTGCAATAGAAACACAAAAAGGTATGAATATGATCCTATTTGAAAATCATTATCAGGGTTATTAGTACAAAATACCTTCTTCGACGACTGGCGGAAGACTCTCTTCCTCCATGAACTCATCAGAAGCATCATCAACATTTGCGTCCATCGATGGTTTATAGTCATCGGAATCCTGTGGCAAGTCAGCTGGCAAGAAAAAAATGTTAGCAAACCAAGTCACAGACACAAAAAAAAAAGAAGAAAACAAAAGAAGTCATACCAATTGGAGATTCTGGATTCACTCCAGAGTCCCTCGGTTCTTCTTCAGGTGCCCCGACAGGATCCGTCACCACCTCATCGGTTGGAACCTCAGGCATCATCAAGTCTTCCTCTGCTAAAAAAAAAAAAAAGAAAAGCAGAAACAAGAAGCAAATCAGAACATGGAAAAATCCCATGAAAAGAAATGGAAAGAGAAAAAGGAAGAATCATACCTTCACCGACGGTCTCTTCTTCTCGGCTTCTCTTCTCTGGAGGCTCGTCAGCATCCACTGGCACATCCTCATTGATAGTAAGAGGGACTTCCAAGTCAGGAGAGTCCTCATGCTGCCCCTTGCTGCGATGACTCCTCCTCCTCCTCTTACTCCTACGGGCTCGCTTCTTAGAGGAACCTGCCCCACTGTCAGAGTCAGGTCTTCCACTTGACTCCTCACTGGATGGTCTACTCTTGCCAGTAGACTCCACGGAAGCTTGCCTTTGCGCCGCTTACATCCAAGCATCAAGTTCGGCTTCCTCCTGTTCTAGCTGTTTTAAAGCCTCATCAGGTATTTCTCGAACAGCTTCAGAACCAATGATGCCCTGGTCACCGAGAAAGCCTATCTTGTGCTTCTCTCCTGAAAGGACCAAACTTCCTCTCGCCGGACGCCATCCGACTTTCCAAGGCCCTTTCTAGATGCCAGCTTCACATCAAGCTCCTTCTTGGAAATCCCCCGATATGCCAAAAAGCTCTCCGCGAACCACTTCGCAAAGCCGGCGGTCCGGGAAGTCAACAACACAGGATAAGAGATCATGGCTGTAGTGTCTTCAGCACTATAGAAAGCCCATGCATTTCTCCCGTCCTGTAAACCTCCAAAGCGCTTCACCATGCTTGAAGGCGCTCCAACAACGCCTTGAGGAAAGCCCAACTGCAAAGCAAAGCGAGAGGGTACACCATCGTGCCGACACGTATGCTGAAAAGCCACTCCTTCTCTGCATTCGTCAAGGAGTAATGCCTTCCCGACCCCGCCCTGGTAGAGTCTCGGGAGGCACCAAAATCAAAAGCCTTCTTCCGCAACTCTGGAGAAAGCTTCACTGAAGATTGCCCTATCTCGACGTCCCTGAACCGTCGGATCCTCATGCTGGCAAACTAAAGTGATTCGGACACGGCTTTGCCCTTAGCCAGCCGAATCATCAGAGGATCATCATCCTGTGCGACACCCAGCCGGTGGAAGCCAGGACAGTGGTACACGTACCACGAATAAAAGATGTGGGCTGAAAATACCCTATTCATGGGAAGCCAAAGCCGAACCAAAAAAGCAGCAGCCTGTAGTTCGATACACAGGTAGGAGTAAAGAGCTGGCACCAAAGCAAGCTGCTCTCCAAACGCCATCTGACAAGCCGAAAAAATACAATGCGGCCTGATGTGCGTTCCATCTCCTCCAGCAAAAATAGCCTCACCAAGCCAATAAGTGAGATAAACAGCGAGATCTCTCCGTAGTGCAATGTCAGGACATATGGCGTTTGTACTCGCACAGAAATCTCTCAAATCTTCTTGCATAGCCAAGATCTTCTTCGAACTTGGATCCTGAGCCCTGGCTTCTTGGGTCACACTATCAGAAGACTCCCTGCTATCAAAAAAGTTGGGGAACGAAGAGTTAGAACTCTTTTAACTGCTGGATCTCACTTTCATATACTCTTTCTCCTTCAAAAAATCATAGAAGGCGACGAGCTGAAAGTACAGAAGCCTGAACTCCTCAGACTACCCCTCAAGGATGCTGTCAATCGACATAAACTCCTTATAGAGTTTGCCAAGGATGGGCAATCCAGTAATGGCGCTCAGCTCCTTCAAAGAGAAATCAATCTCACCATTCGTCACAACAAAGGTATTGGTTTGTGGGAGGAATGACTCCAGCATAGCCATGAAGGCCTCGTCGGAAAAGATCACGGTCTCCCTAAAGGCGCGGACCGCATCAAAAATCACGGCTTCCTTCAAAACGGCTCCACCAATCAGCAGGATGCGATCAGTCCACACTTCCACTATGAGTCAGCATTGAAACGGCCACGAAGTCGAAAAGGCTTTATCCAATTGCTGCCGTCACCGCTGAAAATACCAAGGCCCACCGGTCTCAAATCGACCGACGGATAATCAGAACCCTGGTAGCCGCTGGATGGCATCAACAGGTCCATGTCAACAGGCGACCTCTCCGTATATCTAGGAGAACCGCCAACAAAAACCCCGGTCTTGATTACATTTGTCCTTCTCACCCAGCTTGAAGGATCTTCCCTCTTAGAGCACGTGGGGGTAAGGCCCATGATCGAGACGGTGCGATCAAACGTCGACCGGGTAACAACAGTCTTCTTCTCACCATCTGCTGTGAAAGAGAACTAAAAACATCTCCTCTGGTATGTCATGTCATTAGGGTCGGCATCACCAAAGAAGAAGGTAGGCTTGGGTAAAACACTCTGATCTTCCATCACCCATGGACGACTGCTTAACATGATCTTATAGAATTCCTCTCCCTTGAGAGCGATCAGTCGCTGCCTCATCTCATCCCTATTGAGGGAGTCGCATTCTTCCAAATTTCTCTCAACATACTGGACCTTCTCAAAGGCCTGCTGAACGGTCGGATTAGAAGATCTAACAGATCGATGAGGAGCGCTTGTAGCAGGCTCTTTACCCTTGTTCGTTCTGGAGGAACCACTTGCAAAGGATGGAAAAGAAAAAGATCAAACATCAAAATGAAAGAATTTCGCTAAAAAAATCTGGCGAAATTTTGACATGATGCTGGGGCAATTCCGAAGAAAAGGAACTATCCCGAAAGAAATAGAAAGCTTGAAGATGGGCTCAACATTGCTGCGAGTTTCGAAACTCCAAACTTTCGAAACCTCAAAGTCTCCACAAAATCAGGAAGGGCTCAACATCGCTGCGAGCTCCGAATTCCCAAATTTGCGAAAACTTTCAGGTCTGCTATCACATCATGCTACAATTCAATTTTCAAAAAAAATATATACATGTTCAAGGTTTGCGAAAAAAATGCATTATCATGATGAGCAAAAAAAAAAAAGAAACTTTCTCAAAAAAAAGGGGAAAGAAAACAAAAAAAAAAAAGAAAAGAAAAAAGGGGATGGCCCACAGGCCATGTGGCCGTACGGCCAGATCAGTACGGATCTGTCCGTACAGCCCACAAAAAAAAAAAAAACACATGCAAAAAAAAAAGAGAAGAAAGAAAGAAAAAAAAACGTGTAAAAAAAAAAGGAAGCAAACACGTGGAAAAAAAAAGAAGAAAAGAAAAGAAAGAAACAAAAAAAAGAGAGAAATAACCTTTTTTTTTTCCTACAATGGGGTTTTCTTGAAAAAGGGAACTTACTTGAAGCCATTGATGGGGAAGAAGAAGAAAAGTCTTGAAGATCTTGAAGAAGAAGAACTCTTGGTCTTGAAGTCCTCTTGGGATTGTTGCAAAAAAAAGCAATAAGAGCAAGAGATCCAACCTCCTCCTTGCTTTTATATAAGAGAGCAAACCAAAGAAGGAAAGAAGAAAGAGGTAAGTGTTACTAATTAGTAACCTTACCAAAAGAAAGAGATTAGAAAGATTCTTTCCCAAAAGAAAGATATCTTGAGGGATTTTCTCCCCAAAAAAGAAATCAATGAGAGATTTTCTCCCAAAAGATAGGATCAATGAAGGATTCTTTCCCAAAAGAAAGATATCTTGAGATATCCTATCCCAAAATAAAGGGAACATGAGAGATTCTCTCCAAGTAAAGATATTCTTAGATATTCTCTATCCAAAGGAGATATTTTTGGATATTCTTTACAAAAATGACACCATATGAGATCTAAGCCATTTCAAAAGCTTAAGGTCCCATGGGTTAGCCCATATGAGCCAGGTTTGACCACCTAGGCACAAAAAAAAAAAAAAATTGGGCTTTTAGTCAAAGAGAAATTCCTCTTACCAAGAGTATACAAAAATGGTTTCATGCCTCTTTTGAGTTGATTGGACCATACAAAGAAAATTTCAAGCCCCATGAGCTTCCAAAAATCAAACCATCCAGCCTCATCTACCAAATTGAGCCAAAATCTTGAAATTGACATTCCATAAAAATCCAAACCAAATCCTGGTCCCCTAACTTGCCACATACAGCCTGTTAGGCCACAAGACCAAAATTAAAAATCAAAACATGATCCCCTAACTTGCCACATACAGCATGTTAGGTCACAAGATCAAAACCAAAATTGATCCCCCAACATTCCACATACAGCTTGTTGGGTCACGCGGTCAAAACCAAACCCGACCCCCTAACCTGTCACATACAGCCTGTTAGGTCACAAGGTCAAAACCCAAATCCACATCCCTGATGTCATCTTCAAAACTTTGCCTCGAGATGGTACGTGATCCCTTTCACTACCATAAAATTCCCCTGGAAGCTCAAAAGGCTACAAATACCAAAAGAAAGACTGCTCAAAGACTCTTGGTCCAGTCACAGGCTCTCCTTCAAAAATCTCTTCGAGGTACATCGACTACAAAAGTTAAGCAACTCGTCGCTGTACCTCGAGGGGGCATTTGTTGACACCAAAAATGTCACTTTGCATCTTCAAGATCCAAAAGAGCTACATGAAGTCGCAACCTGCCATAAATAGGCAATACTACTTTCAAAAAATCAAATCTTGTCAGAATCAAACAAAAAATTGCAAGATCCTTCAAGACAGCCAAAAGAGGAGTACACAAGAAGTTTTGGGCCATTTCAAAATCATTTGGCCTAACTTCGCTTCTCCGGCAGCTCAGAAGGAGCTTCCGGTGGAGAAAGCATTGGAGACACTAAATCTTCGATCAAAGCCGATGGATGGTCTCAAAATACATCCAAAAGGCTCCACGTCAAGTTCCGAGTCAAACCGACAACGTTTGACCTTACATCAACCCTCGAACAGCTAAATCAAGCCTCTCGACGGCGAGAACCACCGAGGCCATCACTCATCAGATAGAGCACATGGACGGCTTCAAAATGCTTACAAAGGGCTACACATCAAATTTCAGGTCATTTCGACAACATTTGACCATACTTTGATGCTCGGAAGCCAAATCAGGCCTCTCAGCGGCGAAGCTCCCCGGGACCATGGTTTCCAAGACAGAGCCTATGGATCATCTTAAAATGACTCCAATAGGTTCCCTGTCAAATTTCAAGTCAATCGGACATCGGTTGACCGCACATCAAGACGCGACATCTTCATCGCGACAAAAGCAAGTCTACTGGTGATAGGACCCCAAACGGCTTCAAAACTCAAACAAAAGCCTATGGTTAGTCTTATTTATTGCTCAGCAGGCTTCACCCCAAATTTCAGGTCATTCCGACATCGTTTGACCCAATTTCAGCTTCTGACGGAAAATCGGCAGCTCTGCGCAACAAAGTCTTCGGCTTTCTCAGAAAATTAGAAACTTTGCAAAATAAAATGCAAGGATTCTCATCAGGTTTTCTACAGGGAAATCAGGCAAATATTTTATCAAAAATGTCAAGGAAAAATACAGAAGAAAAAAGAATCGAAAAACAGTAAAAACGGACACAAAACGGGACAAAAGGGGGGAAAAAAACCCCAGGGTCGCCGGCGACCCTAGGGCCCGGGATTGCCCGGTGGGCCCCGGAAACCCCGTTTTTCACCGTTTTTTTCTCGATTCGAAGCGTCCGGCCTCTGGTATTTTCCAAAATTCATACTTTTGAGACATTAAATCCTCTGACATCAGTCAAAAACATGGGTTAATCATCAAGAGTATCGAAATCTACATTGATCGCCAACTGGTCAACCAAAAAAATGTGTGCTTTCTACCTGACCGATCGAGAAATCGACAGGACAGATGGCACCGACCCTCTGTTGGCAACCAACACGTGAAGTTACATGGTCATCCAATGTCGATCTACATGAAGATCCATCGATGATCATCGCCAGAAGAATCCCAAAAGACGCGGCACGGCCCGCGACTCTTCAACAGCTCGGCGACCACTTAATGCGATTAATTGACTAGCTTTATTACAGTCATTAATCCATTTCTTGGATGGACCAATTAAAAGCAAGCATCCGGGAGTTACAAGTCAAGAGATTCATGGCATTTGACCCATGAAACTCCTCCCATCACGGCGATTAAAGGCGATTAAATGCCCTCAATCTCCTCCGGCCAATCAGAAGCCAAGAAAAAGGAGTTACAAAATAAAGAATTCAATCTTGTAACTCCTCCCTTTATGTAGCTTTATGACAATTAAGGCTCATAAACCCTCCTAAATGGCTACCTAAAAGCCTATAAGTAGGATAGCATTCCAAAGAAACAAAAAAAAAAAAAAACACAGAGACACGGACAAAGCACAGAAATTCAGAGAAGGAAAGAGAGAAAACTCTGCGGAAGTTCTACACTGACCACCGCTACAAGGTGACAAAAGTCCCTTGGGGGGTACCCCCCCAAGGTCCTTGCCTTCTCCTTCTGCCTCCAATGGCTTAGACATGGCTTTTCAGCCCGTCTACTTGGCTTTTTATTAGGCATAGGACCTTCTCTTGGTCTTTGTCCTCTAAAAACCTGAGGTTATAGCCAAGCCAAGCGAATCAATAGCATCCTCTGTTCTCATCTGCATGGATGATGGCGAAGTCCACATATGGCTTGCGACCGTCAATCTGAACGGGTCCCCCACAATCTCCTGAGAAGTTAGATCCTCCTTTTCTTGCTTTTCATTGTAGTTTGTATTTTTTTTAAAGAGACAAAAATCACAACTCTTGTCTTTCATTATTGATAAGGATTGTAAATCGGCTATAAACGCCAAAATCGGCTATAAATGTCAAAAAAAACCGCCTTTCACGGCAAATCAAGAAAATGTCTCTTTTCTTAAATATATGTGCAATGGAAAACTTGAAAGAAGTTGATTTCCTTTTTACTTGCGAAGGTTGATCTCCGGATCACCACTTGCAATTCCAAGTAAAATAGAAAATCTGGCACACCCACACAAAGAAATGTTGATGCACGCCTCTGCCCCCCGGTTACGAAAGGGTCGGACCCAACGGACTCCCACGTCCGCCGACCTCAGTAGGACCAGGCATGGAGCGCGGTCCATCACGAGGTGCACACATAACGCGAGCTGGATAAGACCCACTGGCTGGGCACCAGGGGCGCGCCGGCAACCTGGCTAGGGCGCCGAGGTGCACACATAACGCGAACTGGATAAGACCCACTGGCTGGGCGCCAGGGGCGCGTCGACAACTTGGCTAGGGTGCCGAGGTGCGCTCATAACGCGAACTGGAGAAGACCCGCTGGCTCGTCGCCCGGGGCGCGTCGGCAACCTGGCATGGGCGCCGAGGTGCACACATAACGCGAACTGGATAAGACCCACTGGCTGGACGCCAAGGGCGCGTCGGCAACCTGGCTAGGGCGCCGAGGTGCACACATAACGCGAACTGGATAAGACCCACTGGCTGGGCGCCAGGGGCGCGTCGGTAACCTGGCTAGGGCGCCGAGGTGCACACATAACGCGAACTGGATAAGACCCACTGGCTGGGCGCCAGGGGCGCGTCGGCAACCTGGCTAGGGCGCCGAGGTGCACTCATAACGCGAACTGGAGAAGACCCGCGGGCTCGTCGCCAGGGGCGCGTCAGCAACCTGGCATGGGCGCCGAGGTGCATGACGTGGAGGCCAGCATGAGGGCGACACCGACGTGAGATCAAGAATCTGGCGCTGTTGCCGCGATGCACGAAGTCGAGATCTGGCACGTAGCCGAGACGCAAGAGGTCATTAGAGGACCGTGCAATCAAGGCTGACAGTAGAGAACCGTGCCGTCGAAATGACGGTAGAGGGTCGTACGATCGAAGCCGACAGTATAGGGTCGTATCGGTGTCATCGAAGCTGACGGCACCATCAAAGCTGACAGTAGAGGACCGTGCCACCAAAAATGACGGTAGATGGTCGTGCGATCAAAGCTGACGGACGGTCGAAGCTGAAGGATGATAGGAGGCTTCAGTAGCCCCCTGAGCTGGAAGGGATGTCTGCTGAGCTGGGTGAATTGCTTGCCGAACTGGAGGAGATAGTTGACCGACCTCGAATGAGGCCGACCGTCTCCATGTTTTGCTGGATTGCTTGCCTGACGCGCTGGTTAAGCCATTCTTTGAGGTCTGCGTCTTCCTCCAGTTTTCGTCTCAATTTCTTTAAGGGATTGGTGGATGGAGCTGAGGTCGCCCCTTCTTCTTGTAGCTGCTGCTGAAGTTGACAGATCAACTCGTCCTGCGCTTGGATGACAAGGTTTTGGGCCCTAATCTTCGTGAGGAGAGAATCGACGTTGTCCATCTGATCCTGAGATGCATCTGGCTGAGAATCCTCTTGCCGGGAAGGCTCCAATCGAAGGTTATCTCGTCAGGAAGGTATTGGGACCTTCTTAGAGGATGAACCTGACTGAGCTTCCGGCCTTTGGATACTCGCTGGACCAGATTTTGCCCCGGACCTCCTATGGCGGGGGACCGGCGGCAGCCGCGCCGGCAGTGCTGATGGTTCTTCTTCCTTTCTGGTTATTCGAGGCATGGTGTTTGGGGGAAGATGACTTTTTGCTCGTTCCCCACAGACGGCGCCAATTGTAAGCGCATAAAATATCACTCACAAAGATAGGGGGTGTAGCCGGAGCTCTTTGGTTAAACACCGATGCCTGCCTGAAACCTGAGAAGGGGGAGGAAGAACAGTAGGTCAGAGGACCCCGGCTGTGGGCAGCGCAGGGCTCTCCGATGCCTAAGTCAGTATGAGAACTGGACTAAGGATAGAGATTTTGGGGAAGAAGGTGATACCAGTGTGTGGTTCTCTCGGCCCGGAGGGAGAGAGAGCTCTTACTGTTCTTGTTTGGCTCTTTTTATAGAGGAGAGGAGACAAGGAGGTGACTATGTCAGGGAGCTGTCCCATCGTAGCACGTCGTGTCGCATCGGGCCATACCCGGGCGTCTGTGGATGCCGTTCTGTCAGCGGACGTAGGCGGCAGGGATGACCCTGTCAGAAGATATGGGCGGTGCCCTTGTCTTGTCGCACGTGCTGTAGCGTGCTTGAGCGTCCAAAGGAGGACAGCTGTCAGCCCCTGCCTTGGCTAGTTCTGGCATCCTGACCGAGGTCGGGGTGTGTTGCCGAGGTCGGTGAGCCGAGTTCGGGGAAGACCTTGACTTGGCTAGAGACCTCGCAGAGACGCCGAAGTAGAGGACCGGATAAAGTCCCCAGCCGGGCTGGGGATGCCTGGCCGAGGTGGAGCTTATGAGCGTATAGCCGAAGTGGATTCGTTTGGCCAAGCTGGAGACTGACACTATCGCCGAAACCGAGCCTTACCGAGATGGACTAGCTGGTGCGGGAATCTCGGATGCTACATCTGACAGGGATTCCGGCGAGTTCGGGATTATCCCCACACAATGTTTAAATGTGGTTGTGTCTCAGTCCCAGGATCCATAGCTGCATGTGGACTTGGTTCATATAAAAGTACAATTGCATTATTAATAATGTTATTATTATTATTCTGATGTCTGAGTTGTAAGAAAATAGGAATTTTCTACTTATATTTCTCCTAAAGAAGGTTAGTCAATACTTTTAGTCTTCGAACAAATCCAGATTCAAAGGACTTAGTAAGTCCTAGTGGGGATAAAGGCAACCATTTTCATATCACAATTCGATCAAAAAAATCTTGTACTTAGCATGCATCGAATGTCGAAAGAAGGTCCTGAGAACTGAGGAAAACAGTTACTGCCTGGGTTGCAACCTCTCTACCAATGAGACTTAACCAAGGTAATTCAACAAATGTAAACACTATAAAATAATATTTAAAATCAGCAAAATACGTTGCACATGTACCTAACAACATATCATTGCTCTATAGGTACATCTTGTGTCTCACATTGATTGATTGTACGAATACTTTGGGCATGTTTTGGGGCTTTACTAATGGAATTGAGTGAAGTAAATATTATTTTGAATAAAGAATAAAAGATAAGTAGGTTATGAAGGTATTTTATTTTTAGTTGTTTGTGATGGGATATTTTTGATCTTTTGCATTGTGAAGTAGAGTTTTCTTATCTTTTAGTAGAGAAAGGGGGTTGTTTTTTTACTTTTTTTTTTAAAAAATATGGCGGGAACTTTGAATTAAAGTGCTTTTGATGTAACTTTTTTTTGAAAAATGAGAGCTTTATTTTACTTGACTCTATTAATAGAGTTGCCAAACAAGCCCTAAAATATTGTGCTGTTTGATGATGAACTCACACAACTCTTACAAACAAGCAGTGATGAGCTTTCTTCATTTATAGTAGATGTAAGTTTATTCCCAAATAATATATCTTTCATCACATTGAAATATTAAAAGTAGTTTCTACCATTCATGACCAATACTTTCTATATAGGAAAATGGGGTGACGAAGTGGTAGACAAGAGCAAGAGTGTCCAATGGAGGTCTTTTATTTTCTACTTAAAATTGAAAAAAAAAAACAGACATTAATGACCCGAATCAATAATGTTGGGTAACAAGGATGGCAGATATAGACTACGTTGCGGAGCCAAATCGGTTGTTATCACTCATATTACAATGCTCTCAATTTAGATTTTGTAATAAAGTGCTAAGAAAGTGTGGGGATGCATAAACATTCAACAAAATATATTGTATCCTTGATCTTTTGTTCCGATGTTCTTTATTCCTACAGCTCTATGTTTTTTTCCTCACCACGCGTAAACTCTCTCTCTCTCTCTCTCTCTCTATATATATATATATATTTCAAGATTGAGCAATCAATTTCATTCTATGGAATCTTTATATTCATACAAATATATATCTATTTGATGTTTATCACAATTGTGTTTTTGCATACTTGAAATACAACTATAATTATGCAATGAAAATTTCATTGTAACTATCATAACTTCTTTCTTATTCTTTTTTTTTCCATAATTACAAGTATATTGCATATTCATGTATCAAAATTGACTTAAACGAGGTTCGTACTAAAGCATGTTCATAGGGTTGAACTATAGAAAGATAACTACTTATTCCATGTATGTATATCTTCTAATTTATTATGTCATTTAATTAACTATATTTCAAAATACCTCTAATAATTTAAACGCAAGTGAATGAACCAATTTTAAAGGTACCAATGTCTACACGGGTTTTTGTGTGTGTGCGCGCATCCCTCCCTCACCATATGGTTTTAATGGAGCCCACGTAGGGCTCCACTTATCATGGGACTTGGGGGGGATGGAAAGAGACACCTTGGATGTGCCCATATATCAAGTTTGGGGTCAATTCCATTCTTCTAACCCCTTCATTTGTGGCTCACAAATTTAACGACTTTATATTAAAGAAAAAAATTTGACATTTGATCCAACAGTCCAATCAATTTGGATAGGTGAAAACTTGATAGATCTAGTGTGCAAAAGGAGGTACCATGTATGTAGATGGTTCAGATGTATCATAAAGTCGGCCCCACTATGTTGTCCCTCACCATAATATGGTGAGGGATGGATGCACATGAATATCTCCATATATATATAAAATAAAAATATATATCTACATCGTCTCTGTACTTATGGCTTTTTCTCTTTTTTCTGATGCATATAATTTCTTGAATTTTTTTTCTAATATTTACAGATTATCTATGGATTTGTAGGCATCCATTAGATCAATAGATTATCTATGTTTATCATGGATTTCGAGGGTTGGATCTTATACATGAGATTACTATGTTGCAAAACATGTATAAAAAAGTGTACTAATCCATAGGGTGCATTAATCAATTAAGAAAAAACAGAAATCTTCATTAACATCTAAATCAACCCATAGGTTCCAAAGTTTACAAATTACAGGGTTAATTTCATACCTTTTCTCTCTATTTTTGGCCTACATGCGCATTTATCTTCATCAGTTCTGTTATTCTTGCATAGTTAATTGCTTGTTTAAAGTAGAAAATCTAGAGTTTTGTGTTATATGCTGTTGTGGTAGTCCTTTAGAATTCAAAATCTATATAATATGGCAGCTCATTGTTTGAATCCTGGGACATTTTGAGCCTTTGGATCTATGTACAAATCCAAGGGATATTTTGGACCCTTAGATTTAAGACGGGAGTGCAAAAGGGGACATCAAGATGGAGTTATTTACAGGTATTGCCATCCCTTTTTCATTTAAAAGAAAATGGGCTAAAAGTTGAATAAATTTACAAGTTTTTGCCATTCTCATCAAAAGCAAAAATGGTCAGCAAGTTTGAGTTATTTACAGGTATTGCCATCCCTTCTTCATTTAAAAAAAAAAAGCACTACTTCATCGATGATGAGATGGGACCGAGATAAGAAGATGAGATGAGCAAATTGGGTGAAAGATTTCATGAATGAATGGAATTATATTATTTGGCAATCAATTGGATTTTTTTTTTTGGTGGAATCTATTTTATTGTTGGACTTGCTTTCGAGATGCATGGAACCTAGGTTCGGTCGGTCTGATGCATATCCAGGTCCGGTGGTGCGTCGTGCCTTCAGGCACGGGAAATTTCTAGTATATTTAATATTGACAATACATGTTTTAAAAATGATTTTACCGGACCACGGCATAATTTCTATTTTATAATATATATTTTTAATATTTAATATTATGAATCACGCTGCCGAATGCCATGCTTAGCACGGAGGCTTTTCGCTGTTTAAAACTGATTAAAGCCAAAGGAGTGCCCTGAAAACTAATCAACTCAAGCAAAGCTACTATTTCCAAACAAAAATAGCTATAGAAGAATAAAAATCACTCTTTAAGTGAGGGCCTGTTAGATGGAAATCAAGTGCTATTCATTATCTGAGTTGAAACAAAACTAACACAAATAAAGAAAGAAAACCATTCTATGCAAGATTAAAAAAACCACCCTATAAATGATCACCACACCAACCATTACAGCAAAAAAAAAAAAAAAAAAAAAAAAAAAAAACAGATAATGTCATAGATTTTGATTTTTCACAAAACTAGTCCTCGACAATTATTTAGCATAGAGAGAGATGCCAACGTTCGGACTCACCGAATGGGAAGCAACCGAGAGACGAAAAATAGTAAATAGCGATGGTGACATAGATTATGCGTTAATGCGTACCTTCTCTGCAAACTCTAAGAAGAAAGGTTGGGGGACTTAAAAATCCCTCAAACAAATATAATATTGCAATAGGAAAGAGTATTTAGAGATAAAGGCGGACCCAAGTGTTAGCATGTGGGTGTAGTTTCTACAAAAAAAAAAAAAAAGTAGGTGGGTGTAGTCGCAACTGTGTGATTCAAGAAACTATTAGGTAAACTCTTAAAAAAAATTAATTTTATTATTTAAAATCTTCACTTGACCATATACCGCATCACTTAAATGAAAATCCTGAATCCGCCATTATTTAGAGAGATAAGTAAAAGTTGCCTAGAGAGAGATGAAAGACAGGGTAGGTGCCATTTTTTTTTTCATCTGTTTCTGCTCCATTGCCAAGCCAGTTGGCAGTTATTCATCTCTAATATAGTTTTTTGACTTATACTTTTCCTAATCAAAAGCCCAAAAAAACCCTTCAAATGGGTTCAACCATATAAGCCCTGACTTTTCAAAAGTCAAAAGCGCAAAGAAGACCCAACTTAACACCTTCTAGAGCAAATTAGAACTAAATGTTTAGAGCTATTTATTATATATCTAATTAACTTACCTCTAACAGTATATTCAGGAGCATATCCACATATATAAATGTGGGGGCAGTCGCCCCCGCCAGATTTGGATCCGCCTCCAAAACTCGCATAAAAATATTAAATCTGCATCCACAGCCCATAAAAAATCTTAGATTTGCCTACAAATCCAACTACTCAAATAAGGATCCGGGACTTCCAATACTTAGATAGACTTTTCAAAACATAACCGATTGAATGGAATTTAGACTAAAAGCTTGAGAAACATTGATTTTGACCCATTCGCAGCTGAAGGCCCAAATGAGATCCAGATTAACAGTGATCCGTGGTCGTGCCCACAAACCGCGTGTGCAAGTCTGGCAACTGAGAGTCAATACAAAATCTCTCTCTCTCTCTCTCCCAAGTAGAAAGTCTTATTCCTATTCATCATTCCACAAAGGCTCCTTAATCCTATTCAACAAAGTCAGCAGCAGAAGCAGATCATATGGACATTAAATTCCTGTGATCCTACGAACCACAATCTCCATTTCTTTCTCCACATGAAATATCAGAATCCGATTAACTACTAATCAAATCAAATCAAACCAAACCAACCGCTTTGTATTTGGTTTGACTACTCTTCCTTTCTCTCGAAGCTCTGTTTCTCAGCCTCTCCGCCTGCCGGCCATCGCAAATACGTCTCTCTTTCCTTTCTCTTTCTTCTTCTCCTTCTTCTTCTTTAAAGAAGTAAAATAGAAAGAGAAGATCCTTTCCCATATAATCTCTATAACACCAACCATCATCATAGCTAAGATCTCTGTTTGATGTCTGTCGCGATGAGTACGACTGCTGCATCGACATCTGGAGCGGCCGGATCGCCCGATTCTTCGGCTCCAAGGAGGAATTCTAAGCGACCCAAGTGTAATCTTTTTCTCAAGAATCTCAGTTTCGTTTTCAATTTTGTTTTTCATCGGATTTTAGGTCTTGGGGTTGGTCTAGTTGGTACCGTTGTCATGGGTTTTGTTTGGTTTTTGGTGATATGGGTTCATTTCTATTTGATTGGTTTTCTGTTCCGCTTGTGTTATTTAGGGCAGATCCAGCTGCGTTTGAAATCAAAACAAGTGTTTGTTTGTTTGTTTGGGGATTGTGATTTAGGGAGTCTTGTTTAGGATGCGTTTGGGTGTCGGTAGAAATTGGATAGGACCTAAGAGACTTTTGATTTTGGTTTGGGATGGGAAAAGGGGGGAAAGATGGTGTCTTTTTCTTGGTTTTGCTCTTGATTGTTACAGGTTTTAATGGAAAAGGTCTGAGATGTTATAGTCTTTTAAAACTATGTTGTATTTAGTTTCTTGTTGTTATTGTATATATGGGTATTGTGGTTATAAGCTTAGGTTGGAGATTAAAAGTGGGGCCTAGATTGATGGGATAAGGTTTTGATGTTGTTGATAATGAATTTATTGTGATAAGAAACTGTAATATGAGTAAAACCCAATTGGAACTTTGTTATATACATCACCATATGATAAGTTTTATCTGGCCCTGGGCAGAGTTTTTGTTTAAACTTTTTCAAATTGTTATATTGGAAGTTGTGTAGCTGATTTGGCCTTGGTCTTTTGTGAGGTCTGAAACCAACCACCTGATGCAGTGTCATATATTCTAGAAATCAAAACTGTCCATGCTGCAAAAATATCTGTTCCATGTGTGTTTTGGGAGGCATTCAGACACCCGCCAAATTACCCAAAGCAGACTGTTTTTTTTTTTTGTTCCATAGAAACCCACTTCATTCATCGACCCACATATTGCTGTTCTCAGATAACCTCAAATAACTTTGATTATTTTTCTCAGACTCGAAGTTTACTCAGCAGGAGCTTCCAGCTTGCAAGCCAATTCTCACACCAAAATGGGTAAGCTCCAATTGTACCTTCTCCCAAGCATCCACTGTTTCTCCGTAGCCTTATGAGTGTACCTGATATTGCTCTTTTATTCAGTAGCTTGCTTCTTAAATTTGGAAATTGGATGACTTCTAAGATAAGTCAAGTCTTATGATTCGTGCAGGTTATATCCGCATTCACTCTCATTAGCGTCATCTTCATTCCCATTGGTGTTGCTTCCTTGCTTGCTTCCCGGGATGTATGTTTGAGATTGAAGCAATCATTCATTCTATTAGTATATTGTCAAGTTTTTGTCCTGCCTTGTATGTTTGTAATTGAGATATGGATTTCCTCCTCCTAGGTTGTTGAAATCGTTGATCGCTATGAAACTGTTTGCATCCCAGAGAACTTGAGAGGTGAAAAGGCAACAAAACTCGCACATATACAGGATCCATCATCAAACAAAACTTGCCAGAGAAATTTAACAGTAAGGTTCCCATACAAAAATATCTGGTTTGCTTGAACTGGTTCCAATGCTTACCCATTCTGACAATTTCGGTTTTGACTTCTTTGTGTAGAATCAAATTTTGATGTGTTGAGAATGAACTATTCCATTGAACTATTCCATTCTCCGTTATACATAGAAGCACTTTTATCTTATAAGGGTTTTTTTTTTTTTTTTTCTGTGATTTTTTTTATTATTCTTTTCAATATGCAATGCTTTCAATCTCCTTTGTAATTGTAATAACTTATGGTAAGAAGCGAGTTATAAATGAGATATCTAGACATTGAGTCTGATTTTGGTTGAATATTCTTTTTAATATGCAATTCTTTCAATCTCCTTTGTAATCGTTATAACTTATGGTAAGAAGCAAGTTATAAATGAGGAGCTAAAATGGCACTCACCATAATCAAGCCAGGATATCCCAAATGGATCTGCCCAACCTCAATTTATACACTCATTCTTATGGAAACCTCCTGTTAAGTAGGCTGAATTCGATCTTCTTCTTCTTCTTCTTTTAAATTATTCAATCTCTTTAACTGTTAGGACTACTGATAAGATACTATTTTTTTAGTTAATGTTGGGATTAGATCTCTTTGAATCAATGGTTAGGATTAGAGGTAGGGTACACACCCACATACTTGCAGGGCTAACACCCATTGTTGTGAAAGACATAGGATTCATACAAACAAATCCTACAATTCAAATGGTATCTTAAGGAAAAAGATCCGTATTTATGCAACAAATCCCATTTATAGGTGAATCCTATGTGAATCTTATTATTCAATACGTATTTGATCAAATATGATGATTTAAATGATTCATCTGGGCGAGAATAGCCATAACCAAAGCGCTAATATTAGTATTTTTTTTAATTTACTTTTTTGTGTTTCTATTTTAAGAGGTTATTTAGTGATTGATTCAACCTCTAAGAATTTGTGGGGACTTGGAGAGGTTTTAGAGATTAACAAGGAATAGGCATGTGACTGGACCGTTCGACGAGACGCGTATGGTTTCGTCTTAACTATTATTATTATTATTATTATTATTATTATTATGGTGGGAAGGGGGTGGTTTTCTTCTTAGACACATATTTGAACTTCAAGAGATGTAACATTTTTCGTGATTCGGAATTTATTTTTATTTATTTTAAGGAAAAAAAATGCTGAAACTGTTTATTTTTTTAATAGTAACATTGATATCTGAAACATATTTAACTATTCACACACATGTACGATTAAAAAAAAAGTTAATGTTCTTCATATGATTGTATTAGAGTCGTATTTCTTACTGTATTGATATTACTATGAATGGAAGATGGATTGATTATGAATAACTACTTTTTTTCTCTGTTTTTTTTTTTTTATGGATTTTTCATTTTTTACAAGGGAAAAAATCCCATGAATACGATTCATGATATGATTGGTTTCAACCCCTTGAATAATTTTTTATACAATTTTGATTTTTAGAACAGGCAAGATCTTTACCTATGGGATTTTCAATCCCCCCAGTCCCAAAAATTGAGGCCCCGTGAATTGAAGGCGTAAACCTAAAATCCTGCACGACTTTCTTGCTGGATTCCCTAGGAGAAAGTCGCCCCATCAGAACAATATATCTTATAAAGGCTAGGGTTTGGA
Source organism: Litsea cubeba (assembly GCA_012931725.1). NCBI lineage: Eukaryota > Viridiplantae > Streptophyta > Magnoliopsida > Laurales > Lauraceae > Litsea > Litsea cubeba. Next base: position 15,475,934 of record CM022951.1, read on the forward strand.
CAATTATTTTGAGTGCCAATTATTGGTACAGAAAAGGAGCAGTGTATCATATAAGGATATTAATATTTTCCTATCCTTGTGATTCTTATTGATTATTCTTTGAAAACTGAAATGCTGTTTATTGCTTGTATAATTGTAACTATAGTTAGAAGTGAGCTATAAATGATGGATCCACCTAGGTAGATCATCTGTCTACTCATATGAATTGTTCTCCCTTATCTACATTATCTTTCTTATTCTTTCTCTGCACAATAGGCATTGGTCTAATTCATAAGTAGAAAGAACCCTATACTTGATTAAGGAGAGACTGAAAGCTAATCTTGATAATGATGCCGCTGTTTGCAGGTACCTAAGCATATGAAGCAGCCTATTTATGTGTATTATCAGCTTGACAACTTCTACCAAAATCATCGCAGGTTTGTTTCTGCCTTCATCTAGAACAATTGAAGACATGCGTCATAGAAATTGGGGTAATTTTACCATAGTGGGTTGAAGCTGTTGGCATTCATTTGATTTCAAGATGCATGTGCGTTGCGTCTGCTTGTGTGCATGTGGGTGTGTGCTGTGTGTGTGTGTGTGTGTGTGTGTGTGTGTGTGTGTTTGTGTGTGTGTGTGTGTCCGGACTCAATTAGAAGTAACAAAAAATTTAAGAAGACAGACGGAACCCACACATTGGAGGTAGGCATTATTTAAGGAGGAAATGCATGGCGCTATGTAGCCTTGTGTGTGTTAGTGGGTGGGTGGTGTTGGGTGTTGTTTGTCAAGAGTGTTTTTAAAACAACATTTTAAATAAATAAGGAGAGTAAGAAATTTGAGTATTTAATGTAAATGTGCAGACCTAGCCATTAGTTAAATAAAACCCTGTAGCCATTTGGTAAAGTCAGAAGTGCCAAAGAAATAAGCTGTGCCTTGACCTCAACACTAGGAGTCCGAAGTGGATGTGATTTTTTATACCACCCATTCACATGGGGGTTCCCTACATATCCCATCCACATGGGTGGGCTGATCTAGGGCCATTGTACCAATGGATTCATTTATAACAGAGACACACTGGGATTTTTTCAGGAACAGCCAGTCTCTAGGGCCATTGCACCAATGGGCTCATTTATAACAGAGACACATTGGGGTTCAACCAGTCTCTTCTGGAGCAAGTCATGGTCTGGCCTGTGTGGCCCACCTGGATCCATCTAAATCATGAGGGGGTGGGCGTGGTTGGGGTGATGGTGAAATGAAAGGTGGTCTCAGATGAGTACCAAATTTCAGTGGGTACTTATTCAATTCGGGGAGCTGGGGTGGGTTGTGGCTCTTTGAGTAATTTGGATTAGGCATATGGGGCTTTGTTGGGACCCATAGACCTGGTCATTATGTCTTTAATAAGGGAGGTGGAGTCCTCAAAATCTCTATGCGTGCACATGCATGTAAATTTTCTTGAACAGCCATAATTCTGGAGCAATATGATCTTGCTTGTGCCACCCAACCACAAATGAATTAGCACTCAGCCTGATTTGACATGTCCAAATTCTGCACCATTGGATTGATGGTGCCCATTGAATTGATAGTGCAAAATATGCAACAGTTGCTTCATCCAACAGCTAAAAAGTTGACTAACTTTGACACCCTTAAAGAAAGGGTTACAAATGATCGGATTGTCTGCATTTTTCTTGCACATGCCTAGGCCATAGGTATTTCCTTTAGAAGAGCCCAGCTATTTCTGGATATAACTATTTCTCACCTTCATTGGTACAACAACGATTTGTAATATAGGTACGTCAAGAGCCGAAACGATGAGCAGTTGAGGAAAGGTAGTAAAGCAAACACCACCAGTGGTTGTGATCCTGAAGACACCACATCCGATGGCTCTCCAATTGTTCCTTGCGGTCTCATCGCTTGGAGTCTTTTTAATGACACATACAGCTTCACCCGCAACGAACTGTCCCTGAATGTGAACAAGAAAGATATCTCCTGGAAGAGTGATAGGGACCGCAAATTTGGAAATGATGTCTTCCCCAAAAATTTTCAGAATGGAACTTTGATAGGCGGTGGCAGTCTAATTCCGAACGTTTCAGTATGCTATGCTAACTAACTTCTTATTTGTATGATTTGCGAAAGAACATCACTAAGCAAGATTTTGATTGTTATTTGGTTTTTAAACAGTTGAACAAGCAAGAGAATCTTATTGTCTGGATGCGAACTGCAGCTCTCCCAACCTTTAGGAAGTTGTATGGCAAGATAGAGGTGGATCTTGAAGCGAACGATGTCATAACTGTGGTTCTACAGAACAATTACAACACTTACAGCTTTGGAGGAAAGAAGAAGCTGGTGCTATCAACGACAAGCTGGTTGGGAGGGAAGAATGACTTCCTAGGCATTGCTTATCTCACAGTTGGCAGCTTGTGCTTATTTCTCGCCATGGCATTCTTCGTCGTATACCTGGTCAAGCCAAGGTCAGTCTCATTCATGATCACATCTAGTAAGAGCTCAGTCAGTCACTGTTAGGGATGTAAATGGGTCCGGGTCCCTTTTTTTTTGGACCCCTGACCTAAACATGTCCGGGCCCGATTCCAAGTTGGGTCTGCCCGTGGACCCGTGACTCGACATATTACCTTAATTTTTTAGAATATCACCTAAAAATTAGGTTTGTTTCCCTATATTTTTCTCTACCAGGACCCAGACCCAGACCCGTCGCATATACGGTTCCGGTTCCATCTTCTCATTAACAGTTTTGGTTTCAGAACCAAGAAACCAATTTCGAAACGGTTTTGGTTCCACCTCATTAACGGTGACATGAAACAACCCATTTACATCCCTATACTTACCAATCCAAGTTATTCTTGCTTTTTCATTGGGAGTGGTTCTTGTTTGTATATCCTTATTCCATATTCCATCTTACCCCTATCTGCACATCTCCTTTATTTATGTGGGAGCTGTAAATGTTGATATCACTAGTTGTTTATTAGATACTTTTTTTTCAGCAGATGAAAAACACTGTTGCAGTGTCATTTCATTAGAGTTACAATGAAATTGATATCACCCTTTCTTTTGGCAGGCGGCTTGGTGATCCTTCGTATTTATCATGGAACAGAAACCCATCAGGCCATTGAATGTTTTCGAGACTTGCCTTATGTTGTGATGTTGTGAATTATGATGAATTTTAGTGAATGCAACTATTGCTTGTATTCTAAGATTTTTATCACACATGAATTTATTGTATTTCAAAAGCATTCAGGATTAAAATGCATGTATACAGAAAATTTTCGTTTCGCTGCCTAGAAATTCTCATCTCACAAATTCCCTCTGGTTATCACAATTTTGTGAAAAGGCGACAAGCTATATTATCAGCCATGCAAAAAATAGTTGAGGAAAGTGTTCCCAATGCTGTGCAGTAGAAGATACATCTCTGTTTCTTTTTTTCCCCCAATTTACATCACTCTAAGCAAGTAATTGGTAAGGTATGCTCCTTCTGGATATGATGGGTCAATAGGATGATCGCAGGCTGCCCCAGCTTGGCGTAGAATTGTTATATTCCTGCCTGCCATAGAAGCAGCACCCTGCATTTTGTATGATTGGCACGCATTTGTCAATAAACGATCATGGCTACAGATCTTACAGGAGAAAGCAAGAAGTTCCCAGTCATAAAATAGTTGATAAGAAATCCAGTTAATGTATGAAGAGACTAAAGCGAAGTAGTATCATTGCTCAACTGTTATGTGCTTTCATATATTACAACAGCATAAAAAGCCTTTCTAATCCCTTAAATCTGATGAAGCTTATCTGTTCATAACATGCTAGAGTCTTACAAGTCTGCCAATAGCTAATTGAGCCTATTAAAATGACCTATTGCAGATTTGTTCTCAGTTATTTCAAAATTGGAAAAATATTCAGGTCTTGTATTATCATGAAATTGAATTCCTACGAATCTTAAGAATGTATTCCTATCAAAGGGACCAAAATTGAAGAAACAAAGGTGAAAGATCCAAACATGGCCATCAAATAACCTCCCATTCAAGTAAAATGAATACATGGTCCGTCCTCACCTCTTTAATATTCATAGGTTGAACTCATAATCAAATGATTATGAGCTCCATGGAAGCAATGTATATGGGACCCTGACTTTCATAGGATTGAATTACAGGGTTAATGGTTGGGTTTTCATTTTTCATCTTCCCTTAGATTAACTTTCCATTAAAGGGGTGGTAATTTGATGATTATTTTAGTAAATTCACCTTGGATTTTCATTTTTGACCACATATGGCATGAATTCCTATGTATTCTATGTAAACAAACAGGCCATCCCTTCTTTCTTCACTAATGTTTCCTCTTTTCTTTGAGATGCTTCTATTTGGTGGATGTAAGTGCATGTTTCCAACAGTTGAAAGTGCTTCCCAACATCGATTTATAACCCTCTAAACACAGGATGAAAGTGCATGTTCCCAAATACATGTGATATTCCCAACATAATGTTTGGTTAAAGGCATTTCCGATAAGGAATTGGCCTTGTTGAGAATTTCTGACATGAAATTACATCTTGTCCCCTGGGCATTCCAAATACTATGTTTAATGCAAGAGTGCAGAATTTCAGACCACATGATAAGGCACTTTTAGCTTTATGAATTTTCAGAATTCTAGGGGGGTTGGGCATTTGGAATTTTACTTTGGGGCAATGCATTTGGAATTCTCAGATTCTGACAATTCTTCCAAACAAACAGAAGTAGTACCATTCTGTTATGCATGTTAGCATGTTTGTTTGGAAGAACTCTGAGAATTCTTGTCCTAGAGAATTCCAAATGCCGTCTTCCGAAGTAGAATTCCAAATGCTCAACCCCTTTTGCTAGCATTTGGAATGCTTGAATTTTTCATATTCAATAGGCTGAAAGTGCCTTTTTATGTGATCTGAAATTCTAAACTCTTGCATCAAACATCGTATTTGAAATGCACAAGAGAAATTCCCAATAAACCTAATTCCTTTTCAGAAATGCCTTTAACGAAACAGTAGTGAGCATCCACCGGTGCAATGAACCATGCATAGATGTAATGCATGGAAAACAAGTTGGTATAGCTATGAGAACACAGACATGGAGGTAGTCTTTGGACGATTCTCACCAATGTCTTTTGATTTCAAACCAGTCATTGATTTAAGACAACACCAATGTCTGTACCTCTCAGGCACGGTGAAGAGAAAAACGAAATGGTAAAATGTAAAGTTAGGGTCAAAGGGAATGAAACATATTTGAGCACTTTCATTATTTAAAAATAAATAAAAACAAGTCATTCATGCCAACATAAACATATAGGACCGACCTAATTGAGATTTTAAGAAAAAACACAACTGCGTTTTTGACGTTATTGGTCCATAGGGATTCTGTTTGGGAAAAAAGAAAAAAGAAAAAAAAGAGTGAGAACTGAGGGCCTTATTACTGCTGGGGGTTATTTGTAAATATGAAAAATTATAAATTTATATAAAGTACTGCCTTGGTCCCCCAATCTTAGGCACTGAGACTTTACAGCTTGTTTTTTGAAATCTTCTGTGACTCTAAAGCTGCTTCTTCGTCTCCTGATTCTTCTCAAATTCAATTATCTCTTTGTATCGCTGACTATAGATCAAATCAGCCCTTTCAACTAGGGGTGCAAAAAAAAACCGCCAAACCGATCCAAGGTTCGGATCGATTTTGTAGTAGATCGGTTCGATCACGGTTCGGATTTCCTTTAAACCGTTCAGTTCGGATCGGTTTTCGGTTTGAAGGTGCGTTAAACCGCTCAAACCGAACCGAACCGAACCAATTATATAAATATATATTTTATAAAATATATAAAGGAATATGAAAAATTACTTGAAGAAGACTCTAACCCTCACTCTGTTAATTGAAGTCCAACGTCTCTCACCAATTGAACTGCCATTTTTTTATGAAAATAAAAGAACATAACATAAAATAAATAAAAAAACTATAACTGAACCGAACTGGTTCCTTTCGGTTCGGTTCGGTTCAAGCACATGGGCAGTTCGGTTCGTTTTGGGAAAATAGAAAACCGATGGGTTCGATTTGGTTGATGGTTTCTCCTCTAAACCGATCCGAACCGCCCATGTGCACCCCTAGAGTTTCAACTCAAATTACTTAACAGGCCATATCTATATATTGGCACTTGGCCCATTGGACTCCTACAGGCTTGTTTACTGTTTAGAGTTCATATATGAACTCCAATTCAGGCTCTACTAGGCCCAATCAAATTCGATCTGAACTTGGTACTGATTCAGATGACTTTTATTATTATTTGTAAAATGCTTAGTCAGATGTCAGCATTAGCATCCTAATTGGATTGCGACCTGGATACAATCATGCATGCGATTCCTGAAAAATTAAACAGATCAGAAAGTGCACCCATGTGGATTCCACTTGGGTCATAGCACTAATCACAAGCATTCCATTAATTTAACCTTCATGAAAACCAGTAGATGCTGGTGGTATAGAAAGCAAAGGCAAAGCAGTAAATGGAGTTGCTAACAGTTTCCCAGGCCACAAACTTAACCCACATTACTTAGTACTTCCTAACAAATTAGACAACAGTCTCTATTTGTCATCTTTCTATGTCCCTAAATGATTCATGGAATACTGACAGCAAAACCTTCATGTGTCGTCCATGATTGCAGATGGAAAGAACATACGAAATAGAAAAATCTAAGTGCAAATACCAAGATTCCAGTCATTTTAATTTTCTACTTTTTTAATGTTTTTGAATGGTAACTCAATTTTATTAAAAGAAGGTAAACAGTACGAGGGACATCATGCAAAGCTACCACAAAACCACCAAACAAAAAGGAAACCAAGTACCTCCCCAGAAGATTCAAAGGATTCAATCCCAAAGTACTAATAAAGTCCAACAATTCACTCCCTTTTTCGCCAAATCATCCGCCTCAGAGTTAGCACTTCTCTTAACATGAGCTAAGGAAGCAGCTACAGCTTTAGCTAGGTCAACCGACTACTCCAGTAACTCCACCACATTTGCAATGGTCCAGGGAGCTCCACACAAGCCAGTAGCCAATTATCGCCTTCCACCATAAAATGCCGAAGATTCAAACATCGATCTTTGCGAAGGTCAATACCATTGCATCCATTTCCACATTACTGAGTATATACTTGCCAACGCCCAGGCCTAAAAAGGAGAGAGATCACTTTATCGCTATCTCAAATGATCCCTCCCAAACCAACCACACCAGGGTTGTCATTTGCGCTCCCATCAAAATTAAGCTTATAAGGGAGAACCAAACAGAATCACATGAGGCTTGAAGACCAAAGGAAAGACGATCTCATGCCAATTCCTAATCAAAGAAGAAATAAAGAATTCTTTAAAACAACGCAAACAAGATACCCCAAATGCTACACCCCCAAAGATCGTCCATAGTGAGAATGCCACTTAGCAAGGCAACAAACTAGAGGCCAGACTTTAAGGAGGGCTTAAAAGACCAAAGGCGAGCCACTGAAGCTGGGGAAGAACCATAGTGGTCAATTCCGTTTCATTTCAGCCAGGATGGCCAGAATTTTTTGTTCCGGTCTTTTGGCCGAAACGGAATGTGGGTAAAAAAAACTCCACTTTGAATTTCGGTCCATTCCGGTTGTCCATTCCAGTCCATTTCGGTTTGTAGAACAACTTTCACTATTTTTTTCTCTCAATATCCATATCAAGAAACATGCATAATTTATATTTTGTTTTTTTTTTTATTTTTTACATATATGTATATGTATTTTAAATTTTTTTTATTCCGAAAAGTTTTGCCGAAATTCCGAAATACCAAAATATTCCATCTTGGAGGCTAGACCGAAATGACAACCGAAATGGAATTGACAACTAGGGGAAGAACTCCACGATGGCATATGGGAAAAAGAAGATGCAAAAACTTCACCATCCATTGTACCCATTTATACCCACTTATCTAAACCTTCGGCAGAAAAATAATCATACACAACATACGAAGCAAGTTCCAAAATTGGATTTCCTCCACTAACAGGAAGATTCCTTCTGAAAATAGGCCCCTAAACCAACTTGATCACCAATCCTAGCCATATAACTCCTCAGAGAAGCCTGAGGATCCCTCACAAGGGAGAAGATCAGGGAACTAGAATGCAAGGAATCTATTTCCAACCTACATATCCAGCCAGAAGTGTGGTCGCCCAGACCCACATGGAATCTGACATTACTCATTAACTACTCTCCAATTGACAAGTAACCTCTCCAAACGACAGAATTACAGACGTAAGGAGGCAGAACAATCCATCCATTCCTGCAGACACCATATTTTTCGCAATAATCTGATACTATAAACCGTCTGACCCATCGCCAATCTTCCAAATCCATTTGAGCAACAAAGCCTGATTCATCTGCCATAATGACCTAAAACCCAGCCCCCTCCCTTCTTATGTCTGGACCCAATGGACAATTCACCAAATGCTATTTCTTCTTTACCTCTCTGCCTTGCCAAAGAAATTAACATTGCAACATTCCAAAACGATTGATGACCGACATTGGGCATTTAAAAAAAAAATGAAAAATGAAAAATGAAAAAAATAGGAAGACTGGATGGTGATTCTACACCCCTAGGAAAAATATTTGGCCTTCCACGTTGCCAATTCTGCTCCACCCACTTGATCACCAGATTCCACAAAGCTTTGATGCTCCACTCAAACAAAGAGGTAAACCTAGGTAAGATGCTGGAAGAGAGCCGCATTTGAAACTCATGAGATCACTAACCCTGAACTCAAGCCAGATTAGTTTGGACCCCAATCAAATTATAAAAAACTCACCTTCAGACCCGAAGCTGCTTTGAAACAAAGCAAAATAGCTTTGATATTTTTTTCATTTGCTCCTCTGCACTCAAAATCTTTAACTGTCATCGGCAAATTGGAGATGACTCACTATTGGAGCAGCTGACACTGGATGAAAACCCTTGATGAAATTTGATATTCTACAGCTACTATCATGCAACTAAGAGTCTCTCCCACAAAGACAAAAAGAAAGGAAGAGAGGGGATCCCCTTGTCCGCCTCTAAAAGCAAGAAAGAAACTCCTTAGGGAAGCGATTGATCATCACCGAAAAAATTGCAGAGGAAACACACTCCTTGATCCACCGTCACCATCTAATCCCGAAGCCCATACAACACTTTGCTTGTTTTCATTTGATAAGATTTAGGGGCATTTGGGTATGTGTAATTGTGGTTGCCTTGTAAATCTCGTTGCTCAAAACTCAATTACATGCACCAAGACCCACAAGCCACAACCTACAGGTCAGAGTGTTCTAATTTGAATCCCTGAAAATCTGATTAACTGGAGAGTCCCTGATTTCCCCATGAGTTCCTAGCTTTTGAGAGGGTTTTTAAATTACCAGGATTTTGTTGCAACCAAGTTACTTGCTTACTGCAGTAATGTATAACTTGGCATATCCAAATGATTGGATTCTGGACTTGTGCCAAACTGAATACATGCATTTGGTTTACATAGGTCCAAGCAGAGCCCTAGAAACATATATCAGGTTCAGGATCTAACATCGTTCGGCAATAGCAACCAAAACCCCACCAAACAATTGTGGACCTGTGATGACTTTCATAAGCTAGACCCTTTAGGGGCTGTTTGGGTTTTTTTTTTTTTTTTGAAAATGGTGACTGAAATTCATTGCTAGAAAGAAACTGTACAGTATAAGAGGGGTATACTGTATACAAAGCCCAAAAGATGGGAGAGAAAGTACAAAAGCCATTAAGAAAGAAAAAAAAAAAACGGGCAACAAGCCCCAAAAAAGAAAGTGCAAAAGCCATTAAGAGTCCATGGTTAGAGAAGTTTTCTGGACTCACGCTTTGGCAAGCCTATCAGCTTCCTCATTGGCCGACCGCTTTGATATGATGGAATGATAGTTCAAAACTCCAGAAAGTTGGACCACCTCTTCAATTATATCTAGAAGGTACCACGGTGGATTAGAGGACCAGGTTGCCCATTGAATGACGCAATAGGAATCCCCTTCCACAATTAACCGTTCGGGCTGTTTGGGGGCTTTTACTAATGGAGTTGAGTGAAGTAAAGATTATTTTGAAGAAAGAAAAACATATAAGTGAGTTATGATGGTATTTTATTTTTAGTTGTTTGTTATGGAATTTTTTTGACTTTTTTGTACAGAAAAGTGGAGTTTTTTTTTGTCATTTAGTGAAGAAAGGAGGTTGCTTTTTTACTTTTTTTTTTTAATATGGCGGGAAATTTGAATTAAAGTGCTTTTAATGTGACTTTTTTTTTAGAAATGGGGGCTTCACTTTACTTGACTCTATTAGTAGAGTTGCCAAACAAGCCCTAAGAACAATTAATTTCTGAAGATTCAGGATATAGATCAAGTTTAGCTGATTTCTCGTATATTTATATAAGGATTCTATGCACAGCAATAAGCTGTTGCTAGAGGTAAGCACGTGAGAAAAATGACTTACCTGAAGAGTACGCAGGAACATTCCACTTTGAGTCATGGCTCCTGAACATGAGCAAGTCATAAGAAGACCACCCTTCTTTGTTATTTGCATTGCTAGAGCGTTCAAGTTTCTATACATTCCAGACGCACTTTGTAGAACCTGAAAAGTACATTCCACAAGTTAGTAGGAAGCGCTACCAATATCTCCTTCACCATGAATTAACCAAAGATTTTATTTATTTATTTATTTATATTTATAAGAATACAGTTTTAGATTGATGGAAAGAAATTGGATTGAAAGGTTCTTCAACAGTTCAACCTCAAACTCTCTGTGCCTGTTAGTACTGTATAATGTGTATAATAAACACACCGTTTTTATGTACATACTATAAGATACCATGTACCAACACAAAAGCTTAAGCTTATAGGTGGAAGGCCCAAATAGGTCATGCAGCCTTGTCAAACCCATTATTTGGGCGATGTGGGATGTGGGATGTGGGCTGTGGGATTTTCCCAATACTCCCCCTCACATGCAGGCCCAACAGATTTCATGGACGGGTCTAACACAGGTGTGTCCAACAAACCCAATCTGGTCTAAAGGCCCAACTTTGGTGTTCCTAAGCCCAACAAATAAGGCCCCATTTTCCAGAAGCTTCAGTCAGCCCATTGAAGTTAAAAAGCTCAATTGTTATAATTTTGAAGAGTCAGATAATCAAGCCAATGTCAAGAAGTCAATCAGCATTTATTGGACTCTCTTGGAAATATTCCAGCCTTTAATTTGTAGTTTTTCAAGTCATTGTCTTTTTTTTAAAGTTTCTATGTCTGTCTTTATCATGTTGTGTAGTTCCTAAGCATCATTTGAATTTCCTTTAATGTAATTTCGTTTTCCTATGCTTAGAGGGTTGTTCTAAGCATCTATTTAAGCTATTTGGCTGGAATGAATAAAGCGGAGATTGAATATTCAGAAAATAAGCTTTGTGCTTTCTTAACAGAAGGATTTCTTCTGCTTTAACTCTTATCCCTTGGGTGGACTTCCTTTGCGTGGCGAGTTTGGTTTCTGTATCTCATTAGTGGATTCCATTGAGTGGTGAGCCATTTGCTCTGTATCCTAAATAATATCCTTGGGTGGTGAATCTGTATCCCTAGAATATTTCTTAGGTGGTGAGCCTATCTATCTTTGATTTGAGTGTTTCGTATTCACATATCCATCTCCCAAACACATATATCCTGCCATCCCCCTATTAACCGGGTTATCAATTTGGGTTTCCATACTAATTCCATTTCAGTTGGGATATCCATAATAATTCCGGTATCTATCTGTCACATGGGCTACATAAGAACGATAGGAACCAACTCTGATACCATGTACCAACCCAAAAGCTTAAGTTGATAGGTGGAATGCCCAAACAGGTATATGAAGCCCTGCCAAACCCATTACTTGGGCGATGTGGGATGTGGGACCATTCTAGTACTTTTGTAAGTTATAACTTACATCTACTTGAGTGCTATAACTCAAGTTTAATATTACTAGTTTATGACCATTCTAGTACTTTTAACATATACAAGTAAATCTATAATTAAATTTGAACAAACCTTGAATAATTTATGGGAAAACAGCAGTACAAGATCTTATGACTTAGGGGGACCCAATATTTTGGTTTTGTAGTTTGTACTAATAAAAAAAATAGTTTCCTAGCATTCTTCAATATTATGAATTTTTTGGATATTTTTTTTATTTTTTTGGGTCGAAAAAAGTTCACACCATGACCAGGGCCGTCTCAAGACAATATGTGGCCCCGGGCGAAAGTATAAACGAGGCCCCTAGTTTCTATGTGTGACATGAGAAAACCCTCGTCCTTAATCCGGACTTGGGACCGGCAATGTACACTATGAGTAGTACATTGGCGGACTTAAAAAAAATTTTGGGTTTTTTTTTTTTTTTTGGGGTTTTTGTTTTTTTTAGAGCTTGCTGAGGGATTTATTTTTTTTAAGTGAATTTAACCTTTCTTGCCTTTTGTGATGCAAACTTATTGATCAAGTTTTTGTATTCAAGGTTTTCCAAAATTTTCTTCTTAATAGATAAAATGGCTAACCCGCTTAATCTCTATTCTGACATAGTTGATCATAGATAAGATTTTATTAATTTTAATTTCGAAAAACTTCTTTCGGTTGAAGCAACTGTAACAGGTACTGTTAATAGTATTCAATAAGCAATATATGAGTATGAAAAATACTCAATAGTATCCTAATTAGTGGATCCCATGAGTCAAGGTTGATTTGAAATGCCATTTTATGAAAAACTGGGTATTTTCTATATAAAAAAAGGACTTATTTGTAATTCTGATTTTATGAAAAATTTCCAATGATGAAATTTTTCGATGATTTCAGTTTCATTAGAAAACGGGTCGAATTGTGATCAATTTTCTCTTCTAGTTCGAGTTCATTTGAATTCATTTCAGATGATTCCTAGCGAGATTTGATACCTTTAAAACGTACTTATTTTAGAATACTTTTATTTTTACTGTGATTCTATTTTCTGCTTCTTCTTCGTCTATCTTCTCTGGTTTTGGTTTTCAAATGTACCATGATTTTCTCTTTTAACTTTATCATGTTAATGTTACTAATCTAATAAAATTATGAGGCCCTCTCATGATGAGGCCCCCACCACTTGCTTCACCTGTCTATATGGTAAGCCGGCCCTGACCATGACGTGACGCTACATCATATTTTTTTTTAGGGTTTTCATCGTAGACGACCATGATTTTGAACCATGACCCTAAACACCCAAATGGATCCTTCAATAGTGAATACATGATTTTTAGCTCATTCACACAATGAAAACTGCTTCAATTTATACCAATATGTGCCATTTTTATATATTTTAAAACAATATATTTTCTAGGATGATGAGAAGTAGAGAAATAATCCTCATAAACAAGGTAGTTTCATATGGATAATCTTAATTTGGGGAGTTGTAAAGTAAACACATTTTTAGTGCTAACCATTAAAATTTGGAATTACAAGAAACTACGACAAGTGGGAGTTACAAACATGACAAAGTACATGTATAAACCTAAAAGCAATTTTCTTTGAATAGGAACTTCAAAAATAAGTAGGTACCTTTCTTCGAGGTGCTAATTTTGGCGGATCTAGTATAACTAAATCCCATGACTGATGCCTTGAAGAAGCATCTTTCATAAACTCAGTTGCATCTTCTCTTGAAAATTGTATTTTTCTTGGATCCAAGTTGTTAAGAAGGATATTTTCTTTTGCAAGCTCCAAAGCAGGCACTGAGGTATCAATGCCTAGAAAACGAGGACTTCAATTATTACACATATTATATAAATTTAAAAAAAGACTACAATCATAGAGGTAGGAATTAATGAGAATTACTTGTCCGTCCCATTAGACCCAAGTTTAGGTATCAATATCACCCACACTATGAAAAATAGAAGAAATAAGAAATGGATTTAAGAAATTAGTTATAGTTCCAATTACTTCTATTCAAGGAAAGTATTTTGGTTCCAAGGTGGGACATGGCGTTGACAGAAACAGGGCCATTTAAGCTGATCCAAGTCATACAATTCTATTTAATTAGCCCTAAAAATGAAAAAAAAATTATAAATAGATTAAATAGAAAGGGCAAAGAAAACTCTTTTCAAAAGGAAAATTGAAGAAAATATAATTTCTTAGAGTTGATATTAGGAGAAAACAAATAATTTAACATTTCATATCAATTCTCATCGTTGCAGTCATCAATAGGGTTGTTAAATGTTAATATTAAATATCTATCCCCATAACAGGTCAAAGATGGAAAAACGAGCTGTCAAAAGTTAAAAGCAACTTTTTGCTCAGCATCTGAAAAGTCACACTGTCCAAGCCAGCCAAAAATGAGACTTACCTGAGTTGGACCAAGTCAAATCAAGTTAGAACTCAGGACTACATCCAAGTTGACTCATTTTCGGAGATTCTTTGGTTTTATATAGACAACCTTGCTACCACTGTATCACAGTTTTTTAGAACATACTTTATTCTTATGATTTCTCATCATTCATTTAGGTTAAAGATCAAAAAGTTCTGAGCCAAAGACAGCACAAAAGACAATTTTAGTATATTCAATACTATACCAATGACATCTGCAGCACCACCATATGCTGCATTTAGAGCAAATCCGCCACTGTAGCAACAAATATCAAGCACTCTCCGACCTTCTGAAATTGATGATATAAAGTAACGGTTTTCACGTTGATCTGCATAAAATCCTGTTTTCTGACCCTCCAGTGAGATTGTGTAAGAAATCCCATTTTCCTTAACCTGGAAAAAATCCCTGAAGTATTAAAAACATTTAAGCATTTATAATATACACAAGTACAATAATCTTTAAAAAAGAACATTGTGCTCTCTTATATAAACATACATAGAACTTCAGTTGACAGATAAATGGCTTTTGCATAATTTGCTTAATTTTGGTCCTAATTTGAAATTATGAGGGTTTTCTAGAGTGCTTTGTGATTGGCAGATGGATGTGCGGTAAAATGGCACAGACAAACAAAAGATGGATGTGTGGTAAAACCAGGAAATATAGAATAAAAAAGGACCTTATTTGGGAGCATTTAGGGGTAGAAGCCATCGGTGATGAGCTAAGAGAGACTCCTTTGAGATGGTTTGGAAATGTTCAATACTGGCCAGCAATAATGCCGGTGAGAAGTTTTTCTATAGAGAGGGTCGGTCGAAGAGGACATGGACGGAAGTAGTAAGGATAGATCTGAAGAAGCGTAACCTATCCAAGAATTTGGCCCCAGATAGACTACAATGGAAAAACAGAATTCATGTAGGTGACCCCAACATGGTTGGGACAAGGGTTTGATGGTGATGAATTGATGACGATGACGATTTGTAATGAGGATAATTTGTGGCATCTTAGTAAATATTGCAAAAACCTCATATTAATAAAATACAATTGTACAATCTCTCCCTAAAACCTCTTCATTTCTTGTACTCACTTATTCTTCTTCCTTCTTCCATTCAACTAGAAACCCAAAACCTAAATCCAATCTCTCTCTGTCTTTCTCTCTCTCTCTCTCCACTTTCTTTTTCCATTTCCTTCCTTCTTTCTCTCCCCTTTTCTTCCTTACTTTTGTTCCCTCTGTTTAAATGTTAGGGCTACATCTTGACTGGATTATTTGGTCTTTTATTAACTAAATTGATTGATTTACTTTACTGCAAATAACCAATGGCTATTTATAGATTAGAACCAAAGACATCAACTCAAACTAGGAAACCTAAACCTCCTAATCATACTAGAAAACCTAATTACATCATAATGAGAAATCCTAATCCTCAAGCTGGAACATAGATACTAATGTATCAACTTGAACTGAACACTATATATCTGCTTTCTTGTGCAACAAATGTGATGAGGGACTGTCAGCTTGATTTTCTCCAAACATAACTTTTGATTGACTGATGATGGGTATTACAACTTCATGCGCTCCACAAACTCATACTCAACAACATTGTTGATTAACTGACCCATAGTACGCTAGACAGCATATCTGATGAGCCTAAATGCTACACAACATTCTGGATGAACACTCACCCATATCTTAATGAGTACTTGGCTTCACATTTCCAAGTAACTATGAAGTCTTAAAGTTTTATCTTCTTTGACTTGAATATTCTTATAAACTTAACTTTTACTAAACCAAACCAAACCAAACCAAGCCTTTTCCCACTAGGTGGGGTCGGCTATATGGATTTGACGACGCCAATCAAATCTGTTTAGGGCCATGTCCTCCGTTAGATCCATGTAGGCAAGGTCATGTTTAATAGTTTCTTTCCAACTTCTCTTGGGTCTCCCTCTCCCGCTCCTACTCCTGGCAATCTCCATGCTTTCACACCTTTTAACAGGTGCCTCCGTTGGACGCCTTTTAACATGGCCGAACCATCTCAGTCGATTTTCTCTCATTTTATCTCCAATCGGTGCTATTCCTACTTTGCCCCTAATCTCCTCATTCCTAATCCTATCTCTCCTTGTGATCCCGCACATCCATCTTAGCATTCTCATCTCCACAACTTCCATCTTCTTGACATGATTATGCTTTACTGCCCGACATTCTGATCCATATAACAACGCTGGTCGTACCGCCACCTTATAATACTTTCCTTTAACCTTGAGGGGGACTTTCCGATCACACAAGACCCCCGAAGCACTCCTCCATTTGGTCCACCCGGCCTGAATCCTGTGACTTACATCAGTATCAATCCCTCCATCCTGTTGCACCATAGATCCAAGGTACCTAAAGTTTTCTTTCTCTACAATCTTTTGTGTGCCCAAACTTACTTCTATGTTACCAGGTGTCTTACTTTGACTAAACTTGCATTCCATATATTCCGTTTTGCATCGACTTAGCCTAAACCCTTTTGTCTCTAATGTTTTCCGCCACAATTCTAGTTTAGCATTCACTCCTGCTCTCATCTCATCCACTAAAACAATGTCATCTGCAAATAGCATACACCACGGCACCTCATCCTGGATATGTCTTGTAATCTCATCCATAACTAGGGCAAACAAGTACGGGCTTAACGCTGAGCCTTGGTGTAGACCAATCGTGATAGGAAACTCCTTAGTAAACTTAACTTTTACTAATGAAAAGAAATACCGATATTGCAGATCAAAAGCCTTGAATAATCTTCCACTGCACCACTCTGATTTGTTCAGAATAAACATATCCTCCTTTTATTTTGCCAAAATGTCCATAATGCTTTGCTGGTTGGTCACTGTCTATCTGTAGATCCATCTTTCTCTCCATTTTTCTTCCATCATTCCGTTCCCTCCTCACCCAACAACCTTATTTTCTTCCTTGACACCTACGACCGACGTCATTCACTGCATGGCTGATTTTGCACCTTACAAGTATTTGTGATTATGTTTCCTATTATGGATGTGATTGGGTTTCCTCTTGTGATTAGATTTCCAATTATTTCCTGATTAGGTTTCTTATAATGGATGTGATTAAATTTCCTATTTTGAGTCATTATATTCTTATAAATAGCCGTTGGCTTATTCCTATTAAAACCGCCAGAGACTTTGGTACCGAAAGTGTGGCTATATCATGTTCACGTGGGCTCCAATTATGGGAACGGACTGCTAGATTTTTAAATGACAGGAGCTTAAATTGCCTAGAAACCCTACATCTTCTAGTTTCCACTCAATGTGTGCATATGCTTGATGTACAAGATTTGGTTTATATTTCCAGTTACTTTGGTTAAATGGCTATTTGAGAAACATATTATTGATTTTAAGAAGATACAGTTAATGGGTTCCATGAGGAGAAGTTTTTTGTTGGTGCTTCTATTGTTTTGGGTGAGATTTAGTTACTATGCTCATAAGAACAACCACCTCATTTTCATCAAAAATTACACCGCCTAATGATGTTGTTCAAGCAGGGACTGGTTCGAATAGAGAGAACCTAGTATTTACATTAATTCATCCAAATTAAAGGAAGTATTTTTCTTTATTAGTCTAAGGCAACGCAAATGTTCATAACATGACTAGAGCAATGAAACACAATTCATTTTGGACAAAACTTCTGAATATTTTCGTTTCCGATAAAAAAAAACCGAACATGCCACCTGAAGTTGTTTGATGGATATTTGCTTATGCTCTGGAGTGGTTCCCTATTTGTTGAGTATTTGTCTATCATCTATGTATTACTGGAAACCTTTGACTCCTAACAAGTTGGCGTCACTAAGTTGTTACCAACTTAGCATGGGCCACATGTTGTTCTGTAGGAGCTTTTGCAATTATTATATAACTAATTGCAATTAGCCTTGAAAGTGATTACGATACCTTGATACCAAATTGATTGGACATATTTTGATTGCCATGCATTCCCTTGAGGAATTCTCGGGTACCACTTCTGACAGCCTGCCATAAAAGAAACAGCAAGGGCTACCATATCCTACCATATCCATGGTATGGCATTTTGATGGCCTTGAAGTGGGGCTAGAACACATCTCCTTTAGCTCATGTGGATTCGCCCTTTTTTTTGGTAGTTTGTTATTTGTTCTATCATGTTATGTTATGGTATTATGCAATTCTGATCTTTCACTAATCTCGCGTTGTTTAACCATGCCTTTGACCTCATGCAATCATTACTTGTCTATGCTCCTATTTGCATGATTCTATGTGATATTTTGATGGCTTGCTTACTTGCTAGGTTTTTGTAAACCTAACCCAATCTACGAGACTTTACAGGTAAGGAAGCAGTCCCAAATCCTAAGCAGGATAACGTATACAAAAGGAAACCTCGGGAAACAAAAGGCTGGATTGCAGATGGCGTAGTCTAGAGATTTCCAAGAATGCTTCGTAGATAAACGTTTAGTTTGATTTAGTTTCTTATTCATGTTGGATGATTGAAATAAGACCCTAAATTTGGTCAAAGTTTATATGGTTTGATTTAGTTTATTATTTGGTTAGACTATTTAAAGTTAATTAATAATTAGGATTTATTAATACTTGCGCTTTGTTGTGCAATGTTTGATGTTTAAAAAAAATATTTTTGTTGCGGTTAGATTTGACGTAATCTCACAAATGCAGAAAAATTACATTCGCAGCACAAAGACGGAATTATATTGAAATTCGGGTTTCAGGTTGTCACGACCCAAATTCTGGGGCCCTGTCAGATCTCTGGATCGTGATAACTTGGTAATATTTACCATACACTCATCAAATAATTCTCATAAGCATTTGGCATTTAAGTCAAATAATAATTTCAATTAATCAATGAGTTATAAATACTCGTACTTTAATATGTTCTGTCTGCATCAATAATATACTAAAACATTAAATAGATTTCCTAAGTAAGGGCTATCCCCTTATCCACTAAATTATCTTTTCTCGTTCTCTCTTGTCAGCCACGCATGTTGAAATCTACGTGCTGAACATCGTTCCGCTCTGTCCCACCCGCAGCATGATTACCTGAAGGGGGTAACACAACATCAGTACTACTGGTGAATGAATATTCCTAATTACACAAATCACATAAAATATAACATCACATAATTCAGCAAGTCTAAAATCCATAATCAAGTATCGTTAATAATTCTTTTACATACAAATCCGTGCCCATGCACATCACCACGCCTCAAAGGCCTTATCGTATACATGTATACCGGTCACAATGACCCTGTCTCATCAGACACGTCCACTAAGGACCAGCCATCATAATGGCCCCTCACGTCCATTAAGGACCGGCCGCTATAACGGCCACCATGGCCCGAAGCCATCTATCATCCGGACACAAGTCCAACATTCCAAATATGAAACCCAATGCACCATATCTCATAATCATTTAGTAATTAAAATTCATTAATAATGATTTACACAATAGTAGTGTGGACCCGACCCATACACACTTCACTGGTTGTTGCCCCACTTCTTATCAAAATTGGTATAGAGTGATATAGTGAGCCCACACTATATGTAATACAACCTTACCCATAATAATCAATTACAGTCTATTTAATTAATCATAGTTAATTAAACATTGATCACAAAACTTAATTTCACTTAAGTAAGGAAGTTAATTATTATTTCTACACTTATTCCAAGTCTATTTCCATAAATAGACTTCCTTCTCAAATTTATCTACCTGTACAGAACATATACAAGAATAATACACGTCTGAACCTCTTAGTAAAATCCAGTGGGTCCCACTGGTTTTAATCCATGATCAGACATCTAGGTCATGGTCGCCCAAGGCTGATGTATCATGCCAATGGATTTGATTCATCATTGGATCATTCACTGGGGCCCACAAACTCAAAACGGATTACACAGCCATTCACGCCTGAGATTTCTCGAGTTACTTGTACAGTGGGTCCCATTGTTCCAAACCCCAAATGTTCATCTACACCATGGTCGACCAAGGCTCCTCTAAAAGATGTGTGTTCTTGATCATTGATCTGATCGATAGATGGGTCCCACAACTACAAACGACCAAATCTGTGCATTGACGCCTGAAATTTTGATGGTTAACAGATATATCATGGATGTGGTCCACTGTGCAAGATGTCCACCATCACAGGGGTCGACCTTGAGTCCCCTGCAGGATGTGAGGCCTTGATTCCAGATTAGGCCATGTAGTGGGTCCCACTACTATCCTCTACTAAATTGCTGTAATTCACGCATCAGACACATCAAAACTGTTGCAGAGAAATTATGATGATCATACAAAATCCATTCAACCTAAGTCCACTATACCCAGGGTCGTCCATCACCCCTTTACAATATTCCTGGACCAGATTCATCTTACAGTGGGCCATGGGGTCCCACAGCCCTTGTCGTTAGAAATTTGCCTCTGTAACAAGGAATAGATAGGTGCAGAATATGCACAGATACTATCATCCGTTCTTTTCTTTCACATGAATCATCAATCAAATTAAGAAATCAACAATCTTCTATCACAATCCAGAACCTGGTTGTATTAATCAATTTAAACTATTTACATAAATAGCAATTTCACAACATCTGATTGTTCTCAAGCATCTATCTCATCAACTAAAGCATGGATTGGATAATTAAGGAAGATTCACTCACCTTTGATAGACAATCGTCGTCTTTGAATGCAAATTTGACATCAGCAGTCTTCCTCTCCTTCTCCTAAATTGCAATCCACAATGCTCTCAGACTTTTCTTCAATGAATATAATATATCAGAAGGGTTGTTGGTTCTCCATATTTATAAAAGGAAGAGGGAATTCTTATTCCTCTCAAACTTCATGTTTAGAGTTATCATGCAACTCTATTCCATTACAACTCTCTCACGTGGGATGTCTTACTAAGTTAAGCATGGACTTCTACTTCCATTATAACCTGGGCCAAGCTATAACTAAAATACTACCTGGGCCAGACTAATCCTAGGCCCAAGTAACTCAGGATATTACACAGGTCATGACAAAGATGATGATGATATGATGATGATGATATGATGATGATGATAATTAATAGATTACGATCGCACATGGTCACACAAAACCTCTCCACTCAAGCACGGATTTCAGGTCATGACAAAGATGATGATGATTAAATAGATTACGATCATGCATGAGCACACAACAAACATCTTCCATCAAGCCTCTTTGTTTGTACTTTTGCCTTGCTCTTCTTAGTCCTTCCATTCAACTAGAAACCATAATCCCAATTACAAACAACTTCTTTCATAGGTAGTAATACAAAGCAATATTAACTATAAATAATTAACTCCAAATATAACATGAAACCTATGGTGCCCAGATATGGCATGGACATGTAGGGACAAGGATTTTACACATAAAAAGTGAAGTATTGGATACGAGATACCTTGCCCATTTTGAAGTATCCATGCATCATAACATGAAACTAGCGCAGGTTTTATTGTTGTCTAGTTGTTACTTAGTGAAAGGAACTATGAGTCTATGAGAAGGGGGATACCAATAGTCATTAGTTGAAGTGACGAGGAAAGACATATCATTATTTGGAATCAATTCGAGCCTTGTTTATAATAGGGTTGATTGGAGGAGTAAACTCATAAATGTGATCTTGAAAAGATGGGCTAAAGCAACAATGTTAAGAAATCTTCACACGCAAATGGACACACGACACATCATCATCAGAGCATTTTCCCAACTATGTTTGGGTAGGCTACATGAATTCTATTTCCCCATTCCAATCTATTCTCAATGAAATCCTTGGATAGGTTTCATTTCTTCAGATCTAACCTTACTACTTTCATCTATGTCCTCTTCGGCCTACCCCATTCCCTTGGTGGGCTATCCACCTTTCTTGTTGTTGGGCTACGTTAGACATGTCTAAGCCACGTCAAATCAGTCTCTCTTAATTTATCACCTATTGATGCTACACTTACATGCTCCCTAATGTGCTCATTTCTAATTCTGTCTTCCTCATTTTACCGCACATTGATCTCAATATTCTCATCTCTACTATACTTATTTTGGGCATGTATTGCTTCTTGACTGGCCAACATTCTGCTCCATAAGTCATGGCCAGTTTGATTGCTATCCTATCAAATTTTTTCTTCAATCTAGCTAGCATGCTCCAATTACAAAGCACTTAAGAAGGAAGTCTCCACTTCAACGATCTTGCTCTTATTTCATATTCGACATCTTCCTCAATCTCTCCAATCTCCATTCTTACTGATTATCAAGCCAATGTATCGGAATGAATCCCTTTATATTATCTCTTGAGCTACAATTCTCATAGGCATTTCATCTCTTCGCACATCCTTACTAAAGTTGTAGTTCATATAGTCCACCCATATATGACTTATTTTAAAGCCATTGGATTTTAAACGCTCTCGTCATCTCTCAAGTATCACATTCATGCCATCTCTTGATTCATTCACTAACAGAATCTATTTGCAAACAACATACATGAAGGTACCTACTCTTGAATTTGAGAAATTAACTCATCTATAATCAATGCAAAGAGATGAGGACTTAAAGCCAACCCTTGATGCAAACTTATGGTCACAAGAAACTCACCTGTCTCTTTCAGAAGCATGGATGAAAATATCGGCCGCTACGTAGCATAGCGGCCGATATATCGGCCGTAACGGTGGCCACCGCCATGCTACGGCCGATTTATCGACTGTCATGTCAAAGTTGCTAGCCAGTAATCCCAAAACCAATTGGTGATAGGAAACTACACAAACAACTACTTAACACCCCCCCTCGGGCGGGACACCGCCCGGATCCGAAGCACACGCCCGCACAAGACTATAACGCGGCATGGGGCCTTTTTGCCCTGCGCATTTTGCGCCCGCACAAACACACAACGCGGCATGGGGCATTTCTGCCCTGCGTGGTTTCGAACTCGAGACCTCAGGCTCTGATACCATGTCAGAGTTGCTAGCCAGTAATCCCAAAACCAATTGGTTATAGGAAACTACACAAACAACTACTTAACATGTCACCCCCGTAGCGGCCGCTACGTCCGCTACGGGGTGAGAAATTTTTTTTTTTCAATTTTTTTTAAAATGCATAATAATACTTATTTCTTTTATTCTTCTTTCCAAATAACATTTCTACACAATTCTTCTACCCTTTTATGTTTAAAATAACACTAAAAAGCACATGATCTCGCCGAATTACAGTCGATACAAAGAGTTCTTCTCAGGGATTCTTCTCTAAGTACATGCTATTAGACACCCCCTTTGGTAGATGTATTTTTTTCTCTAGGTACTCTTAAGTCTTGACTTCATGACATAGCCTTTTCTTTTATGAGCCTTTCATTAGTTTCTAAGTTAGCATAACT
Source organism: Litsea cubeba (assembly GCA_012931725.1). Lineage (NCBI taxonomy): Eukaryota > Viridiplantae > Streptophyta > Magnoliopsida > Laurales > Lauraceae > Litsea > Litsea cubeba. Next base: position 15,499,679 of record CM022951.1, read on the forward strand.
AAACAACATGAACACATGTGAAAAAAATGATCATTACTATTATTTTCTATTTATACAGCGATACAGGACCTCATACAATGAGGGGACCGCTACGCCCCATTTTCTTATTTACTTTTGCAAAAGAACCACATATTCTTTCATTTTAAAATTTTTTGGATTTTCTGGAATTTTTTCAGATTTTTTGGGCGATTTTTTCAAATCGCACCGCTACGCCGCTACGTATCCCCGCTACGCTACGTATCGCCCGCATCGTAGCGGTTTGGCGGCAGGCCGCTATCAAACGTAGCATCCAGAGAAGATTTAGAATTGAATAATTTTCGTCCGTCTTTCATTGGAGATTTTCTCCCATTATAAAGAATACAGATGCCTTATCAAAGGCTACAAATCAGCTAATCTAATTACAATCTACTATTAATGAAAGAGTATCTATTTACAATCTAATTAAAGAAGGAAGGAGCTGTGCCAAGTTTTGACCAAATCCAACGAGATTGAATAACATTATATTGGGCCCAAGTGGGCCTGAGCCATCTTGTATTTGACACCCCCCCTCAAATTGATGCTGGGGAATCCACAAGCATCAATTTGGTAACCAAGAACTGATGGCGAGGTCGCGGAAGTCCCTTTGTGAGGATATCGGCATTTTGAAGATCAGAAGATATGTGAGGAAGGCTAATCACATCACGCTTGTATTCGTCGCGTATAAAATGGCAATCAATCTCTATGCGTTTAGTGCGTTCGTGGAAAACTGGATTGGCAGTAATACGAATTGCACTAGCATTGTTTGCATAGAGTGGTGTGGCACTATCAGCAGGAAAGCCGAGATCAGAAAGCAACCCGCGAAGCCAGAGAATTTCTGAACAAGCAACAGACATAGCACGATACTCAGCTTCAGTGGAAGATCTGGAGACCTTATCTTGTTTCTTGCATTTCCATGAAATCAAGCTATCTCCCAGATACATACACCATCCTGTGGTAGAGCGACGAGTATCTGGACAACCATCACAATCAGCATCTGAGTAGGCTTTGAGTGTCAGGGAGTTGTTGGCAGGATAAAATAATCCACGGGTTGGTGTCCGAATGAGATATTTAATGATACGTCGAACCGCAGCCAAATGAAGATGTCTAGGATCAGTCATGAATTGACTGACTAAATTGACTGCATAAGAAATATCAGGATGAGTTATCGTCAAGTAGATCAGGCTGCCAACGAGGCGACGATAGAGAGTAGGATCAGAGAGAGGATCCCCACTGTCTTGCTGAAGTTTAACATTGACTTCAACTGGAGTATCGACGGGAGCAGAACCTTGAAGTCCAGCCATTTCAATTAAGTCAAGAGCATATTTATGTTGATGGAGAACGATGCCTTTTGCAGATTGATGAACCTCAAGACCTAAAAAATAGTTTAGAGGCCCAAGGTCTTTCATGTGGAAAGATTCATGAAGAGAGGCCTGAAGTTGGTGAATCATATCTGCATCGGTGCCTGTAATGATGATGTCATCCACATAAACAAGAAGAATAGTAATCCCCGTAGAAGCATGATGAAGGAACATGGATGGATCATATGGACTAGGATGGAACCCCAAGTGGCTAAGAGCATGTTGGAATTTTTCAAACCATGCCCGGGGGGCTTGTTTGAGGCCATAGAGAGAACGCCGTAGTTTGGCAACAGCACCCGTAATGATAGAGGAAACCCCCTGAGGAAGGCGCATATATACATCTTCTTTGAGATCACCATGAAGAAATGCATTCTTGACGTCCATCTGGTAGAGAGGCCATGATTGGGATGCTGCAATGGCAAGAAGAGTCCTAACAGTTGTCATTTTGGCTACCGGGGCAAACGTCTCGTCATAATCAATACCATATTCCTGCCGATTACCGAGATAAACAAGACGCGCCTTATACCGAACCAGAGTCCCATCAGAGTTAAGCTTGATAGAATAGATCCACTTGCAACCTATTGGCTTAACAGAAGAAGGACACGGAACCACATCCCATGTATGATTTTGCATAAGAGCATCCAATTCATCCTGCATAGCTTTATTCCAACACTCATGCTGCACAGCCTGGGAATATGAGTTTGGGATAGAAGTAGAAGACATGGTGGCCATTAAGGAAGTGTGGGTAAATCCATAACGATTTGGAGGCACTGAAATCCGAGATGAACGGCGTAAGGGAGGATCGCCAGTTGGACCAGATGCAGTTGGGGGATCGTTAGGGGGACTATGTGTAGTTGCAGTTTTACTCCGCCTCTGATAAACGAAACTAGGATCAAATTTCACAAATGGTGTTTTATCCGAAAAACCAGGGAAGGAAACTATAGATGAAGACTCTACAGAATCAAGATGTTTTTGGAAAAAATATTGATTTTCAAAAAAGACGACATTACGGGAGGTACGAATGCGCCGTGTGTGAGGATCATAACAAAGAAACCCCTTTTGATGACTAGCATATCCTAGAAATGCGCATTTAACAGATTGGGCAGTAAGTTTGTTACGCTCAGAAGGAGGTAAATGTACAAAACACACCGATCCAAAAACATGTAGATCATCATAAAATGGTGTAGATTTGTATAATCGATAAAAATGACTCTCATTTTCCAAAGAAAAAAGGTTAATCGATTTATAAGGTGAGCAGCAGTGCTAAGAGCTTCCGTCCAAAAACGTGTCGGAACAGAAGATTCAATGAGAAGAGATCGAGTAATATCAAGAAGATGTCTGTTTTTCCTTTCAGCAACCCCATTCTGCTGAGGGGTATAAGGACAAGATTTTTGAGAAATTATTCCTTTTTGTTGTAAAAAATGTTGAAACTCTGTAGACAGATATTCACCTCCCGAATCAGAACATAAAATTTTAATGCAAGTGGAAAATTGATTCTCAACATATGCTAAAAACATCTTGAAAACATTAAAGACATCAGCTTTAGAATGCAAAAAATAGACCCATGTAAATCTACTATAATCATCAATAAATGTCACAAAATATTTATAATGAGCATGAGACAAATGAGGAGCAATACCCCAGACATCACTATGAACTAAATCAAAACACTGAGTGCTATTAGAAGTAGAGACAGAAAAAGGAAGAGTCTTGCTTTTGCCCAACTTACATGTAGCACAATCAAAAGAAACAAACTTAGAAAGACCTATTGAGTTTAACAATCCAGAATTAACCATGTGAGACATGGTTTTAAAATTAGGATATCCAAGCCTACTATGCCACAATTGACAATTATTTTGAGCAGAAAAACAAAAATCATTTGCTGAATTATTCCTAATTGGAGTAGATAGATCAAGAGGAAACAAGCGTCCAATTTTAGGCCCCCTCGCGATCTCCCTCCCTGACATCTGGTCCTGCACAACACAACCAGAGGAAGAAAACGAAACATTACAGTTGTTTTCAACGAGTTGTCCAACTGAAAGAAGGTTTGAAACTAAATGGGGACAGTGATAAACATTCTTTAAGGGCAAGATACTGGAAATATCTCCAAATGCAGTGATAGGAAGATGGCTGCCATCGGCGGTTTGAACATGAGTATTGCCAATATATTTTGTCAAGCTAGAGAGTTGTGCACTGGAATGAGTCAGGTGATTTGATGCTCCAGAATCAAGATACCAAAGACCATTGCTGTATAGATTGCTGAAGATCCCATGATGATCGCAGGTGGGCCACTATTGATCATATCACTACAGAAGACTGTTTTGTTGTCAATAAACACAGATCCCTGATTTGGTTGTTGTCAAGATTACAGATCTTTGATCTGTTTGTTTCTGAGACATAAGATTTGTGTTTTCCAAGAGCAGCAGGGCTGATCACAGTGATCACAGGTGGGCCACAGTGATCAGATGTCAAGATGTTGACGAAGATTCTATGTGAAACATGCACGAACAACCACAAGGAATGACTGTTATCACTGAGATTCAAGAAGAAATTGATAGCTAGAAGACAAAAGATAGAAGACACCAGGAAGAAGATTTAGAATTGAATAATTTTCGTCTGTCTTTCATTGGAGATTTTCTCCCATTATAAAGAATACAGATGCCTTATCAAAGGCTACAAATCAGCTACAAATCAGCTAATCTAATTACAATCTACTATTAATGAAAGAGTATCCATTTACAATCTAATTAAAGAAGGAAGGAGCTGTGCAAAGTTTTGACCAAATCCAACGAGATTGAATAACATTATATTCGGCCCAAGTGGGCCTGAGCCATCTTGTATTTGACAGCCGCTACGCCCGCCGCTACCGCTATTTTCATCCTTGTTCAGAAGGTAGCTCTCACACCCGTTACTGCTTCCTCATATAACCTGTTAGGATACTCCTATCTAAAACCCACCAAATCAAATCTCTAGGTACCCTGTCATAGGCTTCCTCTAAATCGATGAAGACCATATAAATATTGTTCCTCTTCTATCGGTATTTTTCCATTAATTGCCTAAATGAGAAGGTAGCCTATATAATTGACTTCCCCATCACGCACACAACACAAACCAAACCAAACCAAGCCTTTTCCCACTAGGTGGGGTCTGCTATATGGATTTGACGACGCCAATCAAATCTGTTTAGGGCCATGTCCTCCGTTAGATCCATGTAGGCAAGGTTATGTTTAATAGTTTCTTTCCAACTTCTCTTGGGTCTCCCTCTCCCTCTCCTACTCCTGGCAATCTCCATGCTTTCACACCTTTTAACAGGTGTCTCCGTTGGACGCCTTCTAACATAGCCGAACCATCTCAATCGATTTTCTCTCATTTTATCTCCAATCGGTGCTATTCCTACTTTGCCCCTAATCTCCTCATTCCTAATCCTATCTCTCCTTGTAATCCCGCACATCCATCTTAGCATTCTCATTTCCGCAACTTCCATCTTCTTGACATGATTATGCTTTACTGCCCAACACTCTGATCCATATAACAACGCTGGTCGTACCGCCACCTTATAATACTTTCCTTTAACCTTTAGGGGGACTTTCTGATCACACAAGACCCCCGAAGCACTCCTCCATTTGGTCTACCCGACCTAAATCCTGTGACTTACATCAGTATCAATCCCTCCATCCTGTTGCACCATAGATCCAAGGTACCTAAAGTTTTCTTTCTCTACAATCTTTTGTGTGCCCAAACTTACTTCTATGTTACCAGGTGTCCTACTTTGACTAAACTTGCATTCCATATATTCCATATCACGCACACAACACAGATGAACTTTAATTGTTAGTCTCCCTTAGAGACCAAAGGAAATACAGCCCATACACAAGAAACAAAGAGGAATAAAAAAGTAGTGGTAGAAGAAGAAAGGAAAATAAGGCCCTTGAAGCTCAACAAGAGCCTGTAGCATAGGGTGCAGACGCACGGTGTCGCAAATAAAAGGTCGCAGTTTGAGTATTGTCAGCTATCAAAAAAGAAAAAAAAAAGGTCAAGACGTTAAAAAAAGGTCAAGACGTTCTTGCCTTCACTTTCTCAAGAGAAGGGATTGGATTGGAGTCTCCTGGATCTGATAAATCTAACCCTTCTTCTTTCAAGATATCAACAGATGGTCTCCATTTTACATGATTTATTTCATCAATTCTACTAATGTAGAACTGTATTTCTGATTTATACTTCTCAACCCAAGCTGCAGATGATGCAATTACAGCCAAATTCCCAAAAACATCAACAATTAAGCCGGATAACCTGTAATAGAAAAAAAAGTCCAAAATTATAAATAAGACAAAGTTGCCCAAATAAATTAAATGTACATAAGGAAAAAGCCAAGATGAAGTGAAAAAGAAAGGATATACATAAGTTCAGTGAAAATGGCTTCATTGCATTCTCTATTACTTCTCGGTAAGTTTGAAAACTAAGGATTCGTGTAAGTTACATTTTTCTCTATAAACCCTTACTGACTTTTTTTTTTAAACCTTATTGACCATTTTAACAGGGAAGATCATGAAATTCTCATAAATTTTGTTCCATACAACAAAAACTAATATAGTATTAAAATTTCATTTTTTATTTGTACTTTAGAAAAAGATGCTGCACTCAAGCTCCCTTCAGCTGAATTAAGTGCTATTACAGTCTAGTTGTTGTTTGGGTTGGGTTGGGGTTGTGTGGTATATGTCTCTTATACAGTCTCCCTTCTGTTTTTTTGGCTTCAAACATAATTGTTGTTCTATCTTTCTTAATTAATATATTTCTGCTACCTTCTTTAAAAAAAAAAAAGACGCTACACTCAGCTGAATGATTTTTATGTAGTACAAAAAAATTCAAAATTTTGTCGGTGCACCTGCTAAGTACCGCAGTGTGGTATATTGCAATAGAATGTGGTCTCTAGGTAGGAACACCATATCTCTTCCTTCTACAGAAACAAACTTGGGTTGCCCATTTCATCGATTAGACATCTAGAATGCACTTATACATGATGATCTGCAAGAGGAAGTTGACATGTCACCTTATCAGGGAACTGTTCATCGAGGGAAGTAACATAAAGTCTGTTAAAGTCGAACACAAACTCATACTGAAGAGACACTCATCTAGATTTACCTATTTGGTGTAGGAAGTCAGTTTATGGGTGCTTTATAATTTTATAATCTGGATGCAGTCTACTAGATACTGCGATATTTGAAAGAAATCCAGGGAAAGGGTTGTTATGGTAGCAGTTGTGGGAAACTTGATATGGCCGCTGGATATTGTGACATTGATTGGACAAGATCTAAAGTAGATAAACACACCGTTAAAGGGTAGTACATTAGTCAGTGACAGCTTAGTAACGTGAAAAAAGGAAGAGACAAGCCATAGTAGCACACTCTAATAATGAAGCTGAGTACCACGTGATGGCCCATGCATCCTGTGAGATGATATGGCTTTGTTAATTGATTTAGGAAATGGATTTTACTGTTCCAACCCCAGTGAATCTACACTGTGACATCCAAGTTATTATGATTATCACTTCCAATTTAGTTTTCCAGGAACAGACAATGCATATTAAAATTGATTGCCATTCCGCTCGGTAAGGTGCTTCTAAAGTCAAAACTCCTTGCCATACTTCTGTTCAATCTGACAGTCAGCAAACATCCACAAAAGCCTCACGATAGGGGTGATCGACCGGATTTCCGGTCCGGTTTTCGGACCGGAATCCGGTCGGACCGGATTTCCGGTCCGGCCCAAAATGAAGGACCGGACCGGACCACTTATAAGCGGTCCGGTCCGGTCCGGTCCGGTCCAAACCGGTCCGGTTGGACCACTTAAAGTGGTCCGGACCGGTTTCCATTTTTTTTTTCTTTTCATTTTTTTTTTTCATTTTTTTTTTTGTTTTTTTTTTTCATTTTCACCTCACATCTAAAAAGTAGGCAAATGTCAAATGAATGAATGATGGGTTTTACAAATGGGTGCTAGGCTCATGCCTCATGGGCTCAAAGATTATGAAAAAAAAATTAAAAAAAATTTATTTTAATAAATGCGGTCCGGTCCGGTCCGGACCGAACCACAAAAGGCCCAGACCGGACCGGACCGGAATAACCGGTCCGGTCCGGACCGGACCGGATTTGGACCACCAAGACCGCAAATCCGGTCCGGTCCGGTCCGGTTTTGTGGTCCGGTCCGGTCTGCGGTCCGGTTCTGTGCAGCCCTACCTCACGATGTCTTGCCTTCAGGACACATTGGTCAAGCCAGGATGTGTTATACTCATACTCCAGTTTGAGGGAGGGGGGCAACTGTCATACCGCATTTGATGTAGACAGATTGAAGGATCTACCCAAGCGTAGGCACCTTCAAGCACACAAAGTATTGCAGGTTCTACCCAAAGGGGAGAGAGAATGTCTGAATTTTATTGATGAATGATTTTTAGAATACATGTAAGGTCCATATAGGCCTCTTGGGAAACCAAAAAAAGTAAGTTCCTTATTAAAAAAAAAAAATTAACTGGATCTAGACTCTAATAAAATAAGAAAACTAAATCAAAGGGAGATAGTTATCCTAATAGATATATTAAAAGATGACAAAACCAGAGAATTAACTTGAAGAGAATGATTTGAAATATTGGATGATCTCAATGATCAGCCCTTTGCTTTACTTACAGACTTAATGGCCTTAATCAAGGCAAATTACAATCTAATTACAATCTATATGAATGGAAAGAGAATAAAGAATATTGATACAGATTATATACATGGAAAGAATTCAAATTAGATTGATGAGTCACACCACTAATCCTTATCCCACGTGATATGTGATAATGGGCCAGTGGGCCTATTGTACATGGATCTTGGCTCAACTATTGTTGACATCCCCCCTCAAATTGATGCTGGTCAAAAAGGAGCAATTTGCGAATCAGGAACTCATGACGCGGCCGAGGTAGTCCTTTGGTGAAGATGTCTGCGAGTTGGAGTTCACTTGAAACATGTGGAAGACTAATCACCTTGCGATTATATTCATCTCGAATGAAATGACAATCCACCTCAATATGTTTTGTACGTTCATGAAAAACGGGATTCTCAGTTATACGGATGGAACTAGTATTGTCTGCATGAAGTGGGGTAGCTGATGTCTGAGAAAAACCAAGATCTGTAAGTAAACCACGAAGCCAAAGAATTTCAGAACAGGCAGCAGACATAGCACGATACTCAGATTCAGTGGAAGATCTGGAGACCCTTTCCTGCTTTTTGCATTTCCAAGAGATGAGTGATTCACCTAAATACATACACCAGCCTGTGGTGGATCTGCGAGTATCTGGGCATCCTGCCCAATCAGCATCAGAATATGCAGTAAGTGTCAAAGGTGTGCCAACCGGAAAGAATAATCCTCTAGTCGGAGAACCAAGAATGTACCGGATGATCCGTTTGACTGCAACCATATGGTGATGTCTTGGTGCGGTCATAAATTGACTAACAACATTTACAGCATAGGAGATGTCTGGTCTAGTGATGGTCAAGTAGATCAGACTGCCGACCAAGCGTCTGTAGAATGTGGGGTCGGAGAGGAGATCCCCATCATCTTTCTTGAGTTTCACATTAACTTCTAATGGAGTGTCCACAGGTGTGGTATCCGTTAGGCCAGCAAGGTCATGAAGGTCAGTAGCATACTTATGTTGATGTAAAAACAGTCCCTTCCTAGACTGTTGGACCTCAAGTCCCAAGAAGTATGTTAATGGACCCAGATCTTTCATATGGAATGCAGCTTGAAGTGAGGATTGAAGAGTTTTAATCATGTTACTGTGAGTGCCTGTGATGATGATATCATCCACATATACAAGAAGTATAGTGGTGGCATGATCATTTTTATTCAAGAACAATGAAGGATCATAGGGACTTTGAGTAAAGCCGAGGTTCAGTAGAGTAGAACGAAATTTTTCAAACCAAGCTCTGGGTGCTTGTTTAAGTCCATACAACGAACGACGGAGTCGTGCCACTTCATTTTTTGATGGAGACTCATATCCTTGAGGAAGACGCATGTATACTTCCTCGTGAAGATCTCCGTGGAGAAAGGCATTCTTCACATCCATCTGATACAGAGGCCATGAGCGTGATGCCGCAATAGCAAGAATAGTACGCACAGTTGTCATCTTGGCGACCGGAGCAAATGTTTCATCATAGTCGATACCATACTCCTGACGGTTGCCAAGAGCTACTAACCGAGCCTTATAACGTGCCAGAGTACCGTCAGGATGTAGCTTGATAGAGTAAACCCATTTACAGCCAATGGGTTTGATGGACTGAGGACATTGAACAACGTCCCATGTGTGATTCTCCTTTAGTGCATCAAGTTCTTCCTGCATAGCCTGCCGCCAACACTCATGTTGCACTGCTTGAGAAAAGTTATTAGGTATATGAACAGAAGACAAGGTAGCAAGTAAGGATGTATGAGTAAAGCCAAACCGATCAGGGGGGCGGGAAGTCCGAGATGATCTACGAAGATGAACAGGTTGAGAAATGTCGGAAGCAGGAGCAGGGTCAAGTGCCGAGGAAGATGACAAATCAGGAGGCTCAGATGTAACCGTGTTTTCCCGTCTACGCCTTTTATACACAATAAGAGGCTTGATATTTTCCTTAGTTGGATCCGGAGGATCACCAAAGGCAGGAACAAGAGAAAACATAGGAGATGGATCAGGGTCTAGATGATGTTGAAAAAAAATATTGATTTTCAAAAAACACAACATTACGAGAAATCCGGATACGTTTAACCTTGGGATCATAACAGAGAAATCCTTTTTGGTCATTCGCATAACCTAAAAAAGCACACTTCGAAGATTGAGCCGATAGTTTTGTTCGTTCAACCGGTGGAAGAAGAGCAAAACAGACACACCCAAAAACATGGAGATGAGAAAAACTAGGATGTTTATGAAATAAACGAAAATAAGGTGTTTCATGATTTATGCGTGGAGATGGTAGTCGATTTATAACATGAACGGCTGTGGACAGAGCTTCGGGCCAAAATTTTGATGGAACAGATGATGCTAAAAAGAGTGACCGAACGATGTCCAAAAGGTGTCTGTTTTTCCTCTCAGACACACCATTTTGCTGTGGTGTATAAGGACATGATTTTTGAGAAATGATCCCTTTATTTTGTAAAAAAGTCTGAAACTCATTTGAAACATATTCACCACCTGAATCTGTACGAAGTGTTTTAATGGATGTGGAGAATTGATTTTCCACATAGGCTAAGAAAATTTTGAACGTAGCAAACACCTCAGATTTTGAATGCAAAAAATATATCCATGTAAATCGACTGTAGTCATCAATAAATGTCACAAAATATTTAAAATGAGAATGAGATATGACAGGTGCTATTCCCCATACATCACTATGAACAAGATCAAAACATTTCAATGATAAAGAAGTGCTGATGGGAAAAGGAAGAGTCTTACTCTTGCCCATTTTACAACTAGAGCAATTAAAGGAAACATCTTTAAGAGAAACTTTATTATCATGTAATAATCCAGACTTAAACAAAGATAACAAAGTTCTAGAATTAGGATGGCCTAATCTTTGGTGCCACAAGTGGCTCTTATTGGAACAAGAAGCAGAAAACAATGCAGAAGCAACCAAACACCTATCTTGTGTAGATAGTTGTAGCGGAAAAAGACGACCACACTTAGGTCCCTTCGCTATCACCTTCCCCGATGCTTGATCCTGTATAACACAACCAGAACGAGAAAAAGAGACAAAACAGTGATTATCAACTAGTTGGCCAACAGATAATAAATTTGTAGATAATTGAGGAGAAAGAAAAACATGACTCAAAGGTAAGGAATGTGAGATCTTACCGATGGCAGTAATGGGTATACTGCCACCATCTGCTGTATTGATTCGGAGACTTCCATCATAAGGTTTTATTTGAGATAGAATTTCAGATGAGTGGGTCATATGATTAGAAGCTCCCGAATCCATATACCAGGTAGAATTTGGTTGTTTGGGTTTACCTGAGAGTCCAAGGGCAGAAAAAGCATTTACGATCATCTGTTGAACCATTTCTGGGGTAAGAGAGGATGAAGAAGCAGTGGGAGCAGGCAGTACTGTAGGGTCAGCAGAATGCAATGCAGGAGTAGACACATCCAGAGTTGCCATATTTGCTTTTTGAGAGATCTGGGCGCGACGCCGACATTCAGGAAGAACATGGCCCTTGCGTTTGCAGTAAGAGCAATATTTTTGATTGCATTGGGTAGCAACATGGCCATATTTCTGACATGAGTAACACTGTACTTTAGTCATATCCCTGTTCTGCTGGTGGTAACGGGCAACATAAGCCGTGGTTAATGGACCGGTGGAAACTGCATTTTGTAGAGTAACCTGGGTGGTTAAACGCTGTTCCTCACGAAGAAGCTCTCCGAAGCAAGAATCAATAGATGGGGAAGGCACCCTGCTCATCAGATTTGAACGAAGTTGTTCAAATTCAGGCCTAAGTTTCATCAGGAACTGATCTCTCTGACTAGTGGAATGGATGTTCTGAACTACCGCGATAGAGGCCTCAGGAAGATTGGAGTAGATGATCTCAGTATAATCCGTCCATAAACGAATAAAAGTAGAGTAATATTCTTGAACGGACATAGTTCCCTGCGTAAACTGAGAAAGCTCATGTTCCAGGTGGAACCTACGGGCAGAATTATCCTGTTGATATACCTGTTTGAGGTATTCCCACATGCCTTTTGCTGTTTTGTAAGGTCTGAGATTCATGATGTATTGGGGATCCACTGACCCCAGTAGCCAAGTCATAATTTGGGCATCTTTGGTGTCCCATTTTGAGGCGGCCTTTACATCATCTAAAGATTTTGGATCAGTCCCATCTATATGACCCCATAGTTCTTTTCCTTTAAGGTAGATCTGAAATTGGAAGGCCCAGGATGTATAATTGGTCCCATTGAACTTAATGAGTAACTGTTCACTTTTATCCATGATGTATTACTCTTAAAAAAACTCAAGATTAGCCAGCAGAGTATAATAGAAAGATCGGATCAACTCAGGATGCTTGAAAGTAGTGCAGAAATGACAAAAGGACTGTCTGTGAAAAATTTCACCAAAAAATAGCCCCAGGCGACCTTGATCAGCAAGGCTGTTTCCCTGCGTGTGTCCCACTGTATGATCTGAGTGAGGATCAGATCCACACGATGGAAGGAGGATCAATTTATCTTTCCAGTGGTACAAGATTTATTGAAATCCATCCATAAACCAAGATTTTGTACGGCTGAGATCAAAACTATCTTGGAAAACTTGGAAATCACAAGATGGAGGAAATGGCCTACCTCTGATGATCGAAAAATGCCAAAAAAATGTCCAAAAATTCTAGAATGAGTGGTCGACCAAGATGGGAGGCTTTGTTGACCATGCAGTGCTGATCAGAAGTGGGCCCCTGAGAGATGCTCCAAGTTCCTGACGAGAATGGTTCCCAGAACCTAGATCTGATCTCTGATTTCTCTGCTGAGTCAAACACACGTCCACAAGTCTCTGAAACAACTGTCGATCAATGTAGAATGATGTCTGTGACGAACTTGGACTGATCTGTGGTGGGCCACAGTGATCAGACTTCAAAAAATTGATGAAAACTCTGTTAACATGCACGAACAGTCAAGGATAATGACTGTTATCACCAAGATTCGACAAACAAGTCGAAGAAGAAAACTAGAAGAGGAGAGAAATTATCAGGGCTCTGATACCATGACAAAACCAGAGAATTAACTTGAAGAGAATGATTTGAAATATTGGATGATCTCAATGATCAGCCCTTTGCTTTACTTATAGACTTAATGGCCTTAATCAAGGCAAATTACAATCTAATTACAATCTATATGAATGGAAAGAGAATAAAGAATATTGATACAGATTATATACATGGAAAGAATTCAAATTAGATTGATGAGTCACACCACTAATCCTTATCCCACGTGATATGTGATAATGGGCCAGTGGGCCTATTGTACATGGATCTTGGCTCAACTATTGTTGACAAAAGACACATTGATTTATTACCTTATTGGGCCCTGCTGACTGCTGCATATACCTGGACTAGGCCTATTAGGCCAGACATGGGCTTGGACTTGGATCCAATGGATCGGTTCCTGACACAAGTGTTGTGTTAAATCTAGTCCATTATATGAGCCTATTTTGTGGTAGCGCCTTTTGGATTGCATCAATTCTCCCCAGCTTCGAGAAAACCTGTCCTCGAGTTCATAGATATCCTCTTGGGCAGAAGATCCACTGAACAATCTTCTAATTGTCTTCCTCCAGCTAGAAGTAGATTGGATTTGTTGCTTCTTTTGATGGTCAAATTTTGCTTGGCTGTGAGATCAAACCATTTGGTGCTTTAATTGTTGAATTTATACCATCAAATCATAATCTACACATATCCATTATTGATCTCTGAAGAAGAAGCCAGTATGAGGGGCTTCAATGGCAAGATCTTCTTGTGAAATCAATGGAATAATAGATTTCTCCTCCGATGATCCATACCTCTTCTGGAATTGTCAATATTATCAGATCTGTTGGATAATCACGCTTATTGCTAACTAGGTCCAAGTCTTCAATATCGTCTTTTTCCTCTTCTTCCTTTCCCTCTTATATCTTCTCATCAACATTGTCCATAGAAAGAAATTTGATCCGACCTTTCTTCAAGTTCTCCTAAAGTATAATCCATCGTAGAAGCTTTAGATGTTCCTTCATCTAATTTCATCAAGTATGGAGGTTCAAGCCATTCCTCTAGTTCTTCTGAAGTATGAACCATATTAGAACCTTTAGATGTTGCTTCATCTAATTTCATCATCCATGGTCATGCTCATGCTTTTCTATGCCATCCTTGATTTCTCCTGTCATGGTTTTCAGCTCTTTTGGTGCAATCATGACTTCTTTTGGCTCTTTTACCTTTTGCTCCTTTGGCTCTTCTTCCACATGATCCATGATTTTCATGGGATTAACATTTTGAAGATATTGTTGGTATCTTGCTCTAATAAGACATTGCAGTGGTTCTTGTGAAGAGTCACTTTGGAGAAGATTCCCTTGATTGCATGGTGATGCAATAGATGATGCATGTGAACAATATGGGCTCGTCTTTACAGGAACATCCTAGCTAGAGACTGAAATTATCTCATTTGGCATCGTTTAAGTTTGTCCTCAACCGCAGAAGCTTCATAATGTGCTTCTTGAATGTCTTGGCAAAAACTCATACTCTCCCATACATCCGATTGGAGACCTTTGATAAAACAAGCTAAATTATATTTCCTGCTCTCCTCGGTTGCATATAAATAATATAGTACTTGGAATTTTATTTTGCTACATTGGGACTCTTACTCACTCTTTTACCAAAAAAAAAAAACTCACTCACACTTGGAATTGATCAATATATTCATTAACTGCCACTTTTCCTCGCTTGAAACTAAGGAACAGCTCACTAGAATGCATTCTCATAATACCAATCCCCATTTTTGTACCAATACAAAAACTAAGGAACATATTCTCTGACGAGTCTCTGAAGCTCCAAAGTTTCCATATTGTGTTAATTGTTTTCAGGACATCCAGTTTCATCATGGTTTTAGTAATGGACCAAATAAAGGGGAAAGATCTCAAGATAGGAGTGGTAGGAGAGGGTTGATTGTACTGCTATCATAGAATATCTGTGAAGACAACAAGTTGTTGGGGAATCTTAAAAAATTCTCAGTGAGGCTCTGGAAAGGATATGGGCTGGAATAGGTGTAGGATGTTCTGATAAAGGTTTGGTCCAAGTATGAAAAGATTTGGGTAAGTTTTAAGGATTGCTTGGGGGATGGTTTTGAAATGGACCAACGCTATTTGGGGACTGCTACAAATTGGAAACAGATTCTGGAAAGTTGAAGGGTTGCTTTGGGGAAAATCAGGGCTACGGTTTGATTGGAATAGGTTGGGCATTGATGGGAATTGGGAACAGGTTAGAGTTTCGATTAGAGTCTATATTGTGGTAGATTGAGGCCTTTTAGGGATTGATATGGGACTGATATGGATCTGCAGGTATACTGTTGTAGAAATTAGGCAAGTGAGGATTTCAGCCAAGGGTTTATATAGGGTTAGGATACGGTTAGTTAGGCTTGTGAATTGTGATAGGTAGATGTTAGGATTTTGGATTGGAGCAGATTTTAGGGTTTACTAGGTCCAAAATTAATGGAAAACAAATTTTGGAGAATTCTTGGAGTTTAGGGTTACAGCTAGAATCGGGGTTGGTTTGGAGCTCAATTTGAAGGGAATTTGTAGAGAAATATTGGGTATTTTAAGGATATGAGTTAAGGATGATTTGGGATGGAGGATTTGATGGGGGTTGTATTTGAGGGTTTTTTTTTTTTGGAGCGACAACAATTAAAGGAAAATATAAAAAGAAGTGAAGAAGAAGAATAGAACAAAAATATATCAGACATAGGTGTATCGGCCCATGGCGGCCGCTACAACTCGGCAAGTATAAAACCTAACCAACCTATTTTCTTTTGAAACTCTCTTTCCTCACCTTCTTATCTTCAACAGCCTTTCCTAAAGCCATGTTCTACCCTTATATGGTTACAAATTACTAGAAAAACAAAAGTCCCAAATCAGGATGCATGCCTGTCCCCTTCACTATTTACAAGCCGGTACGCATTGGTGTCTGACGAGGGAAGCCCCACATTCTTACGCAACTCTATAGCAGCATCAATTCTTGACTCTAGAAGCTTATTCATATCCAACGCACAAGAAGGATCTCTGCAACCAAAAATGCAAGGGTGGTATTCATAATTCACATTCTCACATTTCTACCATGTCAAATAAAGACCCAAACCAGGAAGTTTTGACAGAAATGTACCTTGCAGCTTCTGCTTCTAGTTGCATGAGTCGGACACAGAACATAGATACTGAATTGTACAAGCCCCATCCAATGGGTTTTTCTGATCCATCTGCAACGAGCACAACGTCCCCAGTCTTTGGTGGAGGCCTACCAATAATTCTATCAACTGCACCACTATAGACCATTGGACTCCCATCCCGGAAGAGTTGTGTTTTTCCCTTCTTCAAGACAACCTTTGCAACTCCTAGGAAACTAAACAATATTAGAACCATCAACTATAGAATTCCTCTGGTATCTGAAAAATACTGGTTATTAAGTTTTGCAGTTTGTAACTGGTCATACAATCTAAGACAAAAATAAGGTACATGTGTTTCAAAACTACACAGTCTATCTGGCATAAATTACAATTAGCCATTGTTACAGCTTGATTTATATGCCAATCTAAGAGCTGATAGCTTATTATGTTTGGAAGAAAAAATTATTCAATGCCAAAGATCTCAATAAACGTTGTAAGTCATTCTGGGAGAGGGTCATACAACACAACATAGAGTACTGATTTTGGATGTTATAATTAAGAGCAGAATAGCTAATAAAAAAGGAGTATATTTCTGATGAATAAGATGGTGGGAGAAAATTACCAACAATTAGAGAGAGTTTCAAGGCAAGGCGCTTGAAATTGGGCCATGAATTCCATTGATTTGGGGATCAAATCATAGTTATTAATTCATACCATTTCAGCCGAAATGGCCGAAATTTTTTATTTTGGTCAAGTGCTGAAACAAAATTTCACATAAAACTTTTCATTTTAAATTTAATTTCGAACAAAAAATCACATTTCGGCCAAAATGATATTTTACATAATTATTTAATTTTTTAATTTTTATACATATATACTTTATATTTCTTATATTTCACCAAAATGTAATTCCAAGAAGTTTTACTAGAA
This sequence comes from Litsea cubeba, assembly GCA_012931725.1. Classification (NCBI taxonomy): domain Eukaryota; kingdom Viridiplantae; phylum Streptophyta; class Magnoliopsida; order Laurales; family Lauraceae; genus Litsea; species Litsea cubeba. The sequence goes on from CM022951.1 coordinate 15,516,860, forward strand.
TGGATTAAATCCATGTTTATTGTTTTATTTTTATGTTTATTTTTCTACATATATATATTATTTTTATATTTCTCCGAAATGTAATTCCGAAAAGTTTCGCCGAAATTCTGAATCGGCCGAAATTTTTCATTTTGGAGGCCGGACCGAAATAGGGTCGAAACTATATTGACATCTATGGATCAAATGGGGATTGTATCAAAAAGGTTGCTCAAGACAAGATTGGAGAGTTAAAGGAAAACAAGAGTTATACACATAATGAGACTTATTGATGGAATACAGAAGTTCCAAATGATGTGGATGACAATAAAAACTTTCATTTGGGAAATGGCAAAAGACCAGTTCAGAGGACTTAAAAAGGTAGAAGTCAGCAAAAAGTGGAACTAGGAAGGGCATAATGTAAGAAATATAGAAACTTGAAAGTCGTCGTTTGAATGAGGAACTGTATCATTCCTTATACTGAGTCTCGCTATTTATAATGTTTGCCTTCTATACATAGGTTGCAATTACAGTAAATGAGGATCTAATCTAATAATTACAGAAGGAAAGTGTGGCCTGCACTATACAATAATAGTGCACATTTGACTGGACCATTCAGCTAGGGCTAGGGCTTGCAAGAAACACTTCCTGAAATTTACAGGAGGAGCCCTATATACTTCTTTGATAGTTTAGAGCCTCAATGTGAGATGTTTCACAAGGGTTGAATAAGAAAATAACCAAGTCATTACTAATAGAAAGAGTTGACTTCTGCCAGACTTCTTCAGATTGCAAATTTCTTCAAATAAGTCTCATACACTTACTGATGCTTCAATCCTTTATATTCTCTTGTTAACTAATCATCGAAAGACCAAAGATTGTAGAGAATTAATCTCATAGACTCACAGAGATCACTATCTGCTCCTTGTAATCTAGATAAATTCTGGATCACATTTGGCTAGGGCAAGATCAACATATTTCTTGATTTATTCTTCAATCTAATCCACATGATCCCTTCATATGATAGCCTTCTAATTATTGGGATGCTCTGATACCAAATTGAAATTGCAGATATGTTGAACTCTAGGGTTTTTTCCAAGAAGGTCTAAAAAAGCACTTGTGGAGGAAGCAATAACAAGTGTAAGAACTACTTGTGGAGGGTTTCTAGTAACCATAAGTTTGCATCAGGGGTCAACCTTAAGCCCTAATCTTTTTACACTGATAATGGGCGAATGGGCAAGTTAACTACTCATATTCAAGATGGGGTACTTTGGCGTATATTGTTTACAGATGATATAGTGTTGGTGAAAAGGTCAAGAGATGGCGTGAATGTGAAACTTGAGAATGATAGCAAGCTTCAAAATCCAATGGCTATTAAAATAAGTTATACAAAGTCAAAATATGTGGATTGCAACTTCAGTGACAGTGGGGATATGCAAAGAGGTAAAACTATTGTGAGAAGTGAAGCTCAAATGATACCACAAAGAAATTCATTCTGAAACCTTGGCTCGATAATTGGTGAGGATGGAGAGATTAAGGTAGATGTCGAACATAGGATAAGAGCGGGATGATTGAAGTGGAGACTTCCTTCTGGAGTGCTTTGTGATCAACGTATACCAACAAGATTGAAGAGAAAATTTTACAAGACAACGATTAGACCAAAAATTACCTATGGAGCAGAATATTGGCCAATCAAGAAGCAACACATGCACAAAATTAGTGTGGCAGAAATGAGAATGTTGAGGTGGATGTGTGATAAAACTAGAAAAGATAGAATAAGAAATGAGTGACATCGGGAGAATTTAAGGGTAGCACTAGCATCAATAGGTGACAAAATAAGAGAAACACGTTTGAGATGGTTTGGATATGTTGAACACAGGCTTGTAATGGCACCGGTGAGGAAAAGCTTTTATATGCAGCGCAAAAGAGGACATGGATGGAAGCGCAAAAGAGGACATGGATGGAAGTCGTAACAATAGATCTGGCCAATGTTGTAAAAATCGCTAGGCGGACGCTAGGCGGTGGGCATGGACTACGGATGAATTCCTGATTAATCCCCGCCTAGCCCGATTAATCCCCTCCTAGTCCGATTAATCCCCTCCTAGTGCCTAGGCGGTGACCGCCGACTAGCGCCTAGGCGGCCGCCTAGGCCGATTTTTGCAATATTGGATCTGGCAAAGTGCAACCTATTTGAGGATTTGGCTTAGGATAGATTGGAATGGGAAAAAAGAGTTCATGTAGCGGGCTCCAACATAGTTGGGACAAAAACCTTATCCCATCAATTTGGTGTTGGCTCAACATGAGTTGTATATTAATAGAATTAGTAATATCTCCATTGGAATGTGTTGGACAATCCCAATGTCTTGATTTCAAGGTACAATACAGCACACATGACACACTTGCATTCCATTTCAAGGACTCAAGAAAATGCCTCTGGTTGTATCAATCTATGTTTCATGCAAAACAGAGTATGAACTACTTCAACAAGCCAACGATATGCGTTTTTCCTGTCATCCCATTTCAAGAACTCATGGAAGTGCCTTGGGGAGTGCCACAATCAGTTCTAAACAACAATGTGCAAAGTGTTTCAACGAGACCACATAAAAGCCAACTTTCACCTCTCAGAGAAAAAAAGGCGTGTGGGTGGGACTCTTCCAGATCCAACTGCTCAAGTAGGGCCTTATACAGATGAAAGATAACCACCAAATGGATGCCCACGGTCATGATGGATGACAAGCATGACTAAGCCAAGAGTAACCATGTGAAAAAACTGCAAGCAAAACTAGGATAATGGGTCAGCACCAAATCAGTTAATGTTAGTGAGATGGGTTTTGGTAATTTTTAGTCCTGAAACGATTAGATAGATTTTGTCAACCATATCCCAATTCCATTACCCTTTGAAAGTAGACAGGAGAAGATTCTCAAATCAATTGAAAAACCTAGTTCACAAGCAGAGAGAGAGCTAAAGAATACCTTTGCGGTCAGCAGCGATTTCTTGGAGGGTGGTGGAAGCAGAGGAAGAGGGAAGAGAGAAGGATTTCATGAGACGGGCGGGAAGCTGCTGCATTTTGAGCTGAGGTCCGGACCAGGCCATTTTGTCTGAGGATGAGATTGGAATGGGTGAAGCCGGCATTTTATGTGACAGTCAGGATCTGCTAAAATGAAAAACCCTGGGCCTGCATTTTTTCACAGCACAAGAGAACTTTTGTGCAATCAAGCTCTATGAGGCCCACTCAAGGCCCACCTTTCCTTTGATTACTGCAGTCCAGTCTCTTTTAGACTCTTTATTTCTGTATGATCCGGCATTATGCTCATTTTTTTGGGCAAGGCAAGGCACGAGTGATAATATTTTCCTCACATGCAGGTCATTTACAATGAAAATTTATCCCCACGATGCATCTAATTTTATTCCAAGTCTGTACACGAGATAGAAATATGGATTTGCCCAAAAAAAATTAAATTTTTTTTTTTTTGGAGCAAATATACGAGAGTGATGTAAATAAGAAATGGTACATGTATGCATTGTCTCAAAAACCTCGGCATGAAACTATATAGAGTTTGGAGAGAGTTATGAGAAAAAGAGTTTGGAGAGATCGTTACTGATGAGAGCCTAAATGTACCATTTAGACCCTTCGATGAGGACTTTGTTACACCTTGGATGATATTATATCACCTCATTTGTGATAATTTCTTGTTTGCAAGTATTATAAATGAAGGGAGTGAAATTCTTAACTAGTTGGAGGAAGAAGGCACAAATCATAGACAAGTCGGAGCATTTTGCCATCGGGCGACTGAAGCCAGGCCCCTGCGCGTACCTCCCCAGCTTCTGCCTCCTAGCGTCCGGAGGCCAGATAGTCGACGCTCGGACGCTAGACACGGGAAATCTCCATTTCTCTCCGTGTTTTGAAGGGAAATTAGACAAAAGCTATAAAAGGAAACGGAAGAACTCGTTTTATGGCATTTGAGACTTGAGAGAGGCAATCGGAGGCTAGTTTTGGAGGCCTTGGAAGGTGCTTTAATGGAGATTTCATCAAGGATTCTTCTCCAGCCTCTCTCTATGAGTAACTAACTCTCCATCTTAGGGTTGCGATGAAGCCCTAGTCTTGTGCTTTTAGTGATGTATAGGTTCTAAGGTTTTGATTTCAATACTTTGATTATATGATTGAATGCTAACCATGTATTGGGTTTGTTTATTAATGCAATATTTAACTTGGGTATTTTATTCTTGTAGTTTTGAATACCAGTCAAGTAATGGTGCTTGAATGTGCGTGAAGTTAGATTTAAGATAATATATGCCGTAGCGGTATGTTATGCCCAGATCCAAACCCACATGATCTATTTGGTGACTCCGTGGAGGTTTGTAATCAAAACGGGTCTTTTGAAGCATTGCTATTAAAACCCTAGATCTATAATTGTCATTGTACGAGGCTAGAGTGGATTCGTACCCTAAGACCTTTCTTCAATTGAATCAAACTTTATTTTTAATTCGCTAATTTAGGAATCATAAACCCCAAATCAATATTTCATTCTCCCATAGGATTAATTTAGGAATTTGGAATATATACAACGCAACTTAACATTTTAATCCCAGTGGATACAACACTCGGCTAACATCACTATTCTCACGAGTAGAGACAGTGTCACGACCCAATTCTGGGGCCCTGTCAGATCTCTGGATCGTGATAACTTGGTAATATTTACCATATATTCATCAAATAATTCACATAAGCATTTGGCATTTAAATCAAGTAATAATTTCAGTTAATCAAAGAGTTATAAATACTGAACTCTAATATGTTCTGTCTGCATCAATAATATACTAAAACATTAAATAATTTTTCCAAATCAAGGGCTAATCCCCTTATCCACTAATTATCCTTTGTCGTTCACTCTTGTCAGCCACGCATATTGAAATTTACGTGCTGATCATCGTTCCGCTCTGTCCCGCCCGCAGCATGATTACCTGAAGGGGGTAACACAACATCAGTACAACTGGTGAATGAATATTCCTAATTACACAAATCACATAAAATATAACATCACAAAATTTAACAGGTCTGAATCAATCATCAAATATTATTGAGATTCTTTCACATACAAATCCGTGCCCATGCACATCACCACGCCTCAAAGGCCTTATCGTATACATGTATACCGGTCACTATGACCCTGTCTCATCGGACACGTCCACTATGGACCAGCCATTATAATGGCCCATCACGTCCATTAAGGACAACGCCCCCCCCCCCCCCCCCCCCCCCCCCCCCCGGCCCACATGGTCCAAATACCATGCCTAACACAATAATTCCATATACCAATCATTCTTTTCACGTGTACCAATAATTCTAAGTACACCATAAATCATCACATATCTGACAATATAAACCACAATATTAACATTCAGTAGTGTGGAACCAGTCTCATACAAATCCTTATTTAGTTTAGTACCCCACTCCTGATCATAATGGTTTAAAGGATGATATAGGAATGGTCCACCTTCATATCATAACACAAATAACATGAATGTACTTAACATAGCCAGTCAATACATAAAATCCATCATAACATACATAAAACTCTTAATTAAATCAGATGATCATAAAATCCAGTGGGTCCCACTAGGTCTAATCTATGATCAGACTTGATACCTTTGGTCAACCATTACTACCTTTCATATTATCAAATCTGATGCATCATCAGATAATTTCCAATAGTCCACAGTATATGCATCATTAGATAATTTCCAATAGTCCTGATCAGACTTGATACCTTTGGTCAACCATTACTACCTTTCATATTATCAAATCTGATGCATCATCAGATAATTTCCAATAGTCCACAGTATATGCATCATTAGATAATTTCCAATAGTCCACATAATTTAATCCTAATCCACATCGTGCCTTGATTAATCTAAGTAGAAAGATTAGTTTTTAATACATGTGAAGTCCAGGCTGTCCTCACTTATAAATCCCACTTAGGCCTATATCAGTCCACATAATTTAATCCTAATCCACATCGTGCCTTGATTAATCTAAGTAGAATGATTAGTTTTTAATACATGTGAAGTCCAGATTTATCCTCCTTCATAGATTCCATTCAGGCCACAAATACACTCCCAGAAATTTAGAAAAAACTAGTGTTTCATGCCTGATATACCTTGTTGAAAATCTGGTGGTTCCCACTTGGCTAGTCCAAGATCAGACTTGATGTCTGTGGTCGTCCAAGGCTGAATTGTCATACCAAGGGATCTGATTCATTATCAGACCATTCTCTGGACCCACAGATCCAAAACAGATCTTTATTTCAGGTTTCCACATGTCACGCCTAGGTTTAAATTTATCTACTGGTTAGTGGGTCCCACTGATTCAATTATCAGATGTCCAACTACATCTTGGTCGACCATGAGTCTGCTACAATCTGTGTGGATCAGAATTATCATCCAGTGGAACATGGGGTCCCACAAACCTCAACTGCTATTCTTAGCATTCCCACTATGCTTCTGTTCTTTCAATTTTCATGCCTATACAATGGTTATTATGGATTAAAACTCCATACTGACAAAATACTAACAGAACCCAACAATTTAGCAATTCAGTGATTGACTTACTCAAGTTCGATGACTTCTAGTTGACTCTATACACTTCCATTACACAGCACTTGAACAATTCTCAATACCAAACATCCAAATCATCAATAAACAGTAATCAGGAAGATTCACTCACCTTTGATAGAAAATCGTCGTCTTGAATGCGAATTGGACATCAACAGCCTTCCTCTCCTTCTCCTAAATTGCAATCACAATGGTTTGCTCTCAGAGGTTTTCTCCAAATGAAGATGAAAGGGTCGTTGGTTCTCTATATAAGGAAAGATGGGGAAAAATGGGTTGGGCTCAACTAACATTATAATATAGACTCCATTATAACTTGGGCTCTACTATCATTATAATATAACCTCCACTTACATTATAATATGAACTCCATTATAACTTGGGCTCTACTATCATTATAATATGAACTCCACTTACGTTATAATATGAACTCCATTATAACTTGGGCTCTACTATCATTATAATATGGACTCCATTACTATCATTATAATATGGACTCCATTATAACTTGGGCCAAGCTATAACTCAAATATTACCTGGGCCAAACCAACCTAGGCCCAAGTACTCAAGATATTACATACTCCCCTCCTTGGGAAATTTGGTCCTCCAAATTAAAAACATACCTGTGACAAAAAGATGTGGATACTTGCTCCGAACGTCGTCCTCGAGCTCCCAGGTAGCCTCCTTTGGATCATGATGTGTCCATAGCACCTTACCGAGTCGGACTGTCCGTCGCCGTAACACCATGTCCTTCGTGTCTAAGATTGCAACAGGTCGCTCCTCATATGATAAATTGGGTTGTAGATCCATTGACACAATATCTAGTACATGGGATGGGTCTGGTTCATATTTCTTCAGCATTGACACATGAAACACTTTGTGAACTCCAGCTAGCTGTGATGGTAGGTCCAATTCGTAAGCATTCCCATCGCTCACACGTCCTGTAATCTTGAATGGTCCAATGTATCTCGGGCTGAGTTTTCCCTTCTTGCCAAAACGCATCACTCCCTTCGTTGGAGAGACTTTTAGGAATACTGAGTCACCCACCATAAATTCCAATTCTCTTCTGCGTTTGTCAGCATAACTCTTCTGGCGACTCTGCGCAGTCTTTAATCTGTCCCTGATTTTCTTAATATTCTCTGTAGAAGTTGCACCCATTTAGGGCCTAAAATGAGTCGATCGCCCACTTCTTCCCAACAAATCGGAGAAAAAACAACTCCTGCCATACAAGGCTTCAAAAGGAGCCATCTGAATACTCGAATGATAGCTATTGTTATAAGCAAACTCTGCCAGTGGTAACTACTCATCCCAACTATCTTTGAAATCGATTGCACAAGCTCGAAGCATGTCCTCCAGCGTTTGATTTGTTCTTTCCGTATGTCCGTCTGTCTGGGTGGTGATATGCTGTGCTAAAATGCAGTTTGGTACCCATAGCCTTTTGCAAGCTTTTCCAAAATTGTGAAAACAAATATAGTATCTCTGTCCGATACGATTGATGCTGGAACGCCATGTAATCGCAACGATTTCCCGAACATAGGTTTTGGCCAATTGTTCCAATCGTAGTTTTTCCTTTCAGTGGTAAAAAGTGTGCCGATTTGGTCAATCGATCCACGATTACCCAAATTATTTCATTATGCCTTGAAGTTCGAGGAATCCGGAAATAAAATCCATACTGATTTGCTCCCATTTCCATTCGGGTATTGGCAACGGTTGCAGTAATCCCCCTGGCTTCCTGTGATCAGCCTTCACCTGTTGACAAGTAAAACAACGGCTGACAAATTCAGTGACATCATTTTTCATTCCGACCCACCAAAATCAGATTTTTAAATTCTGATACATCTTAGTACTCCCTGAATGAATAGTATATCTTGTATGATGTGCCTCTCTTAAAATCTCATCTTTGATTTCTCGAACATTTAGTACACAGAGTCTGCCTCGGAAATATAATACACCACTAACAACAGAGAAATCTGGTTTATTGTCCATTTTGTCGAAGATTTCTGCCAATGCTTTATCATCCCGCTGGTGATCCTTTATTCTCTGTATTAGGTCGGGTTGAACCTTGAAGCTTCCCAATAATACCTTGTTGTCAAGAGACCATAAGTTAACATCCAAGTCTTTGATCTCTTCAAGCAATCTCCATTCCGATGTCAAACAAGCCATCTGTGCTGATTTTTCTGCTTAAGGCATCAGCTACAACATTCGCCTTTCCTGGATGATAAAAGATAGAGAAATCATAGTCCTTGAGAAATTCCATCCATCTTCGTTGTCTCAAGTTCAACTCCTTCTGAGAAAACATGTACTTGAGGCTCTTATGATCGGTATATACTTCAAATTCTTCACCGTAAAGATAGTGCCTCCAAATTTTTAATGCAAATACCACAGCTGCTAACTCAAGGTCATGCATAGCATAATTTTGTTCATGGACCTTCAACTGTCTGGAAGCATATGCAATTACTTTTCCGTGCTGCATAAGAACACACCCTAACCCTTGCAATGACGCATCACAGTATATCACAAATCCTCCACTCCCAGCGGGGAGGGTAAGTATTGGCGCCGTTGTGAGTTTGCCTTTCAATGTTCGGAAACTATTTTCACAGTGCTCGTTCCAAGTAAATGGAACATCCTTCCTCGTGAGTCTGGTAAGTGGCCCAGCAATTGTAGAAAATCCTTGCACGAACCTTCGATAATAGCCTGCCAAGCCTAAGAAACTTCGAACTTCAAACACATTTGCAGGTCGTTTCCAATTCGTAACTGCTTTAATTTTTGTAGGATCTACTAAAAGTCCTTCTCCTAAAATAATGTGGCCCAAAAAGGTGACTTGTTTAAGCCAAAAATCACACTTACTTAGCTTGGCATAAAGCTGGTTTTTCCTCAACAGCTGTAAGGAGATACGCAGATGTTCTCCATGCTCGTGCCATTCCTTAGAGTAAATCAAGATGTCATCAATAAATACCACCACAAATTTGTCCAAATAGGGTTGGAAAACTTGGTTCATCAGTGCCATGAATGCGGCTGGGGCATTGGTCAAACCGAAAGGCATGACTAAAAACTCGTAGTGACCATACCACGTTCGAAATGCCGTCTTGGAAATATCTTCCTCCCTCACTCTTAGATGATGGTAGCCGGATCGGAGATCAATCTTGGAAAAGTATTTCACACCTTGTAGTTGGTCAAACAGTTCATCGATGCGGGGTAGAGGGTACTTGTTCTTGATAGTCACCTGATTTAGCTGCCTATAATCAATGCACATTCTCAGGCTTCCATCCTTCTTCTTCACAAACAGCACCGGTGCTCCCCATGGAGACACGCTAGGTCGGATAAATCCCTTGTTCAATTACTCCTCCAATTGATCCTTGAGTTCCTTCAGTTCCGCAGGAGCCATTCAATAAGGTGCCTTACCAACTTTAAATATAAAAAATCTCTTGAGAAAGGTAAGTTAATTTTTAATCTTTTGAAGTTTTAAATGAATAAGTATAAAAATTATATAAACTAGAAAATTCCGCCAAATTTATACACACATTTTTTTTTTCGGAAAGCAAGTAATTGTATTCCAAGAAAGATTAAATACAAACAAGAGGAATTTACCCATAAAATCGCTCCAGGACCACATACGTCCCAACGGGACCCAAATTATTGTGCGATACGGGAGAGACCCTCGCATGGGCTTTTGTTCTTCTTTTTTTTTGTTTTTTTTTTGCGATATGGTTGATATCGACCATATTTATGGTCGATATCGACCACAATGCGAGAACATATAATTCTTCACCCCGATTCCATTTTTCGCATTTCTCCATTTGGGTTCGTCTTCAACACTGCTCTGGAGTTATTATCTTCTAGAAACCACCATAAAACGCCATCTTCATGGTGGTTGAACTCCATTAAGACAAAGGTACATACATTATCTACCACCTTCTGATTTATGTAGCCTAAAGCACCATCACCTAGATTTTCCGCAATATTTAACTGTTGGAAACCCTAGATACTGTGGGAAATCTACTTTCTTGGCCCCAGGCAGCTGTGGTTTATAGGGTTTGATGGGTTTGTTTTGGAGTTGTCTCTCTTTTGATGCATTTGTCACTTTTTAGAAGAAAAACTATAAATAATTTGTATAAATTTGATAAGATGTTGTGGGTGAAACTGAATCTGCATATACCTTTATTTTATTTTTTTGACTAATCTTACAAAGTTTTAGACTTTAAAGCTGTATTGCATATAATATATTTATAGTCAGTTCTCTTGATGATTTCTGAATAACATAAGAATGGGTGGAATAATGTGTGAGGGAATAACAGTCAATAGCGTGGCTTGAAAGCATTGTTCCAAGCCCTATAATAAATAGACTATTGATCAAAATACCTTTTCTTTCTATTTGAGAACAGCTGCTAATCCTTTTATTTGGCATGGTGTGCGGATTTTTATCAACGTGAGGACATTTTCTCTACTCATTATATTACAAATGCTGTTAATATAGATCTGTATTAACTGACAATCTGAATATACTTAATTTTTACTGATGTCTTTATTAATTTCTTCTGATATAATGACAGCATGTCAGATAGAGAGGTGCTGTTCATCTTCCACTATGGCGGTGACTTTGAATTCGATACAAGTCGTCATGTGTACAACGGAGGAAAGCAGAAGATGAGATATTTAGTTACAGACATAACATTTGAATCTCTGGTTAAAGAAGCAATTGAAGCATCTAATGGGGACTCATCATCCATCCAGAATATAGGCATGCAATACCTACATCACAACGGACGAGCATTCTCCATGGCCAGCATTGATGATGATATTGATGTCAGAAGTATGTTCAAAGCATCGGGTGACGAGTCTAATGTGATATATTTACACGTCTTCAACGGTCGGAACAAGGAGCAGTGCGTAGGAGGAAATAATTGGAGGTACACTTATAGATTGCATAAGTAGCTTTTACATTCGTCAAATGAAAGATTTTTCTTCCTAGTTGCTTATTTATGTAATGATTCATTGTAGGTTTCAAAAGAGCTCTGGCTGTCGTACTACTGTGGCAAAATCAAAGAACTCATCAGGAACTTTCATAAAAAAAACAAGGGTTAAACTCAACTAGTTGTGGATACGTACCTCCCATTGACATCCGTGAAGACAAAGACATGTATTTCCCTACTGTGCGGGTTGATTGCAGTCCACATCAGATGAACGGACAAGGCACTATTGATGATGATCTGGTATTTGGGACAAAGTGTGGTGATGATATCCATCTTAATGGTCCTCCCTCCATAGGCCAAATCCATTCGATTCCAATGTCTAAGGCCGAAAGTAAAATTGAAGGAGCCAATCCAATCAATGAGGCATTAGATTGTAATGAAACTCCAGCTGGCAAGAGCCAATCCAATCAATGAGTCATTTCGTTGTAATGAAACTCCAGCTGTTGATCTTGAGGATAAAATGGAGCCCTGGGACATAAATACAAATGTTGGCAACAACTCGGCACGGGAAATGTGGATCAGCCGTGAATTCCAAGACCGACAAACTTTCTGAAATACTTTGGCTAAGTTCGCAATTTATAGCAACTTCACTCTTAGACCCTTGAAGACCAATATAACCAAGGTAACTGTACGCTGCAGAGATCAGGAATGTCCATGGCGTATTCACGCTTCAATTGTCTAATCAGGCCCACAATTTAAAGTAAGGACTTACAATCCTAAACATAAATGCTCAAGGCCAATGTTGGGCACGGCACATCGACAAGCATCTTCGGCACTTATTACAGAGTTCATCATGGATAAGGTCAGACAGAATGTCAATTTGAAATCGAAGGAGATCATGAATGACTATCAGATGGAGTTTGGGGTGACCATTAGCTACATGAAGGCTTATATAGCAAGGCAGATGGCACTGAATATGGTTCGTGGATCGTATGAAGACTACTTCCAGCAACTACCTCTGTACTATAAAGAACTTCATATGAGCAACCCTAGCACTGTAATAAACATAGACACCACAACAGAAGACCGTTTCAGAAGATTTTTTTGTGCATTCGGACCTTGTTTAAGGTCTTTCACATCTTCGTTGAGACCGGTGATTGCTGTCGATGGTTCACATCTCCATGGAAAGTATCCAGGTGTCTTGCTTGTAGCAGTAACACATGATGCCAATCAGAAGCTGCTTCCAATCGCCTTCAGATTTGCGGAATCTGAACGTCGTAACAACTGGGAGTGGTTCCTAGCTAATTTGTTCTTAGCACTGGGTGAACCAGCCAACTTGACTATTGTGTCAGACTGTCAGAAGGGCCTCATTCCAGCACTGAAGAATACTATGCCATCTGCAATTCACTATTTTTTTTGTCGTCACATTGCTGAAAACATCAAGGCTGCTTTCAGCGATGGCGCAATAGTTATGAAATTCTGGCGGGCAGCAAAGTCATATAGTCCTTAAGAGTACGAGGCTTACATGATGGACATACGTGCAGTAAGCCAAGAGGCCTTTAACTATATTGAGGTAATTGGGCAGCAACGTTGGGCGAATGCATATGTAGAAGGTCGTCGGTATGAGATGCTTACTAGCAACGCGGCAAAGTGCACTAACAGTCTCTTAAAAGACACAAGAGTCCTGCCTATCACATCTCAGGTTGAGGAAATACGCGTCAAGTTAATGGAGTCCTATCAGAAACAGCATTTGATATCTTCTGAAGGCATAACAACTCGTCTAACTCCGTATGCGGAGAAACTTCTGAGCCAAGAAATGGAGGATGCTCGTCGAGTGCACGTTCGAGTAGCCGGTCTTGTTGAATTTCAGGTTCAATCCGCGGAGTACGTGGACGTTGTTGACCTCGAACGGAAAACCTGTACATGTCGGAAATGGCAGCTATTGGGCATCCCGTGTAGTCACACATTGGCTTCAATGAAGGTCAAAAATTATGATCCATACGCATTCGTCGAGCATTGGTATCTATCAAGCACTTGTCGTACATCGTATAGTGAAGTCTTACATGCTACTCGTGACCTCAAACAATGGGAGCACACATGTGACGTCAGGGTTCTTCCACGAGAGCCACTAAACAGCCCGGACGTCCTAAAAAGATGCGGATCCGTGCCGAAGATCGTGGTTGCCAGAGAAGGGTCGTAACGTGTTCAAATTGCAAAGGGAGAGGGCATAACCGTGGAGGGTGTCGCAATCCTCCAGTAATCACCTAGTGGGCGTAGGTGGAAGTCCTTCTGTGGTGTTTTTTGGGTGGACTAACTTGATGCTAATAGGACTGTGTGAACTTTTTAATTGATTCAATACCCGCATATAGGTCGGTTGTAATTAAGAACAGTTCCAAGTAAGAACAATTGTCTAGAAATTTTTTGGGGAGTTGGTGCATGATGAAACAGCTCTAAGTATGAACAGTAGTGTCGTCGGACTTTTTTTTGTAACGTTAGATGATGCACATAGTCCTATTGTAAGTGGAAATCTGTGTATATTTCTTTTGTATTGGTCGTCCTGTATAGTCAATGGATATTGAAAATATAGTAAAGTACTTTAATTTTGAATGAATGTAATGGTTGTGGGATTATTTTAATGGCACTTAAAAAGGTGGTTCATATAAGCTCTTGTTACACATCATTTGTTCTTAAAAAGGTTTGTAATGTGTATGTAAAAACAGTTGGTTCATCTCGATCTAGATTATGGGTGTTGATTCACCCAAATGATGGTGGAGACATATTAAACGCTTATGGAGAGCAAGCCCAAAACAGATTATAATAATGGTCTATATCGACCATAATGGATTTTCATATCTACTGAAAATGGTGGCTCATATCAGCTCCTTATACTAATGATTTGTTCTTAAGAATATATGTAATGTGTCTTTGTTAAAAAACCAAGGTTCTTGTGATCCACATTTATAGCCAAATGATGGAGACATATTTCTCACAATTACGTACATTAACCACCGATTTACAGACATTGTCAGCGTCGATCACTTTTATTGTCGATATCGACAACATAACTCAAACATAAATTTACAAACATTGTCAGCGTCGACCACTTTTATTGTCGATATCGACAACTTAACTATAACATAAATTTACAGACCTTGTCAGCGCCGACCACTTTTATTGTCGATATTGACCACATAACTGAAACATAATTTCACAGTCGTTGTCAGTGTCGACCACTTTTATTGCCGATATCGATCACATAACTGAAACATGATTTTACAGTAATTGTCAGTGTCGACCACTTTTATTGTCGATATCGACAACATAACTAAACATAATTACATAGTCATTGACGGTGTCGACCACTTTTATTGTCGATATCGACCATAATAAAAAGGAAGAAAAAAAATATAACTGACCATAGCAGTGCTCCGTTTGGAGATACAAAACCTATAAATGTAACCTGTCCATAACAATTGAAGTTACTCTACACAAGATTCCCATCTGTTCGATAATTAAAAATCCATTAAACGGAGTAAGAGAGATACACAAACACTTTACATCCAAAAAAGGTTTACATCCTGTCTATACTACATCCATGACAAAAAAAAAAAAAAAAAAAAGATCAGGTTTACATCCTTCTCAAAATATGTACATTTCAAAATATTTGGAGGTTGGAGATATGTCTGCCCATCAATCAGCAAGCTCAGACGTCAATTCAGTCAAGCACAACCTGTTGGCATTCAATTGCCAACTCCTCTTAAAGATCATTACCACGGTTTTGCTCCGAAAGTATGGGATATGAGATTGACTGAATTTCAAGGGCAGCCGGTGCACACAGTGAGCTGCAAAGGCCATTGCAAATACTCCACAATCATTGGAGTTTTCCTGATAAGGGATGTCCGTCCTCTCGAGCCATGACCACGTAAATGGGTCATTCCAACCGAAGTGACTGTACCATGCATTCAACCATCCCATCTGGCATATTTAAATCAAGTAATGATCATTCCAACATATCTTTCATGAATGAAAATACGAGAGAAACACAAACATCTTGCGCACCGAGATGAACAAATCAAAACACAAGAGTGTGAAATTGAGACGAATGACTTACAAATTTTTCAGCATGCTTCATTGATCGACGATCTTTATCAATGCTGTTGTAGAACTCCCACCTCTTCTCATCAACGTACCCGACCAGTAGGGTGAAATGAGACCTGTGGTAGATGATGAAGACCAACGTGCATGATTCCTTCGCATCCCACACTCTGTGCCATTGCTTCCCGAATACGGCTTCCACTGCGGATTCACTCCCATCGCCCCACCAACTCTGCATGCAATATGTATAAGCTATCACCATAGAAAAATTATTGTTTCTATAACACTACTTACACAAAATATTCTTCATCATGTTACTTACAGAAACACTAGGGTCAGCAATAAAACAGTTATCACACTCATCCCTCAAAATCTCGAAGTAATAGTATATGATATTCGTGTCCATCCATGTTCCCTCGTCAAGGATCTTCTTCGGATCATCTGCCTTTACCAATGTACAAATCTGTTTCAGCTCGTCTTTCCTACAATAAAGCATATGTTGATCAAACAAAATAGCAATCTTATAATGGTTGATTTCCGAATGTACATAACAATTCATACCTGGCCACATAATATTCCTTGAACCCGTTGAGAAAGAATTTGTCACAATCTGACAATACATAGTCATCCTGAATGAGCGTAGTCTTCAAATTTCACTGGTATCTTGCGCATCCGTGGTAATCGTTTTATCCTCCACACTAATGAAACAAGTGTTGTCATAGGGGCTGGAACCATAGGAGTGGATGAACTAGAGACCGAAAATGGCGAGGTGAACAACATCCTGCTTACTGTTGGGGTACAGATAAGCTGACCACATGGTGGGATACTACATCCTTGTCCAAGTTCAGGATCAGGCGGGGCACTGGATCCTTCAACTGATACTTGGGGCAAATCTTTAAGACTTCCATGAACTTCAAAAAGTGACAGTGGAGTTCTATTAGATCCCTCTATATTCATTAATGGAGTTTCTCTAAACTACGCCGTGTCCCTTCTTGACGTCTTTTTTTTCTTAACCAGGTTCTTCACATCAGGCCTCTTCTTGTGTGTGAAAGTGATTGTAAGTTGTTTCTTTTTCACATATTCGTCGGATTGCGAGCTGCTACAACCATCGAACGAGAAGTCAACCCAATCTATCCCAAATCCCAACCTAAATTTGTCCAATTTCTTCCCAATTGACTTGAACAGCTTCTCCAGATGACTATCCCTGTGCGCAGCCCGTTTGAACGAGCGCTCTATCCGTTCCACCAAATCTTGAGCCTGAAAAGAATTTTAGAAATGCAACCTATTAGAATTTGTATAAAAAATTGGAGTTTAACATCGACTTTTAAGAAACACAAGACTTCAATTAATGAGTAAAATAGATTTAGTTGTACATGTTTCTGTGGGATGGTGGGTTCATCTTGTTTTCCAGATCCCTCCGCATGTACAGCTTCTTGCTCAGCCACATTGGGCTGCTCCGTTTCCTCTCCCCTACCAACAAACATGATTGTGTTCCTATTATACCACTCCATATACTCAGCTGGCTGGTCGGCTGCATTATAAGCCCCATCATGTAGTCCAAGTTGGTCTCTTGCTGCCCACAACCCTTTAATCTCCTCGTTCAGTATATTGTTGTAATCAACAACAGTAAAGTACATCCTTTTGGGTCTCGAAAATGGCATTGTGAATGGTGGTGGGACAATTTGTTTTAATCCAAACTATTTCATAACCCACCATGTATTGTGACGCTCGACGATCCAATAGAAAATAATGACGGTAGACGAACTGATGAGAGTGCGGTCAACTTTTGAGAGCTTCGAGTAAAACTTCTTGTTGTACCCTTCATAAGGTTGCCAAATGAACCGCAATTGAGGACAGCAAATGGATATTGAAACATTGAATTAGCTAGGGACATAACTTTTTAAACAGGGGTGTCAGAAATATTGTTTTTCGATAAATACCCCATCAGGTTTTAGATTGTTTAACTGCAATCTGACTTCCTTCACTTTAGATAGAGGTGGGATAGCAGGCGGCTTTATCCACGTTTTAAAAAGTGGGAACTGAATGTCCCCGTTCCAACTGCCTTTGGGTTTAGGACACTTTCCAATAGACATCCTAGTGTAAGCCCATAGCTGCACCACAGCATACAAGATATCAAGTTAGGTACAATATACATAACAAGGAGAAATAGAGTAGTAATTAAAACACACACCTGTAATGGCTGTAGAGGCCCGGTTGGTATCCTCAATTGGTGACCCTCTATTTCAGACTTTTGAGCATCCTTATCACCTCCGTCGATCTTTTTCTCCGCATTCCATAGAGAGGCATTGGTCAACATCCTATAGAGATTTGCAAGACAGGCCGGCCCCCATGCATAAGGTCTAAACTCTTTGAAAAGTTCGAGTAGGTATGCCGGTCCACGGGCACCAGATGTCTGCGTGACAATTTGACCGGAGACCAAGAAGAATAGATAGGCATGTGTGGCACGGATCTCAAAATCTTTGTAATCCTTGTCATCCTTATTCTTCTCCATTTTCGTTTCCTTGAAGTTGTCTTTAAGCCACTTAAATTTCAACGTTATGCCCGTGTAGTCAAGCTTCTTCCGTGGGGTAAGCCCAAGAACATCCTCACAAACTTTGACTACAAACTACCCAGGAAAAGTACGTCCAACAACCAATGGGCCATCTATTGGAAGTCCGTATATGTAAGCAACGTCTTCTAACATGACAGTTGCTTCACCCGATGGAAAGTGGAATGAGTTTGTCTCCGGGCGCCAACGCTCGACTAGAGCAGTGATAAGTGTATGATCTATTTGAATGCGATCTATTTCTGCCAGATGGTGAAGGCCGGTCTTTCTCACATATTCTTTTTGTTGCTTTGTAAGAGACCATACTTGCTTGTCAGGATTTGTTGGTATGCACCTCAGCTCCCGAATTCCTATTGTTTACACAAAAGAACAAACTTTATTAGCATGCTCGGATTGTCTTAAATAACAAATTATATTCATGGACTGAATTAGTAAATGATTTAGTTATGGGAATATACGTCTCCATGGTGGATTCCTTCGGATACATGCCATCGTTGGTTGTATAGGAGAATATTCGGAGCTTTCGGAGACTCAGGTGCATGTTCTTCATTCGTCTGCACATATAAAAGCAATCTTTATCCATGAGTAATAAATATGACATTAAATAAACATCTTTCTGGTTTATCACACTGTTCTAACAAAAAGTGCTTGAACAACAAAGAAAAATGAGTAATTGGGTTACCACTTATTGCTTATAGTCTTAACTACAGACATGTAATTTATCCATCAAGTAATTGGCAGTCCACAATAGCTATTCAAGAAAAAGTTACTCAACTACAGGTGGCTTCACATGATCACTCCTGTTTGAGTCCCATTCCCTTATACTATTTTTTTGTTCTCTGATCCCCAAGTTCATGACTTTAGGAAGAGACATGACTTTTTAAGATTTAAACCCGACAACAGTTAGTAATATTTGATTAGTGTCAAATTTAGGATTGTGGCAAATCCAACAAAAGGAGTACCATGTGTGGAGAGGGTGAAATGATTAGGACAAGCAGTATAAAAAAAAACATTTGGGAAGCAAAGAGGCATATAATGTCCTATATGTTATTTTCCAGAGGCCTGCTTCACTAATGCATGTTGATATGGTCAAAGTTCCTATTGGTTGCATCGATTTCTAACAAAATAGTTGTAACTTCGACCCATTTTTTTTGTTAAAAGGGAATTGTATTTAGAGAAGCTGAAAAACAAAGACCACCATTTTTCGATAGACCTAGCGCTGGAAGATCCAGACTTCTCTACCAATTTACAAAAAATTAATTCTACCGGGACAAACCAAAGTGAGAATGAAATTAAGCAGCTTAATTAAGAATGAATACTTAGATGAAATCATTGCTTAATCTAACGATAGTGTTGAATCATACATGCCATGTGCCATAGCCCAACATTGTCATCATTGAGTGTGCATACTGGCATTGCCAGCTTAAGTTTTTACCCATTCCAAGTCAAATTGACTCAGATCCTCTCTAACTCCTTCATCAACAAGGGTCTCTCATTCTTACCAAAATAGTTAAAATGACATACTTCTTTTACACACTTCTCTGTCTTGTACAAGGTGCACTGAGAATAGACAGCTATAAAAATATTTAAAAAATAGACAAATACAAAAGTATAACATACAAGAGGGTGTTGTGATCGATATAGAACAACAAAAGAATATTTAAGTTCATTGGACCTTATCAGCCGCATAATTGAAAGTCATGCAACAAATGCCACTATAAAACATGCGCCCAAGGACCGAAATATTCACTTTCGGGAGTATATTTGAGAAAGCATAAGTGGTGGAATATTCAAACAAGTGATCATTATAAGCCTCCACCAGGTTCAATGGACTGGCCTGACATAGGATAGACCCTTGAGCTCTACTCTCAAAACCTAAATGTCTTCTTTGCCACAAAGCAGAAAAGCATTCTAGCTAGTCTTTTATAAATTCTACATGTGCCTTGTTCTCTTATTTGCTCCTGAGTCTTTGGGTGCATGGACTGAAACGAGGTTGTTTGTTTTGTTTAGGTATGGGGATGTTTTCAAGACCCATTAGCTTGGATGCCCTTGTGTTAACTTGGCTAGCATCAAGGCTGCCATGTTTGTGCTGGTGAACCAGGCCCATCTGTTCAAGGCCACTTACACTAAAAGCAAGGAGCAGTTGATCGGCCCATCTGCTCTATTTTTCCACCATGGGGAATGCCACATACGGCTAAGGAAGCTGGTCCAGGCCCCCCTCTCACATGATGCCATCAGAGGCCTTGTTGTCGACAACGAATCTATAACCATTTCTACATTGGAGTCATGGATCGGCGGTCGAGTCATCAACACCTTCCATGAAATGAAGGAGGTTGGTTTTGGTTTTGGTTTTGAATGTTAATAATACATAGTACTATATGTTCTCTCAACTCAATAATCTAATTCTCCTTCGTCCTGGTTTTGCCTTTCATCTAGGAACTCTTTCCAATTGATGGGTTTCTGAGTTATTAATGAAATATGTTCATTTGTTTTGCTTGAGTTTGAACTTGCAGTTCTCTTTTGATGTGGATTTCCAAGCTTTATTCGGTCGCCTGGATGTGCGGTACAGACAAGAGCTGAATTTCCCTCTACTGTATAGTTGACAAAGGCTAGAATTCAAAGTAAGAAATAGCAAGGGTTTAAAAAAACAAAGCAACAAAACCTTCCATTGATTGAAAAGTTGAGAAATTCACATGAAATTCAAATAATCAAAATGGCATCAAACAAGAATAAAACCATATCTACATACTGTCAGCAACAACATAGAACCTTATCAATTTTCAAAGGCACCCGATCAACGAGAGTGAAAGAAACCCATAACCATCAAATCAATATATCTTCCATCAACAAAAAAAAAGGGATTCCATAAGCACCATTTTTACTCAAACCCCATCACAAAAGACAAGAACAGGTCCATATCTTCTCCACGGCCAAAAGAAAAAAAAAGCATTAGATGTGCAAGGATTCATTTGGATATGGTGGAGGAGAAGAACAACTCAGACAATAAGCCAGACACATCAAAACGAACAGAATCAAAACCACGGTTTGCTTTCGAAATCTAGGGCACAAAATAAAAAAAAAACACATGAATAGGGAACAGTTTGGATATCTGTGGAGGAGAAGAACAAGTAAGAACACATTCCAGAGCAATCAAAACGAACACACTCAAATGCCAGCTTACCATTCAAAATCTAGGTCACAAAATAGAAAAAATAAAAAGGAAGAAGAGAAAGTATTGAACGCACCTCCATTTGAATCACTTTCAAAAAATGGCGCCAAGCTCTACCAGGGACCACTAGGAAGGGGGGCCTCGACAGCGTGGAGAAGAAAGCGAGAGGAGGGGACCACTGGGAGGGGGAGGAGAGACCGCGTGGAGAAGATGACGAAAGGGAAAAAGAAGGGGGAGAAAAGTGGTTGATAGGAATGGGAAAAAGAAGTGGTCGAAAGGGTTTAGAGAAGTGGTCGATATCAATCATACCACTAAATGTAAAAAAAAATACCAAAAAGCACCCGGAGAGCCTTACTCGTGTACACTTGAAATACAGTACTACCGAAGTGGTATAGGGTACTATTGGGCTCTACCAGGTAAATTCCTCTACAAACAAAGAATGAGAATGACAAATCCAAACCACTTTCATCCCCAATAAGGTGAACAGCTATGCAAGGCATATGGTGGCCTGCAACTGAGAGGTAACTGCGAAGAGGCAACTAAATAGAGCTAACCCAAAAAAGAAAAAGGCCAATGTCAAGTGTTGATATACAAAAATAGAAAAAAAAATACAAGTAGCTCTCCAATTAGCAACTTCTTTATAAAACAAGAAGCAGCGAAATTTGACTTTTGAGGAAATCTGACATCATTGATATCCAATCCCAAGGCAATCAGATGTCATTCAAGCAAAAGACAAGAGTTGCGAGACTAGTGGCGGACTCAAGAATTTCGTTTGGGTGGGGTTAGATTTTTCTAGACTTTGCTAGACTTTTTTCCATGTCAAGAAATAGTGAAAGAGAAAATGTATTGCATTTAAACAAAAAAATGAAAAATAAGCACTTAAACCTCAAATTCTATAATTTTATATGCGAAAGGCGCTTTGATTTGACAAATGTGATTAAATAGCTAATATTATTCAATGGAGCTACGTGTAAAGCATCCAAAACACCCTCTTCATTTTTACATGGTTTGCAAAACAATTCTCAAAGAATAAAGCCTCCTCCACTCCACGACCAAAACCTCTCCTAATCATAACCACCTCCTTCAAGATGTGAGATTTTGCCCAAAACTCTACAAGACTCGCCCAAAGCCTCTGAAATAGATGCTTAATCTCTGGAGTATTACTCTAAAGGGTCAAAGTGAGCATTTATGGTCCTTTATTAACCACTTCACACCCAAAATCCAAGACTTTTAAAGATTTTTTTCTCACTAAAGGAGTAGGAGTATCCTTCACCATCCAAAGTATGGTCGTGTGTGTCCCCTCAGGCCTCTTTCTGGATTGTCACTTTGGGCCTAGAATGACATAACCTTGGGCATTCATTGGCACAAACACCTACAACTTCCTCAAATTTGCACAAATGCAATTCTTGATAAAAAACAAGTGATGGATCTCAAAGATAACTAATAGTCAAAACCAAACACGTCCTTCAAACCACTTAATTTGTAAAACCATTCCAATTCTATGGTAGAGGAGATTCGGAGTCAATAATTGGTAGCCATTTTAGGGATAGACATGAAGAAAAGGAGAAAACAAGCTGTATGTAGTAGGCACTACTCGATCACAGCTTAGTGATCGGACAATGGCCCTAAAATACAATTATTTTGTAATTTTTTATTAGTCTTTATAATCTTTATGTAACTCAGTCCATTTTTTAGTCATCTAAGGCTAGATGGGCGAGTTGTAAGCGAAAGTCCGAAATTCGGACCCTGGGGTGGGGGGTGGGGTGGAATAGGATGAGCTTGAATTAGTAACCAATTATGCCAAATTTTAACTTCTTTAAACCAATTAGTCACAAGTGATGATTATGAAACTAAGTGCGAAAGCTATAAAGACCAATCATCAAAAGGCATCCACCATAACACAACGATGTATAGTGGTTCGGCCTCAATGCCTACATCTACTACTTGCTTGTGATCCTATACCCCCATCGGATTTTCACTATCTGTGCTTTTCAATAGGCTAAGCAATAACCTTTACAAAGTGCCTTTCAAGGCTTAACAATAACCTCTACTATATTATTTTCATTAGGCTCGGCAATAACCTCTACATATGCTTTTCAAGACTAAGTAATAACCTTATAATATACTTTTCTAGGGCCAAGCACTAACCTATGCAACTATAGATTGCTTCTCTAGATTGTGTCTAGAATACACTTGGAGAGACTACAATTTAAGCTCAATTGTAATGCCTCCTATTTAAGCGGATATGAAAGTGAAATTACAACTCACACATATACTATATGAATGCAAAGATGACTGTTCAATTTGTTCGTGTGATGACTTCAATCAAGTTTGAAAATGATAGCTCAATGAATGTAAGCTTAAAGCTTTTGAAAGTTTAAAACACAAATGTTTTGCTTGAAGTGAAAATGCAAATCACATATTGTATGAAAAACAACTTGATAATGATATGCCTATCAAATGCTTACAAGTTGTATGAAAGTTTCTAAAACTAAAACATGTGATGCATAAACTCATTGTTTCCAAAATAAAGCAATTTAACTATATGTTTCAAGATATGAAAAACAACAAGAGACTCAACCAAGTATTAGAATCATGCTACGAGAGAAATCAAAGTTTTAAACAAAGCAATAAACCATTATGATATGAAAGTTAAAACTAACTTGGTTTGAATCTAAATGAAGAATCCAAAACAACAAAGCAATTCAAAGTGAAATAAATGTAATGGATTCAACAAATCACAGTTAGCATGCTAAAACTGATTTACTAATAAATTAAATAAAGCATGTAACATATGATGTGAAAAAAAAAAGCTTACACATGTGATTTAACTTAATGAATTCAAGCTTTATCTTTCCAAATGATCCACTAGCCTTCATTAGCTCATTCCCCTTTATTTGGCCTTAATTCACCTCAAAGAATGCCTCAAAGTTGGTTCCCAATGGCCTTGAAATGAGCTTGTATTTATAGCAAAAAATGGCCAACGGCTAGTACCCGGTCTACCTCCTGCAAGCACGGTCAACCGCATGCAAAACGGTAAAAAATATAGCTGTTTGTGACCCAACGATCATGTAACCGGCCACACAGGGGGTTGACCGACCACTTTGGGTCAATCACGGCCACTTCCCCAATATTTCTTATTTTGAATGTTTTCTGGTGTGGGAACTCTTGGGCCATGGAATCATGCTTAGATTCATATTTAAATCAATTTAAAAGTGTTTTCAAAACATGAACCTAAAATGCCTAAGATGATTTGAAAATCTAGGACCATAGGCTTGCATGATTCGAAAATCTTCTTTTTCAAAGATTAATGCATCCAAGTTTAAAAACCAACATGTATGAAACACAAGTTCTAAAAGTTTTAAAATAATGCATGTGTAAAAATCAAGATTTCAAGTTTTTAAAATCAATGGTAATGTGAAAATCCAAATGATGTTCAAATGATAATGCATCCATTAAATTGCAACAAACAAAATCCCTAACAGTAAGATGTATTTTGTAAATAACTTGCACCCACAAGCTCCGAACTTGAACTCTTTTTTTTTTTTTTTTGAGAAATGAATGAAAAACTGCTATTTTTTGTGTAAGTTATTTTTTCTCATGTTTTTTGTTATTAATTATTGTGAAATCCACATCATATTTCTAAAACTTTGTTCAACACCAAGAATAAAGAAACCCACAGGCCGTGTCCACCAAGTCACCAATAAAAAGGGACCCACAACCTAAGACAAGCAAAGATAGACAATATCAGATGAAAAACAAAAAGTCTATATGGACAAACTTTTTGGCCAGAATTTTGGACAACCCCTATGATATCCCTTGAATATTCAAGGGATATCATAGGGGTTGTCCAAAGTTCTAGCCAAAAAGTTTGTCCATGTAGCACTACTGGATGAAAAATGGGCAAAAAATAAAATAACGTGGACTACAAAGACATAAGTATGTTTGTTGAACTAATAGTCCGCATGAATTTGGCCGCCGAAGATAAGAAAGATTCTCTTGGGATAGTGGTTATATACAGATGTCTTTGTTACATTAGAAATGATATTATAATTGATTAGAAAACTATTGGTTTCAGGTAAAATCTTATAAATCTTGCAGATCTAAGCATTAAACTTCATAGAACCGCTCGGAGGGGTAGGCCCAAAAAATACTAGGACATTCGGCGACAGGTCGTTGAGCATTTCACTTTCTAACCATAGATCCACAATCTTTTTCATAGTGTGGTAGGTTATTTTTCAAAATTTAAAAGACCTAAAATGTCCAAGTTACCCTTTCTTTCAATCATAACCCATGATTAGTGAGATATACCATTAATAATGGTCAACTACCATTTAATTGAAAACGATTAATGAAATCCCATTAATGAGATTTTCAAATTAATAAGTTCTAAAAAAATACAAATAAATTTCAAAAAATACACATATATTTCAAAAGAACACAAATAAATTTTAACCAATGCAATAATTTCAAAAAATGCAATAAATTCCAAAATAACACACAGAAATTTAAAAAGATGCAAATAAATTTCAAAAAATGTAAATAAATCTCAAAAGACGTAAATAAATTTGAAAAGATCCAAATAAAATTAAAGAAATGTAAATAAATTTCAAAGGAAGAAAATAAATTTCAAAAAACGTAAATAAAATTTAAAAATCTAAATAAATTTAAAAAATAGAAATACATTTGCCTAAACTAAGATAAACTAATTTGCCAAAAAATCAAGTATTTTAACCAAAACTCAATTAAATTTATTTCAAAAAACTCAAATAAGTCTGAAAAGATGCAAATAAATCTCAAAATACACAAATAGATTTTAAAAACACATATAAATTTTTCAAAAAATGTAGATAAACTTTTAAAAAATCAGATAAATTTGACAAAAACTCAGAGAAATTTAATAAAAACTCAGATAAATTTGACAAAAAATAAGATAAATTTGACAAAAACTCAGATAAATTCTCTTCCTTGTCGATTCCGACTTGACCGAAACCAACCCGGAACCAACCTCTTGTACCCTGACCTAGCCTGGAACTAGGCCTCTTCTTCCCTGTTCTGTAACCAGAACAGTCGAGAGACTTTCTTCTCTCTCCCACGGCCTATCCTGTTTTCTGATGAAGGCATAGCACTGACGATAATGGAGCGGCAATGGCGACTGCTCCTCTTTCGATCAAAGCACTCTGCAACGAACCTGAACTAGATTCTCTATTTCTTCTCCGGGTAAGACGAACCCAACGAGACTAGAACTCTATTTTTCATTCTGCAACAGAGATTGATCTATGCATTTGACGATAATATGGATCCTCGACAACTCACCAGCCTTTTACCTTCCTCTATTTCTATAACAAAGAACGAGAAACACTAGATCGTCTGGCTTTCTTTCTTGAAAATGATGGGTCTGCTATCTCCGGCGATGATGAGACGGCAATGGCGGCGCAGTCGAACCGGCTGCAGCAAATAGGCAGTCTCTACTGCCTTCTCGTTCTCTGTCAACAGCCACCAAATCAAGCCTCTTTTATGTAAATCATCATAGAACCCAGACGTCCGTTCCGTTTTTTTGCAGTGCCATATCCAGACT
This sequence comes from Litsea cubeba, assembly GCA_012931725.1. Classification (NCBI taxonomy): domain Eukaryota; kingdom Viridiplantae; phylum Streptophyta; class Magnoliopsida; order Laurales; family Lauraceae; genus Litsea; species Litsea cubeba. Next base: position 15,543,761 of record CM022951.1, read on the forward strand.
CTCCCTTTTTCTCTGTTAGAGAACTGCAACAGAAAAAGGGTCGTCCGCTGCTGTTGCGTCATTACCAGACTCGAGGAAGGAGAAAGCAGTAGTTCTCGATTTTGGTTATGGAAACCAAAACAAACGAAGAAGAGGTTATGTTACATAACCTGTAACTTGAAGAAGAAGAAAAGGGCTCTAGGCCAGGTTTCGTCCAGGTCCGGGTTGAAGAAGTAGAAGAAGAGGGAGGATAGAAGATTTGAAAATTTAAATTTCAAAATTTTATGCCTAAACAGTTGAAAGGAAAAATCAGTCATGAAAATGTCTAATGTGGCATATCTAGGGACCTTTCGCTGAAATATGTCCAGCTGTATGGACTATAGGCCTTAAAGGAAAAGTTGTTGAACTGGAGGCCTTACAAGGCCAATTTGAGGGACTTTTGGCTGATTTACCCAAAATACTATTATTTTATATTCTCATTTTTAGATATTTTTAAATTTTAAAAACAATATTGAATTCATCATTTTTTCTTGAAAAATCAAAGGATGTCATTGGAGATGATTTTAAACATTTGTAAAAACAACAAAATCATCTATGCAAAGACAAGTTAAAAAGCTACCAGTCCAAAGAACATAAAAGGGTAGACTAGTTGATTAGGAGGAAAGTCATGTTGGATTTTTCTCAAAATATCAAATTGCTTTATTATTATATATAGTAAAAGGATTTCCAAGGTGCTCCGAGCTCTTGTTTGGTAAATAGAGAGCTTTAGAGGCATCTATGTCACACCCCGAGCTCTTGTTTGGTAAATAGAGAGCTTTAGAGGCATTTACATCATCACCCATGTGTCATCTAATAATAGTTCCATCTGATAGGACCCATAGAAACCCTCTTATAACATGATGGTCTCACCAAATCTTGAACAACTTTCCAAATCCAAATCATCCTTTCACATTACCATAAATCTCTATAATTTTAAAAAACCTTTCCTAAGCCTCAAAATTCTTTTAACATTGACATTCATATCATAGGATGAAAGACTATTTTTTTCACCAAATCTTTAACAACTTTCCAAATCCAAATCATCCCTTGACATTACCATAAATCTCTATAACTATTAAAGTCTTTCTTAAGCCCCAAAAATCTTTTAACGTTGACATTCATATGATAGGATGAAAGACAATTTTTTTATTTCGTTGTAGGTGTAGAATGATTGAAAGAGAGAGAAATATATTGTCACGCCCCCGAACCCGGGCCCCTGCAGTGGTCCAACCTCGGGGGGCGTGATTTGGGGTTAAGTGATAAATATTGATTCTCCCAGGATCCTCGTGTGTGAGGATCAAAAATTTTCATCACAAGTAAGAATATTTCGCGGAAGCTTACGTGGCGTTGCGACTGGAGCCCTTGGCTATCGGATTCCATGTCGCACTCAACCTATTCAGTATAAAGTTGTCATATCAAAGCCCATTCTCAGACTGGAATAAACCATGATAATAAAATATATAGAGCTGACAGCAACATGATATCATTATCCAAGCATGTTCAAGTTACAAATTAAACAAGTGCATTAATTACAACCCCAAGGAAAAAGGCTAACAAAAGCCGTACCAAATATAGCAAGCTAAGAACAAATACTATCCAGATGTGTAACATAACTCCGGTATCAAGCTCGATGTCTACATGACATCATTGACAAGACAAACCCGCAAAACTCTTGGCTCCACACCCATCTGCATACGTACTAGCTCAAGATGAAAACCTGCTATCTAGAGTACCAAAGTATAGAACATTAGACACGATGATCTAGTAAGTGACTGAGATAGACAAGATACATGTTGGTAATATAATGATTAATTAACGTGTGCGAAAACATGGCATTTTTTTAAAAGATGCAATATCTAATCAAGTGTAAAACAAAAGATCATGATAAATCATTATATTTAAAATCAAGCTACTAATAAGTATGGTGTCAAAGCTTATAAAAAAATGGCAGGACATGAGTCATGTAAAAAGCATGAGCGAGAAAACAAAGCAAGAAAATCATGATGTGAAATCTAGCAAGATGGGAAAATCACATTGAGCCCATCCTTCTACATCATACGAAATGATAGGAGCAAGCAAAACAAGACAAGATCCCACGCCACACTACGCGGTTAGGGCAAGCATGATACCTTCCACCGCACAGGGTGAACGAAGCAAGCAAACCTGAATATTTCCGATGCGGGCTAGTGGCGACTCACCGTTTGAAGCCTGTGGTTAACACGCTAAGCCTTGTGATTATGGGCGCCGCTGGAACCAAGTTCTCACATTCTCCCCCATTGACTACCTGAGGTGGACGATGCAAGCAAGATATACATAAATAACCCAATATAAATGGGCATCAAGCAAGAGGTCCGGCCGCCGTACTGAATAACATGAACAAGCAAGAAACCAATCTGCAGATGATACATGTAATTTAATGGGGTGATTCTAAATGCACCCACTGCTATTGTTGTACACACTCACATTCTGAACCCACCCACCATATGTTTTATTGAAAAATAGTTTGCTGAGCCCACCCACCATATTTCCCAAAGTGCCCACGAGTTTCCTCCTCCAACGTTCCCTCTCGTCGAGGGTTTGAAGGTTGAAGATGACAATAGCACGCCCCTCTCGTCGACGGTTGAAGGTTGAAGACGATAGCTGCACGCCTCTTCTTGACTGGGTGGAAGTCTTTCTCCTCCAAAAAAGCTCCACTGCCCAACGCCTCTTCTTATAGTTCATACGAATCCTAAAGAAAGTGAGCTCTTCTTCTTATTCTTTATCTTCCTCTTCACATTCCTTTTAGGTTATAATTTTCACATTCTTTTTAGGTCGTAGTTTTTTTACTCAAAGATTACAAACGTTTGCATTAGGGTTGTAATTTCTTAATCTCTTTCTCATCCAAAGTGCATAATCTCTGTGCATTTTGAAAAAAAAAAGAACGATGCATTCATCTTGATCGCTCGGTAATGCAGGTTCATGCACGAGGTTTATGCACGACAAATATTCTCTATGCGTAACATTTTTGCACGGCATACATACTTTGTGCAAATGAATTTATAAGGCAAATATCAGCCATGCAGAACACTTTTGCACGGCAATTGTATGCCATGTAGAACATATATGCACGGCATATATGTGCTGGGCACATGAATTCTGCACGGCATACATTTGCAGCGCAAATCTTTTTTGCACAGTTAACATGTGTCGTGCAGAATTCATTTGCACAGTATAGTTGTTCCGAGCATCACAAGAAAACTTGATTTCTTTTGGAGAAATTCTATATGCATCCCTTAAAGTGCTGAGCACACCCACATCCCTTTATGAACAATGATTTTTAGTGAGCTGTTCATAAAGGGATGTGGGTGTCCTCAGCATAATGAGAGGGTGCATAGCATATAGAAATTCTCTTTCTTATGTTACACTTTTTCCTCTTATTGATTTTTATTTTTAATAGGTTTGAAAAAATGCCTAGAAAAGCAGCTCGGAGTATTGGTGGCACCTCACATCCGACAGGTGGACATGCTAGTACTTCTAGCGAGCCATCGAGAGTGCGGACTAAGATTGGCGTTGCAAGACCTCCTCGTCGAGGTGTGCATGCCAGTACTTCGACTGGCGTCCGTCAACGGCCAACAGCGTCTAAACGAAGACGCAAATTGCAGCAAGATCCACTGCCCGATCCGGTTGATGAGCATATAGAGAGCTCTACAGATGATGATTCCTCAGAGGATGAGGCAGGGACGTCTAGTCCTCCACAGCCGTCTAGTCCTCATATGGCGGCCGCAGGGGAGGATGATTTCTCAGATGAGGAGGCATAGCCATCCAGTCCTCCTGTAGCGGCAGCAAGTGAAGATCCTATTCCCGGTGGTCCAGCCGACCTATTCGTCCTTATGAGTGTTAGGATGCACGTGGCCATATCCATATGGGGTGGGGAGGTACACATTCATTCTTACAATGTTTTAAGTAATTGTTTTTCAAATAAGGTGTTTCATAGTCTATAATAACATATGTTAATGAAGATTTATACTTGTAATGTGCAGCAACGTGGCCCGCTCAAATGTATCAATCATTAGTGTCGGCTGAAGGACTGGTATAAACATCTACCTGTAGATGGGGCTGATCTTCATGTGCCTCGGTTTCGCGCTATCATAGAAGAGTTTGGATTGGCAGACTTGAGGCGTTTTAGCTACCGATATATCTCCTGCCCCTTGGTTTCGAGCTTTGTGGAGAGATGCCAGCCCGAGACCAATACTTCCACATGCCGTTTGGGGAGATGACGATCACCTTAGATGATGTGGGTACTCACCTCGGTATCTCAGTTACGGGACTTCCTATCCATGCATCTACTAGTATGGCATTTATTGAGCAAGTAGATCTACTCGAGCGTGGACTGGGCGTGGATAGAGCATCTGCTACAGCAGAGTTGAGCCTGGCACAGGGTGGGCTAGTGAGGATGGGATGGATCCGAAGGGTGTGCAGCGATGTGACTCCTGCGTAGTTGGTACAGGAGGTAGAGTGTGCAGCCAGAGGCTATCTTCTTTATTTGTTAGGCTGCACACTATTCACTGAGAAGTCCGCCACTCGAGTCCCAGTGTACTACCTATCTTTGCTGATGGACCTGCCACGGGTCCGTCATTATGCATGGGGGGGGCTGCTGCATTGGCGTATCTGTATCGGCAGTTGGGGACCGCCACGAGGGCAGATGTGCGACAGATTGCTGGATATCTGACACTGCTCACGGTAAGACCAGCACATTTTATATATACATATAAATGTTCCATCATAATTGATCTTTTAGATTGTATAATTAATAATTTTTGTCATTTGCAGTCCTAGGTGTACGAGCACTTCCCATTCGCCCGTCCTCCTATACAATTGGGATACACTGCAGGGATGCCTCTCGCAAGCCGCTGGAATCCTAATCAAGATTCCGGCGGTGCGAGGGAAAACATACAGCTGTTGCAGGAGAGGTTGGATGCCCTTCACCCGATCATGGTGAGCACCGAATAGAGTCATTGACATATATTTTATATTTTTTTACATATATATTATGTTTTTTGTACACTAACATGTGTTATTATAGTAATGACTTGATTCATTTACATGTGACAGGTCAGTTGGGATCCGTATGCTAGTGCCAGGGTTCAGCATCCATTTCAGCAGATATCCTTCTTCTGTTGTTGCTTGAGAGCCCTAGATGTCATTGAATCCTACCACCCACACATGATTCTTCGATAGTTTGGTTACGTACAGACCATCCCACCTGCACCGCTCGCCCGCATTCGTGCAACTCGGGGAACTACGTTGGTAAATACAAGGTCTATTATACGTTTCTTGACCAGTACTGGGTTACATGGGAGGACCATGTATTATCTTTGGCGCACTGCGGCCATCGAGCACAGCATGCATGGGAGTGTTCCCCGGACTACCTCGAGTGGTACACTAGGATATCACACCCTTGTGTACAGAACCCCGCTCGCCATTCCCGCGACGACCCTAATGAGGGTAGAGATGACCCGACTCCAAGAACGGTGAGGGCATTGTAAATACTCTTATTCCAAACAATCTTTGCATCTATTTTTTCAAACTATCTTTGACACATTGTATTGTTTCTTATAAAAATCCTTCTAGCGAATGACCATATTCGTGCTACGCTTGCGCGAACGGATGAGCCAGCCGATTTCTATTATCGGGCACTGCAGACTTCCCTCGAGATTCTAGATGGCACACCGGTGACGTATCGCCGACGTGTGCAACAGTGATGATAGGAGGGCTTTTGGATTTGTCAAACTAATTTTTTGATGAGATGTATAAGTAATTTCATAAAGGAATATCTTTTCTTTGGTTGAGCTCGGATATGTACTACAAACTTTAATGTGTCAATTAAAGAATTTTGCCATTGTGTTTGAACTTTTATGATTTTTAACTTCTTATATGAAATGGTTGATTCCTTTTATATTTTTTATCAACATCTATCTGCATCTTCAAAATGGGATACAACATGTCTACCAACCTACAGCAATGCATGGCCAAAACAACCCACGCCTATAAATTCTGCTCGGCTAACATTTACCATGCAGATGCGTTCTGCTCGGCCAACAGGTACCATGCAGATACATTCTGCTCGGCCAACATATACCATCCATATACACACTACACGGCCAACAGGTGCCGAGCAGATCCATTATGCTCGGCAACTATTGGGTGTGCAGAATTGTTTTGCACAGCACTTGTGTGCCATGCAATATGTTTTAATTGACGATAGATTGGCCGTGCATTATGCAACCAAGCAGGGGTCTTAAAGAATAAACAAACAACATAATAACATAAAAGGTTGCTTTCATTTCAACATCATGAATTAAATTTGTTTACATCAAGTTGAAAATACAAGAAATTAATCACTATCAAGATTAACCGACTCCTGTATTGCGACACTGTCTCCAATTATTTCTTTAAATCGCTCGATGCTCTGAGCATATGGTAGTTGCCATCCGTCTGCATTAGGGTGGTGGTGTCTATACCAATTTGTAGCAATGGGAGGCATGGGAGCTTCGGGTGTCATGAAGACCTGAACAAAATGGTTACCTTTGACGAAACTAATCGCGATATCTTTGCGAAAACAAGGTGGAATCGGGGATGATCTCAAAGGCAGGAAAGTAAGGCACTGCTATACAGAAAGGTGAACCAATACAACATTATAATATGAAGATATCAGGTGACCCATGTCTGGCATTGTCATCCAACGAGCAAATGAAGGATGGTTATCATAGTACGCAAGGGCATAATACAGCTCCACAACCTGATCATCTCCTCCATATACCAATGAATAATAATTTTGATAACTCTGTAGTTCATTGCTCAAATCCAGTCTAACCTGCATCCAACTATCATCGCCCATGCCCAGAAGACCAGTTATTGCTTTGAATCCATAGTTACCATCTGCTTCAACATCCTTAATAGTCTCAATATAGGGTCCTAAAGACTTAGGAAGCAAATGCTCTAAAGTGCATGATCGAGTGCGACGGACACTGAGTTTCTTCTTCCTCTTCATCACATCTAGACTGTTGGATCTAGCTGGAACGCTACATTCGATCGAGAGTGCATACTCGAAAGCAGATGGCTCCCAACGCGTAGACCGATCCAACTTTTTCTTTCTCAAGGATGAAAGACCCCGGGCATTCAATTTAACATCCGTCTCAAGAAGAGAAGTAGACAAAGGACCCTCAATTCTCTGAGTTTTTTCAATATTTTTATTTTACCAGCCGATCGGTACTCTGAAATTTCCTATTGATCAACTCGAACTCGGAAGTTATGATCAACTCGGGGGCTTCATTCACCTTAGTTGAGTCTAAATTGAGCTTCCTCCAGTACTGATGGACACAATTCAGTGGTATTTGAGTGTCTTCCCTTATGTATTCGGCAATTTCATGTGCACATGGTAACCCATGAGTCCGTCGAATTACGCACCCACATGCCGCCGAATCAGTACCAATATAACCAGCTCTTATCGACTCATTCGGAACTATATCCATAGCATTCCTTGATATAAATCCTCTCAACTCACGAAACAGTGCCGGTTTGAGCTTATGTTGCACGGTGTTCATGCTCTTTTCAAATGAAGCTTTTATCTCCATAAAGAGCAACTCGAGCAATGCATGGATAACCTGCCAGGACGCATCAAAGCTACTGTTCGATGTACTAAGGTGTCTCTTCAATTTTGCATGTGCGCTCTCAGCCCTGTTCGTAGTCATGTTTCCAAATTGCATAAACCGATCCGTCCAAGCAGCTACAAATTGTTCCTTGAGGTTATTCAACCATGAGTTCTTCACATAATCAACAGCGTGTGGATACCCACAGAAATTCCGGTCCAATGCACTTAGAAGTTGAATGTAGTCATTTTCAATGGGAGAGACTACCAACATGTTCCAACAAGATATAAATGCATCCCATCTGTCGTTGGTCTCAAAATACTTCTTACAATTTGCCAAGATGTTCCTAGAAATATGCCACCTGCATAATAAGCTTGCTGCATTCAGAAAAACAACGTTAATTGCATTGATCAGTGCTAACTCTCTATCGGTTACAATCACACGGGGCATAATGCATCCATCCATTAATTCCTTAAGCCTCTCCAAAGCCCATCTGTAATTGGCCTTTCTCTCTGATTCAAGGTACACAAAAGCAACAGAGAAAGTCAGTTGAATAGATATGACACCAACAATCTCAAGCAAGGGAAGTCGTTATCTATTAGTCTTGTACGTGGAATCCATTATCAAAACTTCTGAAAATGCACGTAACAACTGAATAGATGATGGATGTGCCCAGAATGGGTCCATCATAGCATCTGTAGCGTCGTTACTAGTGTGATACTCAATGTAGTTGTTCTGCTCTAAATGCATCATGAATTGCTGCATCTATGATCGACCGGCCAACTCAGTCACCCTCCACTTCTGACGGGCATTGTAGATACTCTTCATCATAGTGGTGTTGTGCACGTCCCTTTCCTGCAACGTTCGAAGGATGTTCCTCGGCTTCACCATACTCTTCGACATATCAATCAAAATATTGATTTCCTCCCCTGAAAGCCTCCCAGCAAATGAGTGCCCCTCGAGATGTTGTGCGTTTGGATGATTGTGCACCCCACAAACCACTGTTAACATCCAATCATCATCATTTGCCAACTTTCGGCCCTTCAAAGCAAAAGGGCAATTACACTTCTTCGTTCCCGTTGCCTTATTAGGATTTCTCTTTTCGGAGACCTTCGATGGACCCTTATAACTTCTGCTTCTCTCACAAGATAAAACTATTCTCGGTTTCCTACCATCTCCACCAGCATCTGAAGTTTTGATTACAATTACCAAGCCATGTTTCTTTCCAACTTCTCTTGTTCATTGGATTAGGTCCTCTCGGCTTCTGAATATCATGTAAGTGGTGAGGACCTTAGTAAAATCCAAAGAGCACTCACTGGCACCGGTTGACTGAACCTCCTGAAAAATTTATTGATGCCGTGCAAAAAATTTTGCACGGCATATTTATTTTGTGCAAATCTAATATGTTTGATGGTATTCCGCCGTGCAATATTCATTTACATGGCTCTAGAATACCGAGCACGACACGCGAATTTTAATTAAAATGCTAGAAACGAAGTCAAGAGTATACCTCCTCTTGGTAGATCATTAGTTGCTTGTCTATATTGAAAATGCCTACTTCCAATAGACAATGTGGTGCAGGGAGATGAGTGCCTCCAATATCTTTAAACAAATGGAGGAGACTTGAGGATACTTTTTAAGAGTTGGAGAAGATGATGAGGAAGGAGATGAAGATCAATGGGGATGAATGAGTGCAGATGAACAGTCTCGAAACAGTGGATATAAGGGATAATGAAGAATAAGAAGAAGAAGAAGCAGAAAAAGAAGAAGAGGAGATGAGTAGAGAGGAGGGCAAGAAACACCGTAGGAGAACCAAAGGAAGAGGAGGTTGATGGTAAAGGGTGATTTCGTCGTTTCACCTGATGGCATTTTGGTGATTAAAAAAAATAAAATGGGGGTGTGCACAGCAATAGCAGTGGGTGTGTTTAGAATCACCCAATTTAAGGACCCCAAGCAGGTTGATCAGACCGACAAGGTGGCCCAAGCTCGGTGGTGTCGACTCAAAATCTATTAAAACACAATATAAAAATATCGTCATGTGACATGTCAAGAAAAATGGCTACTCAGCGAGCAAGGACAAGCAATCATGTAAATAATCAAGTGCAAACACGAGGAGTAGTCTACCCACATGTTTACTGGTTGAAAAATATAAGAAATCATGATCCTAAGTGGTTCTTGTAGTAAAAAAAGTAAAAACCGAGTATTTAGAACAAAAATAGTTTCATGTCAAACAATGTAAGAATTATGCATTGGGTTTCAAACAAGCGTACCAAAGACATATTAAAACCATATCTCGAAATAGCAAAGCTGATCATTTGCAGTAAAATGGGTAAAACAAGACAAAGCAAGGAAAAACTGGTAAGACTGTCCAGTCAAGAGTCGGTTAGGAACAAGGATGAAATTTTAAATAAGTAAAACCGAAACATCATAGAAAATCGGGTATTTTCGGGGAAATACTAGTTTTAACAATCAGTTTTCAAATATGCATTCCATGAACACATTGAGATCACACCATTTGGCCAATCATGCACTGAGAGACCGAACGTCGAATTTCACAATGCTTGGTACTTCCGAAGTTAGCGACATCCAAGCTTCCAAGTGCACAACATCAAATTGATGGGTCCTAGCATGTTCTCGACCAAGGACCCCTCAAGATTACATTTAAACCACACTCCTCGGGGTCCTCGGTTACCCCTCGGTCACCTGTCGGCAACAGCTTGATGGACATCGCTTCTGCTCGGTTCTACCGAGGTCGGCGGACGTGGCAGTCCGTTTGGGTCCGACCCTTTCGTAACCGGGGGGCAGAGGTGTGCATCAACATTTCTTTTATGTGGGTGTGCCAGATTTTCTATTTTACTTGGAACTGCAAGTGGTGATTCGGAGATCAACCTTCGCAAGTAAAACGGAAATTAATTTCTTTCAAGTTTTCCATTGCACATATATTTAAGAAAATAGACATTTTTCTTAATTTTTCGTGAAAGGCGATTTTTTTGGCATTTATAGCCGATTTTGGCGTTTATAGACGATTTTGGCGTTTATAGCCGATTTACAATTCTTATCAATAATGAAAGACAAGAGTTGTGATTTTTGTCTCTTTTGAAAAAAATACAAACTACAATGAAAAGCAAGAAAAGGAGGATCTAACTTCTCAGGAGATTGTGGGGGACTCGTTCAGATTGACGGTCGCAAGTTGTATGTGGACTTCGCCATCATCCTTGCAGATGATAACAGAGGACGCTATTGATTCACTTGGCTTGACTATAACCTCAGGTTTTTAGAGGACAAAGACCAAAAGGAGGTCCTATGTCCAATAAAAAACCAAGTAGACGGGTTGAAAAGCCACGTCTAAGCCATTGGAGGCAGAAGGAGAAGGCAAGGACCTTGGGGGGGGTACCCCCAAGGGACTTTTGTCACCTTGTAGCGGTGGTCGGTATAGAACTTCCGTAGAGTTTTCTCTCTTTCTTTCACTGGATTTCTGTGCTTTTTTCTGATCTCGGATCTGTCTTGTTTTTTCTGATCTGGATTCCTTTGGAGTGCTCTCCTATTTATAGGCTCTTGATAGCCATTTAGGAGAGTTTATGGGCTTTTATTGTCATTAAGCTGCATAATGGGAGGAGTTACAGGATCTAATTCCTCTATTTTGTAACTCCTTTTTCTTGGCTTCTGATTGGCCGGAGGAGATTGAGGGCATTTAATCGCCTTTAATCGCCATGATGGGAGGAGTTTCATGTTTTAAATGTCATGAATCTCTTGACTCGTAACTCCCGGATGCTTATTTCTGATTGGGCCGTCCAAAGAAATGGATTAATGATTGTAATAAAGCTAGTCAATTAATCGCATTAAGTGGTCGCCGAGCAGTTGAAGAGTTGCGGGCCTTGCTGCGTCTTTTGGGATTCTTCTGGTGATGATTATCGATGGATCTTCATGTACATCGACATCGGATGACCATGTAACTTCAAGTATTGATTACCAACAGCAGGTCGGTGCCATCTATCCTGTCGATTTCTCGATCGGTCGGGTAGAAAGCACACTTTTTTGGTTGACCGGTTGGCGATCAATGTTAATTTTGATACTCTTGATGATTGACCCATGTTTTTTATGGATGTCAAAGAATTTGGTGTCTCAAAAGTATGAATTTTAGAAAATCCCAGGGTCGGACGCTTCGAATCGCGAAAAACGACGGAAAACGGGGCTTTCGGGGCCCTCCCAGCGATCCCGGGCTCCAGGGTTTTTTCCCCCCTTTTGTCCCGTTTTGTGTCCGTTTTTTATGTTTTTTTATTCTTTTTTCTTCTGCATTTTTTCTTGACATTTTTGATCATTTATTGGCCTGATTTCCCTGTAAAAAACCTGATGAGAATCATTGCATTTTGGTTTGCAAAGTTTCCTAATTTTCCGGGAAAGCCGAAGACTTTGCCGCGTAGAGCTGCCGATTTTCCGTCAGAAACTGAAACTGGGTCAAACGATGTCGGAATGACCTGAAATTTGGGGTGAAGCCTCCTGAGCAACAAATAAGACTAACCATAGGCTTTTGTTTGAGTTTTGAAGCCATTTGGGGTCCTATCACTAGTAGATTTGCTTTTATCGCGATGAAGATGTCGCGGCTTGATGTGCGGTCAACCGATGTCCGATTGACTTGAAATTTGACAGGGAATCTATTGGAGTCATTTTAAGATGATCCATAGGCTCTGTCTTAGAAACCATGGTCCCGGGGAGCTTCGCCGCCGAGAGGCCTGATTTGGCTTCCGAGCGTCAAAGTCTGGTCAAATGTTGTCGAAATGACCTGAAATTTGACGTGTAGCCCTTTGTAAGCATTTTGAAGCCGTCCATGTGCTCTATCTGATGAGTGATGGACTTAGTGGTTTTCGCTGCCGAGAGACTTGATTTAGCTGTTCGAGGGTTGATGTAGGGTCAAACATTGTCGGTTTGACTCGGAACTTGACGTGGAGCCTTTTTGGATGTATTTTGAGACCATCCATCGGCTCTGATGCTCCGATGCTTTCGCCGCCGGGAGCTCCTTTGGGAGATTTGATGTCTCCGATGCTTTTGCCGCCGGGAGCTCCTTTTCAGCTACCGGAGAAGCGAAGTTAGGCCAAATGATTTTGAAATGGCCTGAAACTTCTTGTGTACTCCTCTTTTGGCTGTCTTGAAGGATCTTGCAGTTTTTGCTTGATTCTGACAATATTTGATTTTTGGAAGTAGCATTGCCTATTTATAGCAGGCTGTGACTTCATGTAGCTTTCTGGATTTTGAAGAAGCAAAGTGACATATTTTTTTGGTGTCAACAAATGCCCCCTCGAGGTGCAGCGATGAGTTGCTTAACTTTTGTAGTCGATGTGCCTCGAAGAGATTTTTCGAAGGAGAGCTTGTGACTTGACCAAGAGTCTTTGAGCATTCTTTCTTTTGGTATTTGTAGTCTTTTGAACTTCCAGGGGAATTTTATGATAGTGAAAGGGATCGCGTACCATCTCGAGGAAAAGTTTTGAAGATGACATCAGGGATGTGGATTTGGGTTTTGACCTTGTGACCTAACAAGTTGTATGTTGCAGGTTAGGGGGTCGGGTTTGGTTTTGACCGTGTGACCCAACAAGTTGTATGTGGAATGTTGGGGGGTCGATTTTGGTTTTGATCTTGTGACCTAACAGGCTATATGTGCAAGTTAGGGGATCAGGTTTTATTTTTTGGTTTTGGTCTTGTGACCTAACAAGCTGTATGTGGCAAGTTAGGGGACCAGGATTTGGTTTGGATTTTTGTGGAATGTCAATTTCAAGATTTTGGCTCAACTTGGTATACAAGCCTAGATGGTTTGATTTCTGGAAGCTCATGGGGCTTGGAATTCTTTTTTGTATGGTCCAATCAACTCAAAAGAGGCATGGAACCATTTTGTATGCTCTCGGTAAGAGGGATTTCTCTTTGACTAAAAGCCCAATTTTTTTTTTTAGTGCCTAGGTGGTCAAACCTGGCTCATATGGGCTAACCCATGGGACCTTAAGTTTTTTGGAATGGCTTATATCTCATATGGTGTCATTTTTTTAAAGAAAAAAAATATCTCCTTTGGATAGAGAATATCTAAAAATATCTTTATTTGGAGAGAATCTCTCATGTTCCCTTTATTTTGGGATAGAATATCTCAAGATATCTTTCTTTTGGGAAAGAATCTTTCATTGATCCTATCTTTTGGGAGAAAATCTCTCATTGATTTCTTTTTGGGAGAGAATCCCTCAAGATATCTTTCTTTTGGGAAAGAATCTTTCTAATTTCTTTCTTCTGGTAAGGATACTACTTGGTAACACTTACCTTTTTCTTCTTTCCTACTTTGGTTTGCTTTCTTCTATAAAACCAAGGAGGGGGTTGGATCTCTTACTCTTATTGCTTTCTTTTGCAACAATCCCAAGAGGGCTTCAAGACCAAGAGTTATTCTTCTTCAAGATCTTCAAGACATTTCTTCTTCTTCTTCATCAATGGCTTCAATTAAGTTCCATTTTTCAAGAAAACTCCATTGTAGGAAATAAAAAGTTCTTTCTTTCTTTCTTCTTTTTTTTTCCACGTGTTTTCTCTTCTTTTTTTTTTGCACTTTTTTTTGTTTCTTTTGTGGGCTGTATGGACAGACCCGTACGGATCTGGCCGTATGGCCACGTGGCCTGTGGGTCAACCCTTTTTTTTTTTTTTTGTTTTCTTTCTCTCTTTTTTTTTTAGAAAGTTTCTTTTTTTTCCTCATCATGATAATGCATTTTTTTTTTGGCAAACCAAGTGTTCATGCATGTGTATTTTTTTGTAAATTGAATTGTAGCATGATGTGATAGCATACCTGAAAGTTTTACAAATTTGGGAATTTGGAGCTCGCAGCGATGTTGAGCCCTTCCTGATTTTGCAGAGACTTCTAGGTTTCGAAAGTTTGGAGTTTCGGAGCTCGCAGCAATGTTGAGCCCATCTTCAAGCTTTCTATTTCTTTCGGGATATTTCCTTTTTCTTCAGAATTACCCCAGAGTCATGTCAAATTTTCGCCAGATTTTCTTTTAGCGAAATTCTGTCATTTTGATGTTTGATCTTTTTCTTTTCCATCCTTTGCAGGTGGTTCCTACAGAACGAACAAGGGTAAAGAGCCTGCTACCAGCGTACCTCGTCGATCTGCTAGATCTTCTAATCCGGCCGTTCAGCAGGCTTGGGATAAGGTTCAGTATGTTGAGAGAAAACTGGAAGAGTGCGACTCCTACAACAGAGATGAGATGAGGCTGCGACTGATCGCTCTCAAGGGAGAGGAATTTTATAAGGTCATGGTAAGCAGTCGTCCATGGGTGATGGAAGATGAGAGTGTTTTACCCAAGCCTACCTTCTTCTTGGTGATGCCGTCCCTGATGACATGACATACTAGAGGAGATGTTTTCAGTTCTGTAAGACCCAGACCCGAGAGACCTCATTTAGAGTTGATTAAGTTGTGCTTTAGTTTAAGTGTGTTTAGTGGTTTTTGGACTAGTTGATGATTAGAATAGCTTTTATAATAGCTTTGGGGAATTTGGAGAGCCTTTTTATTTGTGGGACCCTTTGGGGGTTCTTGTTACGATTTGTGTGAGATTGGGGGTTTACCGATGATTTCCAAGAATCGTGTTTTTAACCCCATTGGACTTATCTTGTTAATCCCTACAACTTTCATGTTGACATTGTTCTCATTCGAGGACCTTAAACCCGATTTTTCACTAATTGAGGGCAAAATGGTCTTTTTACCCAAAATCTGGACACCGATTTCAATGTCACCAAAATGTGCAAAATATATACTTTTTGGAAACTAGAAATTTTGCCGATCAACTTTGTCTTCTTCGTCGAATTCGTTTGAAGCCCCGAAAACCATGTTTTGAGCCCGAAAAGTCTTTTAAGTTGTGGGCCCCATCCTCACTTACTATATATAGAAAGCTTCTTCTCCTTTTTCCCATTTCTGGCAAAAACCCTAGAGGAGAAGAGAAATCCCAGCCCTAAGGGTTCTTCCTTACCTTTTTCTTGCTTCTTCATCCTCAATCCCCCACTAAGCTGGTGCTAATGGAAAATTAGAGGCTACAATCTTCTTCCTCATCTCAAGGCCTTCATCTTGACACCATTTTTTAAGAAAACCGCCCACTCCAAGACTTCCTTTGGACAACACCTTGCTTTTTGAAGAACTTCTTTGTAGGTGATCTTCCTAAAAGTTTTATAATCTTGTTTGTTTAGCTCTAGGGAAACTCCATTTCATTTATTGGAAAATTCCGTTTTGTTTTACTTGGATTTTGATATTTTAGGGTTTGGATTTGGGGGTTTTGTGCATAGGTGTTTGATTGTGGACTTAAGAGGTGATTAGAGCTCAAATTGATTTGCATTGGACCTAAGGCAAGTGGAATGAATGGATTTATTTCTTGTTTTATTGCTATTAAAGATTTGAACCCTCATTTATTGCTTTTACCCAAGTCATCTTTATGAGTTTTCATGATTTTGGAAACATGCATAATATTAGACTACTTACAGTTCTCTTGGAGAACATATGTTTTATTGTCTTGCTTTTAGATCATTTATGATCATTTATGGATTTTCATCTAATGGAGATGTCTTGCATTGAATGAAGTGGAAGTGATGAAGAGATGAATGATTTATTGGAATGGCTGTTAGAGGAGTTGATGATGAAATGAATGGGATGGAAGGAAGGTTTGAGACCCTTAATTGTATGTATAAAGGATGCCCAAAGGATAATGAAAGGGGGAGAAAAGGAAGGAACGGATTGTACTCAGAAATGAGTTTCTGGACAGTTCGCTCGAGCGACCGTGACACATCGCTCGAGCGAACCCGTCACAGAACCTCGTTGGCTCGAGCCAACCCTCTGATCGCTCGAGCCAACCTGATCCAACGTAATCTGAGCAGGTCCGCTCGAGGGAACCTTAAAGTCCGCTCGAGCGAACCCCAAACAAAGAGCTGTTCGCCCGAGCGAACCTCTCAGTTCGCTCGAGCGAACTGCCTGTCTGTCATGGGTCAATGCCTAAGGGTTTGAAACTTATTTTTAGGCTTGGGGAGGTATCATATGGAGCCCCAATGCCATGTAAGGCGTTATATGAAGTCCGGAAGAAGGAGGAACCTCATCATGGAGATTCCATGAGGTCTTCTAGATTGACCAATGTGTATAAGGACTCGGAATGTCCCTAACTCTTAAAGAGTACCAAAATTTCATCATAACCGACATACGGGACCCTATTCGCACTGATTCAATTCTAGAAACCCTTTTGTTAGCCTGTAAAGATATTGGAAACTATTTGTATTTGATTTTCGATCAATCCCCTATTTTGAGATTTCAATCGTGATTTGTAAGTACTCTCGAACCGAGAACATTGTGTTACTATGTTGTTAATTTGTTTAGACCCGTCCCGACTTTTATACGTTTTGTACCTATGAGTTCCCGCCCCGTTATGTGTATTTATTTATTTTGATTTTCGCATGTTACCTATGAGTCGGCACCACTAAGCTTGGATAACCTTATCGGTTTGATCCACCGGTTTGGATATCCCCCTTCAGTTATACCCGTTGCAGCATGGTTCCCCCCTCGCCCTGATATACCCGGTTCGCTACCGTGGTCCCGCAGAGTATTATATGTATTTATTATATAAAAATCGTTGATTCTCCTCACCTCGTGTGACTGAGGTCAACGTCGTTGATTCTCCTCACCTCGTGTGACTGAGGTCAATGTCCCGATGTGCTCTTATCACTTTTGTGAGAGAGGATTTAGCTTTGTGTTGTTGCCATCTTGTTAGTCCCCGAATCATTGGTACCTCTACATGATTTTATCGCATATGTATCTCTTTTACATGAGGCATCATTCTTTTATGAAAATTTATTGTTTATCTAGATTCTGCTATGTTTCTAAAGGCATCATTGTTTTGAATTGTTGTTATATCTTTTCACCCACCTGCCAGACCGTCGTGTCTGATCCATTTATTTGGTACTCAAGTCCCGAGCTTATTGCCATTGAGGAGGAGCCGAAGGAGGCGGTCGGTGAACCGCAGCGAGTGATTGAGTGGCAAGCCGATGATGTCATGTAGACATTCGGCCTTGCCTTGAGGACGATACACTTTGGGAACTTATGATATCTTTATTTAGGTTTCACTTGGTTGTACGGTCTTTGTTGACCGTTATTTTGGGGCATTAATCAACTGATATTTTGTAAATATACTTAACTTTACTTTTAGGGAAATATGCTTATGATCATTGCTCATCCTGATATCTTGTCATGTTAACCATAAATCAGTCTTGTTTATGGATTTGAATGGTATTAGTATGGTTTGCTACACGCTTCCGCAATCTTGAGAATGTGTTTGATATGGTTACATGTGAGATGATGTGTAAAGATAATCCTCACCGCGGAACCCTGTGGGAAATCACGTGCACGGATAAATGTTCTTTTAACTCCGTGTGCGGTTTAGCCAAAGAGATGCACGTGGCGCGGCATCACCCCCACCTCTGCCCCGATCCCGGACTCGGCCTCTTTTCCCCTAGTCCCGGTCCGGGGTCGCGACAAGTTCTCTTTCACAGCAGATGGTGAGAAGAAGACTGTTGCTACCCGATCGACGTTTGATCGCACCATCTCGATCATGAGCCTTGCCCCCACGTGCTCTAAGATGGAAGATCCTCCAAGCTGGGTGAGAAGGACAAATATAATCAAGACTGGGTTTTTTGTTGGCGGTTCTCCTGGATATGCGGAGAAGTCGCCTACTGACATGCACATGTTGATCCCGGCCAACGGTTATCAGGGCTCTGATTATCTGTCGGTCGATTTGAGACAGGTGGGCCTTGGCATTTTCAGCGATGACGGCAGCAATTGGGTGAAGCCTTTTCGACTTCATGGTCGTTTCAGTGTTGACTCCGAGTGGAAGTCGTGGACTGATCATGTCCTATTGATTGGTGGTGCCGTTTTGAAGGAAGCTGGGATTTTTGATGTGGTCCGCGCCTTTAGGGAGACCGTTATCTTTTCCGACGAGGCCTTCATGGCTATGCTGGAGTCATTCCTTCCACAAACCAATACCTTCGTTGTGACGAATGGTGAGATTGGTTTTTTTTTTTAAGGAGCTGAGCGCCATTACTGGATTGCCCATCCTTGGCAAACTCTATAAGGAGTTTGTGCCGATTGACAGCATCCTTGAGGAGCAGTCTGAGGAGTTCAGGCTTCTGTACTTTCAGCTTGTTGCCTTCTATGATTGTTTGAAGGAGAAGAAATGCTTGAAAGTTAGATCCAGCAGTTGGAAGAGTTTTAACTCTTCTTCTCCTAACTACTTTGAAAGTGGGGAGTCTTCTGATAGTGCGACCCGGGAAGCCAGGGCTCAGGATCCAGGTTAGAAGAAGATCTTGGCTATGCAAGAAGAGTTGAGAGATTTCTGTGCGAGTACAAACGCCATATGTCCTGACATTGTACTGCGGAGAGATCTCGTTGTTTACCTCACTTATTGGCTTGGTGAGGCCGTTTTTGCTGGAGATGGAACGTACATCAGGCCGCATTGTATTTTTCCGGCTTGTCAGATGGCGTTTGGAGAGCAGCTTGCTTTGGTGCCAGCTCTCTACTCTTACTTGTGTACCAAACTGCTGGTTGCTGCTTTTTTGGTTCAGCTTGGGCTCCCTATGAATTGGGTATTTTCATCCCACATTTTTTATTTCTGGTATGTGTACCACTGTCCTGGCTTCCACCGGTTGGGTGCTGCACGGGATGATGATCCTCTGATGATTCGGCTGGCTAAGGGTAAAGCCGTATCCGAATCACTTTTGTTTGCCCCCATGAGGATCCGACGATTCAGGGACGTCGAAATGGGGCAATCTTCAGTGAAAATTTCTCCGGAGTTGCGGAAGAAGGCTTTTGATTTTGGTGCCTCCCGAGACTCTACCAGGGCGGGGTCGGGAAGGCATTACTCCTTGACAAACGTAAAGAATGAGTGGCTTTTCAGCATACGTGTCGATACGATGGTGTACAGCAGACATCTTTTCGTCGACATCCAACCGTATGTACCTTCTCGCTTTGCTCTGTAGTTAGGCTTTTCTCAAGGCGTTGTTGGAGTGCCTTCAAGCATGGTGAAGCGCTTTGGAGGTTTGCAGGATGGGAGAAACGCATGGGCTTTCTATAGTGCTGAAGACACTACTGCCATGATCTTTTATCCTGTGCTGTCGACTTCCCGGACTGCCGGCTTTGCGAAGTGGTTCGCGGAGAGCTCTTTGGCATATCGAGGGCTTTCCAAGAAGGAGCTTGATGTGAAGCTGTCATCTGGAAAGGGCCTTGGAAAGTCGGATGGCGTCTGGTGAGAGGAAGTTTGGGCCTTCCTTTTTGGAGAGAAGCACAAGAACAGGAGGAAGTTGTTCGAGAAATACCTGATGAGGCTTTAGAGCAGCTAGAACAGGAGGAAGCCGAACTTGATGCTTGGATGCAAGCGGCGCAAAGGCAAGCTTCCGTGGAGTCTATTTACAAGGGTAAACCATCCAGTGAGGAGTCAAGTGGGAGACCTGACTCTGACAGCGGAGCAGGTTCCTCAAAGAAGCGAACTCACAGAAGTAAGAGGAAAAGGAGTCATCATCGCAGCAAGGGGCTACATGAGGACTCTCCTGACTTAGAAGTCCCTCTTACTATCAATGAGGAGGTGCCAGGGAATGCTGATGAGCCTCCGGAAAAGAGAAGCCAAGAAGAAGAGACTGTCGGCGAAGGTATAATTCTTCCTTTTTCTCTTTCCATTTCTTTTCATGGGATTTTTCTATGTCTTGATTTGTTTTCTCCCCTACTGCTTCCTTTTTTTTTTAGCAGAGGAAGACTTGGCGATGTCTGAGGTTACAACTGAAGAGGCGGTGACGGATCCGGTCGCGGCACCAGAAGAAGAACCGAGGGACTCTGGAGTGATTCCAGAATCTCCAACTGGTATGACTCTTTTTTTTTTTGCTTTCTTTTTTTTTGTCTGTGACTTGGTTTGCTAACATTTTTCTTGTCAGCTGACTTGCCACAGGATTTTGATGACTTTGAACCATCGATGGACGCAAATGTTGATGATGCTTCCGATGAGTTCATGGAGGAAGAGAGTCTTCCGCCAGTCGTCGAAGAAGGTATTTTGTAGTAATAACCCTGATAATGATTTTCAAACATGATCATATTCATACCTTTTTGTGTTTATTTGGCAGGTTTTGAAGTGACAGAGGAGAGTCCGTTGCTTCCTTCAGAACCAGAGCAAGAGATGCCAGAGGTAGAGACTCCTGGGACCAGTTCTGACACTGTTGAGGAGATACCTCGTGCTGATATTCCTTCCCGAGCAGCTCCAACTGGAAAGAGTTCTTTTGTTACTCTTCTAACGGGTGATGGCATGAGCAGCCGACCAACGAAATCGGGCGAATCTTCAGCTGGGCCATCTCTTCTTTTTGCGAAGAAGGTGGTGGTGCAGGTTCTGAGCTCTTGGATTGAGACTCTCCTTTCTGGGCACTTGGATGCCGGATTTGGCATGATCCAGCATGTGCAAGAGATTCTCAGTGATGCCAAAGAGGCTGGTCTGGATGTCACAGGTGCCAGGGTGATCGTTGATAGGATCATTGCACTGGGTGACAAGTGGTTTGAGACCATGGGTTTTGCTGATGACCAGTTCTTCAAGGAGATGTTCATGGACCCTGCTGATAAGGCTAAGTTTGACCTGAATGAGGCTACACAAAGCAGGAGGCAGATAGTCCGAGAGAAGAACTTAGAAGAGCTAGCCATCATTGGGCTGACACATGACCTTAAAATCCTTGATAGGGAGGTCGATGAGGCCAGGAAACGTCTTGAGCATTTGAAGGCACAAGTCGCTGCCAAGTGGGCTGCTATAACAGAGGCTCGCGACAGGGAGAGTGCTCTGATTCGCCGGGTTACAGATGCTGATCGAGTCCTTGAAAGGAAATTTCAAGAGGACAAACAATGGCGAACTGCTCGGGATAAGCTTCCCGGTGTGAAAAAAGGGTTACAGCCCACCCCAGCATCTAATGGCAAGTTCCTGAAGAAGCGTGCCCTAGAATCCCTGACGGCTGAGGCCAAAAGTTTGCTTGAGGAGCTGAAATCTTGGCTGGAGACCATCTTTGGCTGAGCTTCTGATTTTTGTAGCAGAAACTATCATTCTCTTTCTTTTTTTTTTGGGTACCAAATGTATATATTTTTTTGGTACTCTTTTTTTTTGTAGTGTTTGTGAACACTTTCTTTTTTTTTTGGTACCGTATTTATTTTTTTGGTACTCTTCTTTTTTTTTCTTTTTTTTTTTCCCTACGCTCACTTAAATCTTTTTTGTGATGAAAGTAATTGCTAAATGGGATGTTTTTTTTTTATTTTTCCTACGCTCACTTAAATCTTTTTGTGATGAAAGCAATTGCTAAATGAGATGCTTTTTTTTTTGTTTTCCCTACACTCACTTAAATCTTTTTGTGATGAAAGCAATTGCTAAATGGGATGCTTTTTTTTTTGTTTTCCCTACGCTCACTTAAATCTTTTTGTGATGAAAGCAATTGCTAAATGGGATTTGATCAAAAGTTTATTATGTTGTAAAAATCTTTTGTCAAATGATTGTTTTGGCATGGGAGCCAGATTTTGTTTGTGGCATGGAAGCCGATTTTGGCATTGATAGCCAGTTTTGTGGCATTGATAGCCGAGTTTGTGGCATTAATAGCCGGATTTTTTTTTGAAAGCCAAGTTTTTGATTTGGGGCATTGATAGCCGATTTTGGTGGCATTTATAGCCGGTTTGTTTTGGTGGCATCTATAGCCTGTTTTGGTGGCATTCATAGTCGGTTTGTTTTGGTGGCATCTATAGCCGTTTTGATTTTCAAAAATGTAAGTATCGACTAAATGTCGCCTCCCTGCTGAATGGTCTTGCAAGTATCGATGGAATGTCGCATCCTTGCTCATTCGATTGCGAGTATCGATGGGTGCAAGTATGGATGGAATGTCGCATCCTTGCTTTTCAAAAATTCTGGTTTTGCAGGTACTGACTTGATGTCGTTTCCCCACGATTTTTGAAATTTGTGGTTTTCTCGAACCTTTGGGTTATGGATATCAACTGAAATGTTACGTCTCCATAGTTTTTTTAGGTTTTTTCGAACCTTTGAAATTTGGGTTGTAGATATCAACTGAAATGTTGTATCTCCACGGTTTCTTTGTTTTTTCGAACCTTTGGAATTTGGGTTGTGGATATCAACTGAAATGTTGCATCTCCATGGTTTCTTGGTTTTTTCGAACCTTTGAAATTTGGGTTGTGGATATCATCTGAAATGTTGCATCTCCACGGTTTTGGATTTTGCAAGTATCGACGAAATGTCGCTTCCCTGTGATTTTGGAAGTGTCGAACGTGGTTCACATGCTTCCGATTTGTGCGAGTATCGACTAAGCGTCGCTTCCCCGCGGTTTTTGAAAAACCACTTTTTGTTTAAAGACACGAGGGCCATAAGTTTTGACCTAAAACCATTTTGGCAATAAAAGGCAGGGTGGACTAGGGTAGAAATCCGTGAATCCTGATTTTGTATCAAACCATGAATTTTGGGTTCAAGGGTTGAAAATTTTGGTCAAGTTAGGGAAAGGTTCCTACACTTGGATTTTTGAACAATGAACGATGAAAGTAAGCATTGTTTAAATTTTTAGAAATGTCAACATTTGATATGAAAATTCTAAAAAGAGTGAGTTTAGCGAGCGAGTACCTGGAAACCGGTTTTGGCCGTACAGGCATTGCTCTTACCCAGTTTGGTAAGTGTTCAAGGGTAGTACCACTTTAAGAACTTGTCGTTGATGGGAAGCATACATCTGTCACCCTCCATGTTTAGGAGTGTGTATGCGCCGTTGGAGAAAACCTTGTCGATGACGTAGGGTCCCTCCCATTTTGGCTCAAATTTGCCTTTAGACTTGTCAGCGAAGACCATTGGTCTTTTTACCGCAAGAATCAAGTCACCCTTCTTGTAGGCGCGTTGCATGACTTTTTTGTCGAAAGATCCTGCCATGCATGCTTGGTAAAGTTCAATGCTTTGTCGAGCTTCGAACCGTCTCTCATCGAGATTGTCCAGCTCATGGAGTCGCAATTTGACATTGCTTTCTTGAGTCATGTCATTTTGCAAGGATACCCTCAAGGAAGGAATTTGTACTTCCAAGGACATGACAGCTTCGCATCCATAGACCAAGGAGAATGGTGTGTTATGGGTTGGCCTCGAACGGTGGTTCGATAGGCCCACAAAGCTTCAGACAGTTTGTCGCTCCAGTCTCTTCTGTGACTAGAGACCATTTTTTGAGGATTTTGTAGAGTGTCTTGTTGAAAGCTTTTGCTAATCCGTTTGCTGCTGGATTGTATGGAGTCGAAGGATAGCTTTGGATTTTGTATTTGTCGCAGAACCTGTAGAATCGATGATCCCAAAATTGTGGTCGGTTATCATGGACAAATCTTTTGGGTATGCCGAAACGACAAATGATGTTGGTGCGCAGGAACTGAAGGACTGATGAGGTCTTTATTTCGTTGAGCGCAAATGCTTCTGACCACTTGGAGAAATAATCCGTAGCGGCGAAGATAAAGCGATGACCTTTTCTTGAAGGGGGAGAAATAGGACCTATGATGTCCATACCCCAGGCTTCGAAAGGCCATGAAATCGCTGTAGGATGTAGCAATTCTGGAGGCATGTGAATGTAATTTCCATGAACTTGGCATTGTTGGCAGCGCTTAGCAAATTGCATTGCGTCAGCTATCATGGTAGGCCAGTAATTACCTAAAATTTTTATCTGATCATAGAGCTTAGGACCAGCCTGATGAGCTCCGCAAAGACTAGCATGAACTTCTTTGAGTGTTTCTTCAGCCTCTTGTTGTGACAAGCAGCATAGAAGTACTCCGTTGAAGGATTTCCTGTAAAGGATTTTTGAAGGAATATCCAAATGAAAGCTTGGGGTTCACCTTTGGATGCTTACCCGTTCTTTTGGATCTTCAGGTAGGATTCCAAACATAGTGTAATCAATGAATGGATCCCTCCAGTCGCCGATTGAAGGTTGAAGGATTGAAATCCGACTTCCAACCACTTGGTGGCATTCAACAACTGCTTGATGTGTGTTAAGAGGAGGGAGGATTCTTCTTTCGCACACTGTGATTTGCATGTTTTCCCCTTCCTGGATTGCCATAGATGCGGCAAGTCCGGCCAGGGCATCTGCACGTATGTTTTCACCTCTACGAATGTGGGTGATGTGACAGATGTCAAACTTTTGCATAAGCGATTGTGCCTTGTTGTAGTAAGGTAGCAAATCAGGTTTCCTGACTTCAAATTTCTGATTCATCTGGTTGACGATCAGTTGAGAGTCTCCAAAGACTTCCAGCATGGTGATACCGGATTCAATGGCGAGTTCCAATCCTAGGATCAGAGCTTGATATTCAGCTGCATTGTTTGTGCATGGTTCCAGTAGCGAGAAAGCGTGTGGAGTCATGTATTTGTCGGGGCTAACAAAAAGGATGCCAACTCCCGAGATCAGCTGTCTTTTTTCATTTGTCCTGGTTGCACCGTCAAAGTACGTGTCCCAGGAGGCACTTTGTGATAAAGTCTCCACATTGTAGACTGGTTCGTCTGGGAGATCATCTCTGAGTGGAGAATCTTTAGGCAATGGATGCTCTGCGAGAAAGTCCGCTAGAGCTTGCCCTTTGATCGCCTTTTGCAGTACATACCTGATATCAAATTGTGACAGAAGGATGGACCATTTTGCCAGTCGGGCATTGAGAGAACCTGCTTTTGTGACAAGGACCTTCAAGAGGTTGGCCCTTAAGACCAGGTAGACTGTGTTGGAAAGCAAGTAATGACGCAGCTTTTGTACGGTGAACATCACTGCAAGACATTCTTTTTCGACTGGTGAGTAGCAATGCTCTGCACCTACTAGCATGCGGCTGAGGTAGTATAGAGCAGTTTCTTTTCTTTCATCATTTTCTTGTGCAAGCAGAGCTCCCAGAGAGTGATCAAGGGCTCTTGTGTACAAGATAAATGGTTTTCCAGTGGTAGGAGCAGCCAACACTGGAGGTTTGGTCAGGTATGACTTGATATCTTGGAACGCAGCTTAACAGTCAGCATCCCAGACAAAGTTTACACCTTTTTTCATCAACCGGGAGAATGGACGGCATTTCCCCGAAAGATTGGAGATGAACCGTCTGATGTAGGCCAATCTCCCTTGAAGCCCTTTGAGTTCTCTCAAGGTTCTTGGAGAGGGCATTTCTAGAATGGCTTTGACTTTTATGGGGTCAAGCTCTATTCCAGCTTTCCGAACTAAGAATCCGAGGAACTTACCCGACGAGACGCCGAAGAAGAATTTCAGGGGATTCATTCGCAGTTTGTGTTTGCGAAGTCAGAAGAAGACTTCTCGAAGGTCTTCGAGATGATCTTCCTTTCTTTTGCTTTTGACGGCAAGGTCATCAATGTAACATTCAACTGTCTTGTGCTGCATATCTTGAGATATTTTCATCATAGCCCTTTGATATGTGGCACCAATATTTTTCAGACCAAATGGCATGACAGTGTAGCAATACACGCCAAATGGGGTTCAAAATGATGTATGTTTTTCATCCTTAGGATGCATCTTTATCTGATTGTAGCCAGAGAAACCATCCATGAATGTCATTCGCTCGAATCCACAGGTATTATCAATCATTACCTCTGGTATGGAGAGCGGAAATTAATCGTTAGGGCATGCGCCATTCAGGTCTCTATAGTCAATATAGACCCTGATCTGCCCGTTTTTCTTTGTCACGGGGACAATGTTGGCCAACCATTCAGGATGTTGTTCCTCACGGATGAAGCCGACGCTTTTGAGTTTTCGAACTTCTTGTTCAATTTTATCCACCACATCTGGACGAAATCTTCTTTGGCCCCGTTTGACAGGCTTGACGCCTTCTTGAAGATTGAGTTTGTGGACTGCTATTTTGGGGTCTAAACCAGGCATTTCAGCGTAAGACCATGCAAAGGAATCAACGAACTCACGAAGAAAGGCGATATACTCGGGTAACTCATCATCCTTTATATTCTTGCTTTTGAATACAGGACGTGGGTTATCAGGTGTTCCCAAGTCTATCTTTTGAACAGGATCTTCTGTTGGAAGGTTCGAAGGTGGTTCCTCCACAATATTTTTGGAGGCTTCCAGCTCAACGAAACCTTCTGAGGTTTCAAGGGCATTTCCAGACCAAGGTTGTGTTCCTTTCCATGGGTCTTCTTGATCGGCAATTTTCTCAAGATTTGCTATGAGATGATCCCAATCGCCTGTTGAAACCGGGTCGAAGTAGGGTACTTCTTTTGGAGATGAGGGTTCTTCTGGGTCAGAAGACCACATGTCTGTGCCATCGGGCAATTCCTCTTCATTGTCAGAGAAATTGTACCAATTGGATGAGTTTCTTGGATCTTTGTCAGGTGACTCATCGAAGAGATATCCAGGGAGATCAATGTCTTCATGGATATGAGATGTTGAGGCTTGGTCAGTAATTGACTTTTAAGCCTTTGTGTCAACTGTCTCAGGGGAGTGTCGGGATCATACCCTAGCCCGTGTGAAGACTTTTCTACATAGCCGTAGAGTCTCCAATCTTCCAGCTGGCTTTTGGTCAAGACGGCCCCCAATGGCGTGAGAATACCACGTCCTTCTCCCAAACCGACTGAGTTTTGAGTGTCATAGCCCATTTTCTTCATAATAGCTTGTGCCACGGAACTATATAAGGATAGTTGAGGCATACGTTCATTTTGGAAAGGTCAAGCATGGAGTTTGATGAAGAAGCATCCGATCTATAGAAGAAGATCGGCTTTTCCTTTACTGAAGTTGCTGGAACAACGAAGGAAGCTGACGTAGGATCTTCTATGTCAGAACTTGTCTCCATTGGAGTAAGAGCAGGCTGAACTTGCTGAGTGTCAGCTTGGCTTGACGATGTGTCGTCTTCTGGCTCTGAATCCAAATCCGTGTATTGCATGATAGACACAAAAGAGACAACAAATTTTCCCCCAGACTTTTATTTTGCCTTCTTCACTTTAGTTGTGATGACCAAAGGCTTTGAAGGTTTGAGGGAGATGATGAAGGGAGTTTGAATGCTCTCTTCGGATTTACCGGATGGTTTGTTTTCTTCCGGTGATTGTTTGAGGGTGCTGTTTGCTTCTCCTCTTCTTCTTTCTCACCTTCATACATCTGAGAGTCTGCGAAGTGGACTTCTTTACCTTTGAAGGGTTTTTTGTCCGCAAAGACTCGATGTATCATGCCGTCGTCGCCAACAAACTTGATGCATTGATGTAAAGTTGAAGGGACAACACCATTCTCGTGGATCCAGGGGCGTCCGAGAAGGATGTTATAGCATGAAGGGGTTTTTATTGCATACATAGTGACCTCAGAGATAAGATCACCGATCCGCAACTTGAACCTGATTTTGCCGATAGGCCTTTGAGTACTCCCATCGTATCCAAAGATAGATACAGATGTGTGGCTCAGCTTGCTGGGTGGGATGCCCAACTCTTCGAGAGCCGAAGTGGAGATGAGGTTGAGTGCAGAACCTAGGTCGATCTGAACTCTGTGCATAGGCATTTCCTTGATGTACCCTGTGAAGTACAGGGGTCGGTTGTGCCTTGTTTCGCCAAGTAGGAGGTCATCCTTAATGAAGGCGATGGTTACACTGGCTGCTTTTTGAACCGAGAGGCATTCAATGCATGATCCCTCAGTTTTCTTCATTTCTTCCTTTGAGGAAGCTTCTGAGTTTTTGACCCGGTAATCCATCTCAATTTGGAGGACTTGCGGGGCATGTTTGTCGACATCCTCATTCAGCTTTTGTAATTCTGGAATGAGATTATCGCGAGTGTGCGGAGACATTCACAATAAATCTAGGATGTGCAGGCGTGCAGGTATGTGCTTGAAGTGTTCAATCAAGTCATACTTGAAAGCCTCCTTAGGGCCTGCATGTTTATCATTGTTGCCACTAGGGGCGCTTACAACATCTTTTCCCAAAGGATTTACATATGTAAAGGAAGATTAGTTGTAATTTTTATGGTAGTCCCGGCCAGAGTGGGTGCCTCTGCCAACTTCGAGAGCTTCTTAAGAAGGATCTTCATTTGAAAGATTGTCTTCAACATCAAGAGGCTGTCGTTTTTCATTTGCTGAGGATGTATCAGCAGTAGAGTTGCCATCCTCAGTGATTGTGTTGCACGGAGCATTTTCCGGGAACAAGTCCTGAATAGCATCCAGCAACCTTTCTTCTTCGTTGACCAATTCATCGTCCCAAGCATAAATAGTTGGGAATTCTTCGGTCAGGAAGGGTGTGAACTTTGAAGTCACAGTCTCAGGAGAAGAAACCTGAGAGGGTGTCGTCTCAGTGAAAGTCACGTGAGATGAGGTGGCTCCAGAAGATACATTGCTAGGAGTCGTCGGAGTGTAAGTGATCTCATCAGACGATGCTTCGGAAGAGTTATAATCCCGAATTATCACATTACAGGAAGCTCTGACAGGAGACGTTGTCTGATCGGAGTCAGACTCATCCTCGGATGTAAGAGGATCGTCTATCCAGCAATTTTCTCCATTTTCAGGAGTTGAGGGAGGATGTATCTGATGGTCTTCAGGTAAGGAACCAGCTCTTCGGATGCTTGGATTGTGTTTATCACATTGAAGGAAATAGTGATCTTCTTCTTCGGTGATTTTGATGTTTGTCCATATGTCACCATGTTGACGAAGGCAGATATATAGTTTTTGTCAAAGGTGATGACTCCGTTTTTCCACACCTCATTTATTTTCTCTCTCACAAAGAAGCATTGATTGAGAGGATACGAGATCATCTGGTGGTATGGACAGTACCGAGGATCATTGGTTTTGCCAACATCACTCGGTCTTTTGGGTTCAGGCAAAGTGAGCTTGCCGTTTGCCACAAGAGTCCCGAAGATTTCATCAACATCTTCATCAAACGGGTATTTCTTCTCTACTCGTTCTTTGAAGGCATCTGAGAGTTCATGTCTCTTACCAGCAGCTTTGTTTTCAGCTTTCTTTGGTGGCTGAGGAGCTGACTTGGTCCGCACATTGAGGACCTCTTTCTTTTTTGGTTTAGAGGTTGCAATGGCAGTTGGCTCTTTTCTAGATGATTTATGACTGTTGAGGTCTTTAATCACCGTTTCAGCTTCCATAGAAGCTTCTAGGAGTTCTCCCAGGTTTTTTTGATTTGTTACCGATGATCATGGAGCGGATTCTAGCTCTCATGTTGTTTCGGCAGATGTCGACTAGCGACGCTTGTGGCAATACATCAGAGCATTTGTATGCCATTGCTTTCCACTTATGAATGAAGTCATATTTTGACTCATTCTCCCCCTGTTTAAGCTGCATAGCTGAGCCATAGTAGCGGGATGATCCTCACCTTTGAAGTGAGTCAGGAAGCGTATCTCTAGCATAGCCCAATTTTGGATGGAGTCCTCCGGCAGAGTGGAGTACCAATCGAAGGCTATACCTTTTGGGTACTTGTAAAGAGGCGGATCTTGAGTGCATCTTGATCCGTGATAGCTCCCGTCAAGATCTTGAAGTGGATGACGTCCTGTCTGGCTGATCATTTCCCCGTATATATTTTGAGAGTAGGATGCTTGAATTTTATAGGGAACGGGACCGAGTCCATCCATAAAGGATATGGTGGTTTGATCCCATGCTCCTTGAGTATATCCTCTTCTTTTGCTTTTGCAAGGATACTATCTACGTCCTTTTTTGTAAGGGTGTGTGACTCATTCTCTTCCCTATTTACCTCATCATCTTAATGATTCGAAGGAGGTTCATTATTCGCCTGATTTTGGAAGGCGAGGAGAAGGTTTTCCATCAAAGTTTCAATCCTCTGTTGGCCTTATTCCAACTGCTGGATGCGTGTGATCGCATCATCTTGAGGTGGATTGCGGGGTGGTGGCTCAGAATTTGTAGCCAGGACGTTCATCCCTCGAGATTCTAACGAAGAAACTGTCCTGGTGACTGAGCTGGGGCTCATTCTTTTTGATGAAGAGCTTGAGGAAGGATCACTCTGCCGTCCTTTGCTTGAAGGAGCAGGGGATTCTTCTGAGTGTCTTCTTGTCCTGGAGACGCTGCGGGTCACCAGACGTCGGACATGGATTTTTGTTGCTGACTTTTGGCGTCTTCTGGTTTTTCCAACCATATGGACGACAGCAACTTGGTTGGGTCTTTCTTTTTCGACCCATTTGGGAGAGACTTGAAGTGTAGGAGGCTGGGTCCTTTGCTTCTCTAGTCTCTTTTGTCGATACGACGCGCGGCGGCGTATACGACGAGCAATTTGAGCTTCGGTCAGCTCTGGCTGGGCTTTGACGATGAAGGATGTGCTCCCTCGGGCACAGCAGCCGAGCCTGTCTTCTTTGTAGCTAGGCAAGGACATGATGCAAACCCGGTCCTTCGCCTGTTGCAGCGAAGCTTTGAATTTTTCAAGTTCGGCCCCTATATATATGAAGGGTCGAACTGCAGGATTGTAGGCTTTAGCAGATGCTTGCAGAGGCCTTGTGATGCATGACTTGATTTTGGGCTTGTAGGAACAAGCCGGTTTATGCTGGTTTGACTTGGGAGTCAGGTTGGAGATGAGTCTCTCCTCTTTCATATAGGCAAGAGGGTAGAACTGGTTCTCCTTGAGTGGGGCCAGGTATGCTGGCTTGGTGGATGTTTGGGACCTTCTTTGTTTTGGTGAAGGTCTTGGGGACCAAGTCTTGGGATAGACCTGGTCATTTGCAGGTCGAGGCTTCGTGGGGGTGCCACGGGCTCCGGGCCTTCTGGTGCTCTCCTTTGGTGTCACGATAGTGACACGTTGAGAGGCGACCTTCTGCTTCTTGGAAGGAGCAGTTTGTTCCTCGGAAAGTGGGAATGGTCCCAGCGTCCCAAAGACGATAGTCTGGGGAGTCGAGGTCGACCCGGAGTTCAGAGAGTTGCCGAGGGAGTTGACGCTTCGGCAGCTGATGGGGCGCTTGTAGGTGCGCATTGTTTGCTTCTGTTGAAGCATGAGCTGGTGCTTGTTCTCATCGAAGGTAATGGTTAGTGAAGCTGCCATTGTTAGTTTTCGAAAAGTTTCTGAAACAATATCACATCCATTAGTAATCATAAGAATATAATGATCATAAATGGGAAGTTCTATGGTTTTGTCTTTTCAAATTGCTCGAGGGAGATGACCTGCAATATGAACAAGGCAAAAAGCCATAAAGAGTATAATTGTTCTGATCGCAGGTATGGTAAGCCCAGAATGAGCGTCCCAGTGACTGCTAGAAGCAATTGTGAACCTAAATTCGACTTATCGAGAAGCAGAGCTTGCTCGAGGTAAGAATAATATAAGTTTGGAGTTACAAATGTGCCGGTCGCGAATACAGTAGACCCTGAAAGGGCGTACTAGTACCGCTAGACACAAATGTTTTGAGACCGCATCCATGAGATGAGATTCTCTATTTTGAAAGGTCAAGATTGAATTCATCAAAGAGACCAGATGGTATTCCGATTCAAATACGGTCTCAGCGATTTCCGCGAGCGCCAGTACTCAGAAGGAAATGAACCATAATTTCTCGGATCTGAATCCAAAAATGACGAGTTTTTTTTTAGAAGATTTTTTTTTTGAAAGAATCTTTTTTTATTTTTTTATTTATTTTTATTTATTATATTCTTTTAAGATTTTTTTTTGAAAATTTTTTTATTTTTTATTTTTTATTTTTTATTTTTTATTTTAAAATCTTTTTTATTTTGAAAATTTTTTTATTTAAAAGACGAGAGAGTACACATAGGCCTCCTAATCCGGTCTTATGAAGATAGAATTGCCCCCAGGTAAGGGTAGGATTACTTAATGAACCCATTTGGAGGACCCTTGCCTAGAACAGTCAAGCTGTCTCTACACTCTGGACAAGGCTTTTCTTGAATCAACCGTGATCAAAGAACGCAGTTGGTTTAACCTTAGTGGTCTATGTCTTTTTTTTATATTTATTTTTTTTTTTATATTTAATGAACTCATCGAAGAGAAACGATGGCCCTTTCCACAATTCGAACCGGCTCAACGATTTCCGCGAGCACAGAGACGAAACGGAAAGGATCAAAGTTTCTCAATTTTGAATCCAAAATGAAAAAATCTGATTTTTTGTTGTTTTTTTTTAATTTTTTTTTAGATTTTTATTGAACTCATCGAAGAGAAACGATGGTCCAAATCCTAATTCGAACAGGCTCAACAATTTCTGTGAGCACACAAACGAAAGGAAAGGATCAAAGTTTCTCAATTTTGAATCCAAAATGAGAAATCTGATTTTTTCTTTTTTTCTTTTTTTTTTACTTTTATTTTGTTTTTAGATTTTTTAATGAACTCATCGAAGAAAAACAATGGCCATTTCCACAATTCGAACCGGCTCAACGATTTCCGCGAGCACAGAGACGAAATGGAAAGGATAAAAGTTTCTCAATTTTGAATCCAAAATGAAAAATCTTATTTTTTTTTCTAATTTCTAATGAACTCATCGAAGAAAAACAATGGCCATTTCCACAATTCGAACCGGCTCAACGATTTCCTCGAGCACAGAGACGAAACGGAAAGGATCAAAGTTTCTCAATTTTGAATCCAAACTAAGAAATCTGATTTTTTTTGATTTTTTTTAAAGAGAAAGAGTGGAAATAAATTCAAAGAATTAGAAACTTCCAAAAAATCTCATCTCATTTTTTTTTAGATGCGGAATCCAACATAGGCCACCAATTAGAAAGTAGCCAAGGAATCGAGAAAAGAAATATGAGCATAGAGCAAAAGATATGATATGCAAATATTTCATTTGTAGCATCATGTTCTCAAATGAACGAGTCCCACCGGGAGGAGCCAGCTTGATGGACAGCGCTTCTGCTCGGTTCTACCGAGGTCGGCGGACGTGGGAGTCCGTTTGGGTCCGACCCTTTCGTAACCGGGGGGCAGAGGCGTGCATCAACATTTCTTTTGTGTGGGTGTGCCAGATTTTCTATTTTACTTGGAATTGCAAGTGGTGATCCAGAGATTAACCTTCGCAAGTAAAAAGGAAATCAACTTCTTTCAAGTTTTCCATTGCACATATATTTAAGAAAAGAGACATTTTTCTTGATTTGCCGTGAAAGGCGCTTTTTGGCATTTATAGCCGATTTTGGCGTTCATAGCCGATTTACAATTCTTATCAATAATGAAAGACAAGAGTTGTGATTTTTGTCTCTTTTGAAAAAATACAAACTACAATGAAAAGCAAGAAAATGAGGATCTAACTTCTCAGGAGATTGTGGGGGACTCGTTCAAATTGACGGTCGCAAGTCATATGTGGACTTCGCCATCATCCATGCAGATGAGAACAGAGGATGCTCTTGATTCGCTTGGCTTGGCTATAACCTCAGGTTTTTAGAGGACAAAGACCAAAAGGAGGTCCTATGTCCAATAAAAATCAAGTAGACGGGCTGAAAAGCCACGTCTAAGCCATTGGAGGTAGAAGGAGAAGGCAAGGACTTTGGGGGGATACCCCCCAAGGGACTTTTGTCACCTTGTAGCGGTGGTCGGTGTAGAACTTCCGCAGAGTTTTCTCTCTTTCTTTCTCTGGATTTCTGTGCTTTTTTCTGATCTGGGATCTGTCTTGTTTTTTCCGATCTGGATTCCTTTGGAGTGCTCTCCTATTTATAGGCTCTTGGTAGCCATTTAGGAGAGTTTATGGGCTTTTATTGTCATTAAGCCGCATAATGGGAGGAGTTACAGGATTTAATTCCTTTATTTTGTAACTCCTTTTTCTTGGCTTCTGATTGGCCGGAGGAGATTGAGGGCATTTAATCGCCTGATGGGAGGAGTTTCATGTTTTAAATGTCATGAATCTCTTGACTTGTAACTCCCGGATGCTTGCTTCTGATTGGGCCGTCCAAAGAAATGGATTAATGACTGTAATAAAGCTAGTCAATTAATCGCATTAAGTGGTCGCCGAGCAGTTGAAGAGTCGCGGGCCGTGCCGCGTCTTT
This sequence comes from Litsea cubeba, assembly GCA_012931725.1. Classification (NCBI taxonomy): domain Eukaryota; kingdom Viridiplantae; phylum Streptophyta; class Magnoliopsida; order Laurales; family Lauraceae; genus Litsea; species Litsea cubeba. The sequence continues at coordinate 15,578,341 of CM022951.1, forward strand.
TGGGATTCTTCTGGTGATGATCATCGATGGATCTTCATGTAGATTGACATCGGATGACCATGTAACTTCAGGTATTGGTTACCAACAGCGGGTCGGTGCCATCTATCCTGTTGATTTCTCGATCGGTCGGGTAGAAAGCACACTTTTTTGGTTGACCGGTTGGCGATCAATGTTGATTTTGATACTCTTGATGATTGACCCATGTTTTTTACGGATGTCAAAGGATTTGGTGTCTCAAAAGTATGAATTTTGGAAAATCCACGGGGTCGGAAGCTTCGAATCGCGAAAAACGACGGAAAACGGGGCTTCCGGGGCCCTCCCGGCAATCCCGGGCTCCAGGGTCGCCGGTGACCCTGGGGGGTTTTTCCCCCCTTTTATCCCGTTTTGTGTCCGTTTTTTATGTTTTTGGATTCTTTTTTCTTCTGTATTTTTTCTTGATATTTTGATCATGTATTGGCCTGATTCCCCTGTAGAAAACCTGATGAGAATCCTTTGCCGCGCAGAGCTGCCGATTTTCCGTCAGAAACTGAAACTGGGCCAAACGATGTCGGAATGACCTGAAATTTGGGGTAAGCCTCCTGAGAAATAAATAAGACCAACCATAGGCTTTTGTTTAAGTTTTGAAGCCGTTTGGGGTCCTATCACCAGTAGACTTATTTTTGTCGCGATGAAGATGTCGCGGCTTGATGTGCGGTCAACCGATGTCCGATTGACTTGAAATTTGACGGGGAACCTATTGGAGTCATTTAAGATGATCCATAGGCTCTGTCTTGGAAGCCATGGTCCTGAGGAGCTTTGCCGCCGAGAGGCCTGATTTGACTTCCGAGCGTCAAAGTCTGGTCAAATGTTGTCGAAATGACCTGAGATTTGACATGTAACCCTTTGTAAGCATTTTGAAGCCGTCGATGTGCTCTATCTGATGAGTGATGGACTCGGTGGTTTTCGCTGTCGAGAGGCTTGATTTAGCTGTTCGAGGGTTGATGTAGGTGAAAGAAACTGCGATTCAGATCTAAACATCACTAAGGGAAGACGTTCATGGCTGATTTGTAACATGACAGATTTAAAAAAATCTGATTTGGGCAGCATAAATCAGCCATAGTGATCGCAAAAGAACTCCATGAATTCATGACCAACAAGTGTATAATTAGAGGAAATTCAAGAAGACTATTACCTTGAAGATTTGTAGACTTCAAATCTCTGAAATAATAGATCTAAAGGGCCGAACTCAGACTTGCAATTAGCAAACAACTTGCTGGAATTTTCTGCAGTAGAATTGCCTTTGATCTTCTTCTCTATCGCACTTCCAAATCTGATTGGCTAAGATGGTGGGATCTTAATCTAGATTTCTAGATGGGTTTTGAGAACTATTTTCTATGGAAAAATTCTCAGACCTAGAACTATCTTCAAAGAAGAACAAAGGGGTTTGGACGTGTGGAATATTATGCTTCTTAGTGTTGGACGTCCAAGGGGGGAAGCATCATCCTTTTATAGAAACTTTGGGAATCCTTTCCTAAAAAGTTATCTCTTCTAATTCTCATAGATGTCCCAAAAGGAAAGTATAATCTAAAGATTTATTTCCTTTTAAAAACACTCCAATTAGAAAAGAAAACTAAGGAACATCCCACAAACTTTGGCAATTAGTAATCCTAGTTGCACAACACTTACTAATTTAAGTTTCTAATTCAAAAAGGAAACTTTCTTATAGGAATACTAATCCAAAGAGGAGTCCAACCTTCCAAGTAGAGAGACCTACTTAAAATTGGAAACCTTACCCATGGAAATCCCATTATGGACGTCCCACATACTAATGCACACCATGGCCCACAAATAATTTATCTAGAATTAAATTCATGTATGCCATCAAAGGCCTATTTGAATTTAAACTCAAAATTATTTTTCCACTAAAATAATTCAACCATATGTCATCTAAACATTTTAGGAAACCATGCCAATCTTGGAAAGTGACTAGAGAATGGACCAAAAGACATATTTGCCCTTGGCTCCCAAAATGACCAAAATGTCCATGCTAAACCCATAGCAACATAAAGACCATTTTAACCATAACTCATTTCACTAAAGAGTTATGGTTGAACTCCAGTGACAAATATATAATATAATAAGCTCGTCATAAAATGACAGTTGTCTTCGACCTACTAAGTGTAATGACCTGAATACCCCTCTATGTAACATCCATAATCAAATCAGGTTATCCAATGTACTATCAACCTTCTCGATTACACCTAAACCTTAGAACTTCATATCCTTAACTTAATCATCATCCGGATATCATTCTCTTGGTCCAGGGAGCGACCCACAAGTTCAATATCCATATGGAACATCCATATACTAAGATCTTAGATTTTGATGATTAATTGGATAATTCTAAGGGGACGATCATTTCATCATTAGATGGCATAGATTCTTTAATGCATCTGCACGTTCCAACTGATCAAGTCCGAGTACCCAAAACACAGAGCTGTTGACCCTATGAAAAGAATCTCACCCATAGTGAATTAAAGCACAAGAACTTGACTTCGTCAGTTCATCCACAAATGCTCAAGATTAAGAGCACTGGTCACTTAGTAGCATGAGGTGACGTGATCTCTCTCAGTGATAGTACTATTTTAGAGATTACACCTACCATGGTCCTGTTCAATGCATTGCATATGCACTAATGAGATAAATCCGGAAAAGTCCTCCCATGACTTAGGTAAGTCACCCTGAATACAGGAGAGTCTCTCACTATAACTTATACCAAGATGAAGTGCCCAGCTCCATCTCTCAGTTATGAACAAATATGTTGTTTCCAGTGTCCATGAATTAGACCTATCTGTGTGTAGACACTACACACCTAATTCATTTACTAGAAACAATGGGCCTTACACAACCATACATATATACATGTTTAAAGAGAAAAGATTCATTCCATTAAATAACTAGTAAATATCCAGTAACAAAAAATGAGAGTGCAGCTAGTGGGCTTTAGGGCATACACCAATCCCAACAGTAGGGTCAAACGTTGTCGGTTTGACTTGGAACTTGACGTGGAGCATTTTGGATGTATTTTGAGACCATCCATCGGCTCCGATCGAAGATTTGGTGTCTCCGATGCTTTCGCCGTGGGGAGCTTCTTTTCAGCTGTCGGAGAAGCGAAGTTAGGCCAAATGATTTTGAAATGGCCCGAAACTTCTTGTGTACTCCTCTTTTGGCTGTCTTGAAGGATCTTGCAGTTTTTGTTTAATTCTGGCAAGATTTGATTTTTGGAAGTAGCATTGCCTATTTATGGCAGGCTGCGACTTCATGTAGCTTTCTGGATTTTGAAGAAGCAAAGTGACACATTTTTTTTTATGTCAACACAGCTGACCGAGGGTCAGACTGTGCGAAAATCAACGCCCTGGTATCTTAACCGATAAGTTCAATTGGCTGTCAGTCAGTTCTCGGTTAACTAAACCCCCAATTCCGGTTAACTGACACCTATATTCTGAGATTTTTAGCATTTTGGAATAAAGTCCGAATTCCATGTTGGTGAACCACCAGATGATCGAATTTCACAAAAAAAAACTAAGTTCTGAAATTCTATTTCAAGTGGTTTCCTTCCCAGTCCTTATCCTCCCTTCCAACCTTAATCCACCTGCAAGAAAAGGAGCCTACATGCTCACCAAAAACACCATCCTCCAACCATTCTCCATAAAATAAAACATCTATTGATTTCCCTCATCAAAACATATGTCAATGCTGAAATCATGCTTTGAACCAAAATTAAAGAACACAAATACATGAATCATACGATAATAAAAGAGCAAGATATGCATGATATGCAAAACTCATATTTGCAAACCAATTACAACCCCATTAATTATAAACATGCAATTCAGATAAAGTCATGAAATAGAAGCTAGAAATCTTGAAATAGTTGACTGCACAATATTAATCCAAGTCAATCACTTGCCTTGGCATCTAAAACTCCAAGATCACTCACTGATCTCTCCAATTAGACCTTAGCACACTTATTAAGCAAAACCCCCAAAATATACTAAAAAAAATGGCCCAAATTGGAAAAACTAATAAAGACAAGGAATTTGATCATGCATGTTGAAATCAGTGGCTCTTTTATGGCCTAGATCAACATAATAAAAAATGGGAGCAAGAGGCTTACTCTAGGATAGCTCTACAACAACTCTATTGGCTGTTGGAGCGGTTGTTGGCGATGAAATGATAAGAAAATGGCGTCAATAGAAAGCTTTCGATGCAAGGAGTAGAATGGTGATGATGGATCTTCAATTGGGCAAGGATTTCCTTGAGTTCTAGAGGAAGAAAGGAATAAGAAAAGGGCGGGAAATGCTCAGCTGGTTTCAGACGTCCTTGGCTGGAATGAAATGAGGAGGAAGACAATGAGCTTGTCTTGTAAAAAGTGGAAAATAGGGCCCATTATTAAACAAAATTCATGGGCTCGGAGATGGGATTTCTAAGCCTAGAATGAATTCGACGAAGAAGGAAGAAATGATCCTCAAAACATCTTGTTTCCAAAATGTATATTTTTGACATGGTTCTGGAATTTCAAATTTTGGGCTTATATTTCAATGTGAAAAGATTGTTTTGCCCCTATGGCTGAAAAACTGGTTTTATGGGCTTTGAATGGAAATGGGGTGAACATGAAAATTTGACCTATCAAAAGAAAAGAAAATTGAGAATTTCCAAAATCAAGAACAATCCTCGCACGCTTACACGAGCAACCCAAGGCATCCCTGGGCGTGCCAAACTACGTCCAAAAGGCTCTCAAAACTTCCCAAAACTATGGAACACTATTCTAATCCACAAATCAACTCGATTAGACTCAAATCTCACTTAGAGCACTAATCCACAACCAAACCCGCACTCATCAAGAAAATCAGGTGTCGGGGTCTTATAGATACGATGGCATGATTACATCATTGATAGAAGTTCATGTGGACCATTTCAATAGAGACTCAAGTTCCTGTGAGCTACCCACACATGGATGGAGTACACCCTTTAGAACCCAATCCAAATCAAAGCTACAATGGCGCATATCACATTGATTGGATTGGATTGTTGGGGTTTTCTAATAATAGCGGTTACGTTATTTTTGTGGGTCCTAACTGATAGAGTAGAGTATTTAAATGGGGGCTTTGGTTGGAGGTCCCTCAAAGTATAACTTTAAGTCAAATAGTCCACAAAAAAAACTCATGCAACCAAAGGTCCCTCTCACACTTTCTCATACCTTAAATATCCAATTTGTCATTTCTTTAAATCATATCCCATGATTAGTGGGATATCCCATTAATAATGGTCAACTACCCTTTAATTGGCCACGATTAATGGAATCCAATTAATGAGGTTTTCAAATAAATTCTACAAACACACAAATAAATTTCAAAAAATGCAATAATTTCAAAAAACACAATAAATTTAAAAAAAAGTAAAAAACTTCAAAAGAACGCAGATATATTTAAAAAAATGTAAATAAATTTCAGAAAATATAAATAAATTTTAAAAGACTCAAATAAATTTCAAAAGATCCAAAGAAAATTCAAAAAATGCAAACAAATTTAAAAAGCCATAAATTAATTTCAAAAGACGCAAATAAAATTTAAAAATGCAAAAACATTTGCCAAAACTAAGATAAATCAATTTTTCAAATTTCTGAAAAATTTTCCAAAAACTCAAGTATTTTTTTCAAAACTCAATTAAATTTATTTCAAAAAATGCAAATAAATTTCAAAAAATATAAATAAATTTTAAAAGACGCAAATAAACTTTAAAAGACGTAAATAAAATTAAGAAATGAAAATAAATTTTAAAAAATGTAAATACATTTGCCAAAACTACGATAAACTAATTTTTCAAATTTCAGAAAAAATTTCCAAAAACTCAAGTATTTTTGTCAAAACTCAGTCATTTTTGTTAAAACTCAGTTAAATTTATTTCAAAAAATACAAATAAATTTTAAAAGACACAAATAAAATTCAAAAACACAAATAGATCTAAGAAAATACAAATGATTTGCCAAAAACACATAAAGATTCATTCAAAAACTCAGTTTAAATTTTGAAAATGGAGATAAATTTGTCAAAAACTCTGATATATTTTTCAAAAACTCAAATGAAGTTGCCAAAAACTCAGATAGATTTGTTCAGAACTCAGATAAATTTATTCCAGAACTCAGATGAGTAGCAAAAAACTCAGATAGATTTGTCCAGAATTTAGATAAATTTGTTTCAGAACTCAGATAAATTTGCGCAAAACTCAAATAAATTTGACAAAAATAAAAACTTAGTAAATTTGACAGAAACTCATATAAATTTGTCAAAAACTAAGATAAATTTGACAAATGACGTCAGCGCTGGCTCACTGCTGGTTAATGCTGAACTGGGCTTCCTGTTGAGGACGGGTTAGAACTGACCCAACTTGACCCTGGCTCAGAAACTGACCCAAATGAGTTTTATCTTCTTCCTCGTTAAGCTCTGTTTCTATAATAGAATCGTGGACACTGCAGCGCCTTGCTGCTTCTTCTCCGGCGACAGGTGAACTCTAACGGCCATGGCCTGCGTCGTCTGGCGATGACGTGTGTGGTGGTTACTAGGGTCTCGTTTCTACTTGATTTTAATTAATGGTTAGGTTACTATGTGAGAGGTGGTTAAACCTAATTGGGCAAGGATCTGGTGATGAAATTCAGTCCTTATCTTATTGGGGTCAATTGCCTTAACTAAGTATGTGGGTCCAATTTACTTGGTGTGTCAATCACACAATCATACTTGCTGAAATTTAAATCACCCAAGTTCCACTTGCAAGTAAAAGATTCGTGGGATAAAGTTTAGAAACTCTAACAGCGGGCCCACGTTAATCCTTAAACTGTGTAAGGATAACCTCTTTTGACAAAGTTTGCAATTCTGAGAGCAATTTATTTTTAGCAATTATGAGAGCAACTTGTTTGCTTAGAGCAAATCCACGCAGTTTTCTATTTTTGTGCAACTCTCCTCTTAGCAAGGTAACCTATCCAAAAGGAACTCTTATTAGTAAATCCTAAGTTAACAAACCAACTCAAAAGTCTATCTTATCCTAATTTTGAAAAACAAATAAGAAAATTCAAAAGACACCAAGTTAATCAAAATTCTATCCAAAGTGGACTCGAAGTTATTGAAACAAATGAAAAATTCTATCTACAAAATAAAAAAAATCAAAAATTCTACATTATCCAAACAAGTGTCCAGATATGGTTAGAGTTTTCAAAAAGTTTTTAATTATAAGAAATCCAATCTTATCCAATTCAAATTTCAGATTTTAAAAGTCTAACTAATCTAAACAACTTAAGAGATAGAATTTTAAAATTTCTAACTACCTAATTTAAGAATTCAAATGTGAGCATATTAATCAAAACAACCTAGTCCTAAATGTGAGTCCTGGATCCTTACCCTAGAGGGGGGGTGAATAGGGTGAGCTACTAATTAGTGACCAATTATGACCAATTTTAACTTATTTAAATTAACTAGTCACAAGTGATGATTGACAACCAAAATGCGGAAGCTTACATAAACACAATCACCACATAGCATGCACCATCACACAATCATTTATAGTGGTTCGGCCTCAATGCCTACATCCACTACCGGCTTGTGTTCCTCACACCCCACCGGATTTCCACTATGTATGCCTTTCAATAGGCTAAGCAATAACCTTTAACACTATGCTTTTCAAGGCTAAGCAATAACCTTTACATTATGCTTTTCAAGGCTAAGCAATAACCTATACAACCAAATGGTTGTATCTCTCTCTTAGTAGTGTCTAAAATACACTTGATGGAGATGCATATTTAGCTCATTACAATGCCTCTTAATAGGCGGATATGAAAGTGAAAAACTAATTCATGCAAACACTATATGAATGCAAAGATGTATGTTCAAAGTGTATGCATGATGTCCTCAATCAATTTGAAAATAAAAGCTCATAAATGTATGCCAAAGGCTTTTAAAAGTTTTAGCTCAAAACATTTATGATTGAGGAAATGCTAATCACATGTTAAAAGTAACTTGTAAAAGACATACCTATGTATTCTAAACAAGTTGTGAAAATCAAAGAACAAAACATGTGATGCATATGGATTTCAATCAAATTAACAATGAAGCTCAATGTATGCTTAAAGTATTTGAAAGTGTAAAACATACAAATATATTTGATTGAAATAAAGGGTCAAATCACATGTAATTAAAAAGACAACTTGAAAATGATATACCAATCAATGTTTAAACAAGTTGTAAAACTTTAAAACCAAATACATGTGATTTATAAAGTTGTTGAATCCAAAACATAAGATAGATTTGAAAGTGATTTTCTTATGATGAAAAACAACAACCAAAGATTCAACCAAGTATAGGAATCATGTTACATATGATTTCAAAGATGATTCCAAAACAAGATTCACATAGATATACCAATTAGAGTCCTACTTGGAATGACCCTTAGTATCCCTTAGCTCATTCCCCTTTGTTTGGCCTCAAATCACCTCAAGGAGGCCCTCAAAGTTCCTCTCTTATCAACCCTTTTTCAATGGGAATGAACCACTTTTTATACTCAAAAAGTTGAGTTCTGCGAGTGCCCGGTCGACCCCATAAAAGCCCCGGTCGACCTGGCCTCCAACGGTCATAAAACTGACCGTTTGAAAAAGAGCTGTTGGCTCTTTCCCGGTCGACCCGCAGTGCGCTCGGTCGACCGGGTCCATGGGCTCGGTCGACCGGCCACACTGCGGGTCGACCGGGTCCCCTGGACCATTTCCCCCAAAAATGCATATTTTGCATATTTTAAAGTATTTTTCTTTGGGGACTTTTGGGCCAATAAATCAAGCTTGAAATCATGTTTTAAATCATTGTAAGAGGTATAAAAACATGAAACATAAAAAGCCTAAAATGATTTGAAAGATTTAAAAAGCATAGGCTAGCTTGATTTAGAGAAATTCTTTTCAAAACTAAATGCATCCAAGTTTTAAAATCAAAACATGCATGAACCAAGATTTCTAAAAACAATGCATGTGAAAATCAAGATTTCAAGATTTCTAAATCAATGCTCATGTGAAAACTCAAATGATGATTTAAATGATAATGCATCCATCAAATTGCAATACACAAAATTCCTAACACTAAAAACTTTAAACTCTACCTTACCGATCCTAATCTAATCAAAACATTAGATAAACCAATCCAAAATATTTTTTTTGTGTTTTCAGTTACTGAAATTCAGAATTAAAAAAAATTAATATAAAACAATTTTTTGGTTTTTTTATTAATTATTTATTCCAAAAATTCAATTAATTATAAAAAAATATAAAAAGAAATCAGAAAAATTAGCAAAGTGAAATACTAACTAATATAATTGCAAATAACACTACTGATGCAAATTAGATGACCAAACAACTAATGCAACCTAAATATGAGCATGCGTATTAATCTAATATAAAATAAATTCAGATTTTTAACAAAACTTATATTTGGCTCCCCGGCAACGGCGCCCAAAATTGATGTGAGATTAAATTTAATATTTTAAAAAATTACTGCAAGTGCACAGCTATCTTTTTGAGATAATGGCAATTATAGGTCGATCCCACAAGGAGCACTACTGAGTTAAAATTTAAAATCTGATTTTTTTAAATCAAAGATTAATGAATAATTGAGATCCAAGAAAAACTAGAAAAATCCAAAAACTCAAACTAATCAAATATATAGAACAGATCAGAGCATCCAAATCCACTGAGCAAGATAATTAATCCATCCATGTAATTATTCTACTATTTGTCTCAAAATAACTCAGATCAAAAACAAATTTAATGTTTCGGATCCGTAGGATTTGTCTTTTGCAAAAATCGATTTTTAATAGAAAGAATAAGGTCATAACCAAGACCTCCTTCACTTCATAAAAGAATGAAAAATCATAAGCATGACTCATCAAATTAAACATAAACTATCAAAGGATCTCAACTCAAAGCATAATCTATCAAAATAAGTATAAATCATCAAACTATTTTCATTAGAAATCAAAATAGAGGCTGCCTAAGGTATGAAGATCGATCTATTATTCTAATAGAGCATGCATTTAAAAGAGACAAGAAAGTAATAGAAAAATCACATATATTAAATTAAAGATCTACTTAGCTTCATATGTGTGCTCCAATCCAGAAATCTAGCCAGCCATTGAAAAGAACTGCATAAGTAATTTCATTAATAGCATCTCATTGTACAATGGTCTCTCAGAAATCTCTCTTCTAAAAATCCTAATTACTGGAACAGGGCTTCAAAATACCCAAAAATAATTCTTAAATTCTATCAATTAGGAAAAGAAAAAAAAATGAGAGAGAATAATGGTGGACGTCCAAGGGAGGGAGTGTCTCCTGTATGCTTCCTTTTGGTTCCTATTATAACTCCAGTTATCTTACAAATACATTGAATCTAGACACTTTCTCTGCAAATTGATTTATCTTCATTGATAAGGTATATCTTTTATCTTATTTGAATTTGAATGAGGTGAAAGCTTCTAGAAACCTCTGGATGGCTTGGCTAATTTTCAGATAGGGTCCCACAAGGGTTGTGCAGCAATTGATTATCAACAATGTGGGTTTAATTGCAATCCCGTCTAAAAATGAATATGAAAATCTCCATGCCCATAACTTTGTCAATTTAGCTCTGATTTGCACATTCTTAGGTCCACGGATGTCTACTTTGAATAAGCTTTCCAACGGTAGGTAAATCTCATCGATTTGACGGTCGGATTGAAAGTTATAGCCATATGAAGCTGAGTTATGCTGAGAAAAATGGGATTAACTTTTGAAATTTGATTTGCAATTGATTCTTTTTGCACAACTTTCATTTTAGAAAGGAGATGAGATGTGGATGATTCAAACTCTTGTTCTTTTGTTCCAATCAAAATTGTACTCTTTCAATTATCGATTAATAATTTCAAATCTGCAACTACTGCGGACCCTGCCATGTAGGACATTTCATCTGCTTGAATAGTGGGCCCTATGAGAAGTCTTCTATTGTAGTTAGGACTCTTCAACTGACATGATGAGTGGACCCCTCCTTTGATTGATTTTCACATGGCTTGTGTGTGGGGTCCACATGGTGAGTTCTTCTTTTCAAACTTCAATTCAGCAATGCAGGGCCCATGATGACTATGTGTGCTTGAAAGTGGGTTCCATGACAGAGGCCTGCAATTCTCATTTTCTGCACATTCTAATTCAACACATCAAATACTGAATAGCCCATATTGAAGTGGGAACCATCCGGACAAAGTCCTACTCCAACTGGGACTCTTCAAAGAAAATTTGTAAAATATTCTAAATTAATGCAGAAAATGTATGAAAAATATGAAAATTTAAGTTTCTAGGTGAAAATGCATGAAATGATGGAATTAGATGAAGAATGATGTAATCCACCTAATTAAACCCCTAATTCATTATAAAATGATGCGCAAATGTGCAAATTCATGAACTCAACACACCTCGTGACTCCAACGTCCAATAGCCCTAGAAACTCCTCGTGACTCAGTCTCGTCAATCTCTGTCGGCGCAGGATTGCCTAAGCCCTAAGAAAATCCTAGTCTCTCTTTGGAAGGCGGTATCATTAAGAATGTTTGTGTGGGCATGTTGGGGTTGGGGTTTAAGACACCCCCACCGCCGGAAACCACCCACATCAGCATCTTATTTTTTCGGCTGGACCCCACATTGCCGAGGACAACAGTGCATAGAAATAACAAAGGGATGGTGGTGTTTGTGCATAGAAATATCAGAGGGAGAATACAAGATTTGAAATTTGAAATTTGAAATTTTTTTGCCTAAAACGGTTGAAAGGGCAAATCAGTCACGATCATGCGAACATAGGGACCTCTGGCTGCAAAATATCTAGCTGCGTGGACCAGAGCCCTTAAATAGAAATTGTGTGGACCAAAGCATCTATACATTGTACTTCAGGGAACTATCGCTAATTTACTATATTTAAATTCATAATCACTGTATGGGAGTTTTGGACGATCGGCACTCTTGCTTCTTAATTACAGGTATATCTTTAAATGCAAATCATCATTCATCATTCTCTTGCCTTGAGATAACACCTTGATGAGGGGGCCGAACATGAAACTCTTTTGAATTACTCATATCATCCTATGCAACTTTATTCCTTCCCCATATGCCAAATGTCTTTTTTTTTTAACATTTATGTTAGTCTTGCTACTATCACTATCTTGTCTTCCATCATTTCAAAGTTTCAACTGACTTTTTTAATTTTCTTTCTTTTAATGGGGTCCACTTTGAAGCATATAAGGCCTTACTAGAATGTCAGGTAGTGGGTCTTATCTTTTTCGTTCCAAAGCATTCTAAAAACTTTCACATAAGTTTTTCATTTTCATTTAGATTTTTTTTATTGAAGTCTGATTATTTATAAACACCATGAGCTTTGATTTGAAAATAAGAAATATATTGTAAAATTCTTATTTTTTATAATAATATATTTTAAACTTTAACTTAAGCCTTTTGAGTAACCTCACTATTAAAGTAAAGTGAGGTGAAGCATCCATTTGATAGACATGAAAAGATGATGACTTTATAGCAAAAGTATAAAAATTAAAAATCTCATCTTTTTTTTTTTTCAAAAAGCAACATTCTCAAGCCACTGATCAAAATCTTTCAACTTTCTACAAAAAAAATAGTTAAAAAGATTCATTATCCAGCCACTAAAAATAGAAGGCCTTTACAATATAATTAGATACCCTCGTATTTTATCTTCTCTTGATTTGAGACGACACCTCACTTCACTCTACAAAAAAACGTTGGCAAACAGAAGGTTAGAGAGAAACCTTTTTTTATAATTGGACTACACTACCTCCCTATACTATATCATGAGAAACCCTTTTTATAGCAGGATGTATCTTATATAAGACACTTGCTGTTGCCGTCCAGAATTTCTCTTATGTCTTAACATGACCTCCACTCCCCACTAACAAATAGGATTTGCATGCCTTAAAAAACATGGAGTAGTCATTTTCTGTCTCTCCATATCAGAAATTCTTAATCAGCAATCTGTCTCTCCATGGTAAGTGTCGAATGAAAATCCTAACGTGCATGGGTCATTAAGGTTCTTACATTTTTGTCTCTCCATGGGCATACCAGCTAAGGAAATTCATGCCCAGGATCTTTCTTATATTAGGCAACAAAGTGGCTGTGTCATATCATCTTTAAATCACCCTTGGATTGCCATTTTATTGTGTATATTAACTCTCATTACGCCACAACAAAGATATAAAAAGAAATAAAAAATCTAGATACTGGCCCCACTCAATATCATTGTCAAACATAGAGTCCAAAACCATTTTCACAAAAATTGTTCTTTGAAAATTATCATATGAGACTATAACAAATTGTGTAATGACTGTAAAAACTAATATATCGTAAATTGGAATTAATTAAATTTATTATTTTAGTCAGTTTAATTTATTTGTAAAATTCTATAAATAACATAGTTTGCTTTATTTTAAATTTTTTTAATAATTCCTTTTAAGGGCTTCCATTTTAAAAAGCAATTACTTTCATTATCAGGGCATAGGCCTGCTTGGCTAGCAGTGTAAATGATGTGATTCTGCTACTCTAACCAAGCATGGATTTGATGATTCTTCTTTAAAAAGAAAAAAAACCCTCATTGAAGATAACATCTTTCAAGGGGAATCAAGGAATCCTCTAATTTAGACTTTAGGGATCCTCTCCCATTACAAAAATGTGTTTTGAATAGAAGTTTTTGAAAAAAACCCAAAAAACTTTTATATTAGTTTTTTTAAGAGAACAGTTTTTTAGTAAACCCTTTTTTTTTTTTTTTGAAAAAAGGGCCAAGAGTTTAATACTGCTTGAAAAATTTACCTCATCTAAATTGTTCATGATCAGGCCTAGTGTGGCAGGCAAAATCCAAATCTCATATGGTTGAAATTAAAAATAAAAAGAAAAAGGCCTGTACCACATGAGACCCTAACAAGAGAGGTTCCCCTATTGGACCCAGGTGTGGATCCAAGCACAACCCTAAGTGCGACCGCACCTGTTAAACCAAATTGTATTTTAAAAAATTCAATAAAAATTATAGGTACACCCTCAACATCCACATGAGAAACCATGGTTTGCTTTCAAAAACTAAATAGAGTGCTGCTATTGGAACACCAAGATTTTCTTTTCAAACACAAGGAATTTGATTTTTTTTAATTACATTTTTACCCCTTTATGAAATGACCAAAATATCCATTGCCCCTCTTTTCACACACAAGCTCATCTTCTTCCCTCCCACCCATCTCACTCTCCACTTTCCAGAAAAACTCCAAAGGCAACTCATCTTTCTCCATTTTATGCTCTTTGGGCAACCAATCTTCCTCCATCTCCTTCATCTTTCATTCTTCTTGTACTTTATCTTTTTTCATTCTATAACTAAAGGATTTCAAGTGCAATGAAGGAAGAAAACAATAATCAAATGGTGCCTTTCAATCAGTTTTATGCCTCTTTTTTTAAAAAATTTTCTCGCCTGGAACGAGTTGCAGGTTCCGATATGTTCGGTCTTTCAGGACCGAACATATTGCATATGTTCGGAAGTACAGGACCGAACAAAAGGCATTTGTTCGGTCCTGTACTTCCGAACATATGCAATATGTTCGGTCCTGAAAGACCGAACAGAGTCGCGATTTCTAATACCCTTGCGACGATGGATAAAACGCACCCAAATGCATGAAAAAACACTAACATTATTTTTAAAAACTTACATTGAATGAGAATCTATCCCCAGAACAAGTTTCCATGAAAAAAAAGATAATCTAAGTTGGAAAAAATGGTAAAGAAGAGATGGGAAAGAAGAATAAATGGTGAAGGAAAAAGGGAATGCCAGAGGATTGTGGAGATGGTGGAGCGGACTGATACGCCGGAGGAATGCCGGAGGAACGCCGGAGAAAGGGAAGAAAGGGATGAGGATGTGTGTGGGAAGAAAGAGATGAGGATGTGTGTGGGAAGAAAGAGGGAAATGGAGGGATGAGTAGTTTAGAAAATTTTATTGTGTGTGAAAAGATCTAATGTATTTTTTAAATTATAAGAATATGTGTAGAAAGAATTTGTATTTAAAAGAAAAATTTGGTGTTCCAATAGCAGCACTCAACTAAATAACCCGTTCAAAGTTCGCACCTGTCAAACCAAAATATTGGGTCCGCCAGTAACTGGACCCACATTAAAAACCACTGCCTCCGTATCTCCATGCATTAAAAGATAAAATGATGAGGATCAGACAAAAGTCAGAGAGAGATAGATTCATTCATATAACCTGCTGCATGACAGTTGTCGCATTGAAATGTTTCCAGAAGCAGACAAAACGAAAAGAAAGGCGATGTTCATCCACTCTAAAAGGGACTGTTTCTTTTCTTGGATTCCTGACAGGGATGCCTCCTACAAACTTCGATTTTCCTTGGCGTGAAGCTCGTGGGAACGTTAGCAGAAAACAGAGCTCGCTCGCTCAAGATTTGGCAAGGAAGCTTCAGAAGAAAATTCGGATATGGCGTTCTCTTTTTTTAGCTCAATCTTCGGCGGCGGCAATCCAACTGAACCCAGTGCCACAGTCTCCTCAATCTTCATCTACCCCATCAAATCATGCCGCGGAATCTCTGTTTCTCAAGCTTGTATCACTTCTACTGGTAAAAACAGAAAAAAAGCTCAATCACCCACTTCTCAGATTCTAATGCCATTGGTCCTTTTTTTAATCGTTTTGGCATCCATTTGTGTTTGTATCAGTGACCAATTAGTTGTTGTTCATGGGTTTAGTAGCTGCTGCTTTTTTTTTTTTTGTCTTGGACTTGGATCAGGTGTTGCAGTTAAAATGTTGGTTTTTGGAATTTGTGTTGGTTTTGTGGGTTTTTGTTTTTGTATCTAAATAGTATTGTATTGGGTGTTTCCCTATTGGGGTTAAGTTGATATAGTTGCACTGATCATATGACATGGTTTGAGAACTTCTTTAGAAAAATGTATTATTTGTTTATATATTTTGCTATTCTACATGTTAACCCATAATCCATTTTGTGAATGTGATCAATACTTGGTTATTTTGTTTTTGTCTTGAATCTCAATCCTGTTTACTGTGCTCAATCCTTTGATGTTTGTAAGTAAAATTTGTTTCTTGACTTTTGTTTTGTCTACAGTCATTGAATTAAGTGTTCTCCTTTCTGTCTTCCATAAATATAGCTAAGACTGAAACTCGATCAAAACCAATGTTGCCAATGTGATTTTTTTTTTCAAGGACTTTGATCACATAATACTCCAATAGTATTGTTGTGTTGTAGCTGGGCATGCTTGTGCTTAAATGGATTACCGGATTTGGTGATTTTCAAACTTTATTGGACGAGCCCAATATCAATGTTCCAATAGGCTTTGTATGTATGCTTTGCTATGGATATAAGTAGGAAGAAAATTTGTGGTTTCAAATGAATTAAAGTAATGAGTACCTTGGTCTTCCACTTGTAAATTCGTAGATAATCATCTTGTAAAATCACACTTCGACTATGGGTTTATAGCTAGATAATCTGAAGTTGCCTTAGGATGCTTAACGCTGTTTTGCTGAAATAAATGTTTATGCTAATGGACTTTGTGGAGTCTGGGCGCCCTTTCCATGATGACCAATTTTATTACAGTTTTGTTACAAAAATGATACGGTTAGGCTGTTATAACTACTTGGAGAGATTTATTCTAATCTATTATTGTTACAACCACTTCACAACAATCAAGGGTCATTTGACCCAATAGTTTCCCAAGTCCATTTTGCCCATGATGTCCTGGGTGACTTAAGTATTGATGATGCTGGGAATCAACCAGTAGCAATTTGTTCTTGGAAAAATTGATAAAAATTGATGCCGGTCTTGAGGTAGGGCTGTTATGAAAATATCAGCTAGCTGGAGGTTTGATGGCACATTAGGAAGAATGATGACTTTGGATGTACACACGTCCAATAACTTGAGGAAATACCTTTTGGATGATCACGCATGCATCCAATACAAGTAGGACTGATTTCCCATGAAAAACACTAATCCAAACTATTGAAGAAACTTCAACTAATCAGTGACCACTGACCTAATCTGAAACAAAACTAGAAACTATGGTGGGATCTACCATCTAAACTTGGAGAAGTCTGATACTGGGTTCGTTGTGGAGGAGATGATCACATCAATCAAAACCTTAGTGTTATGTGGACAAGATCTTGTTAAGATATCTCTAATAAGATGGATTGAAAAGGAGGAGACTAGATCTAGCAAATTGGACAACTTGCATTCACATTAGTGTGTGAAGGACCAGATTTGATCCTATGATGAGTAGTTCAGATATAGCAGATGAGATTACTGTTGGTAGGCAATCAGATCTGAAAATCTGTTAGAGATATTCCTTGGAAAAACAGTTTAGTTGCTATTGTCCGCCAAAAAACTAATTTGATCCTTACATGACAAGTTCTGGAAATCTGCCTGAAAGGTTTCTGCTGCCACCAACACAAATCACAGCAAGAATGTAGAAATTTCTATTTAGATGTAACTCAGGTATTGGACTGGACACACAACCTGGAAAACCAAGCTTTGATACCAAGTTGAAATCTTAGGGCTACATCTTGATTGAACTCCCTTGATCTATATTATTGGTGAAAAACCGTTAGCTATTAATATAATACAATCAAACAAGTGAACCCCAACTTGGAAACCTAATCAACCATACAAGGAAACCTAATCTTATAATGCTAAAGGAAACAATAATTACACCATAATACTAGCCTAATATTGTAGAAGTGATAAAGCCCACAAGGCCCATCAGGCCCAATAAGACATTCTAAAATGTGGTCATTAGATAATGTGAAGTCAATAGACCGTGTGTAAATACCATATTAGGAGATTTTTTTTTTTTTTTGTATTCTTTGTAATCCTTGATTATAGCCGGTAACTGGCAAGTTTGTATTATTAATACACAATCGATCCCTCAATAGAGGGTACATCAATTCTCTCCAAACTCTCTATTCATTTGCTCTTCCTATGCGTTATCAAATATAACTTAAATTTAAGCTAATCTTAATTTAGTATTCTCTTGTAATTACAAATTAACCCATTAGCCAAAAATTACAAGTAAACCCCAAAAGTTTCTCAGCAAAAATGAAATGTGATGTTGCACTTGTAGCTAAGAATAAGATGACTACTGTCCCTACTCTTATTGCTTTTGCAGCCACTTCGACATGGCCCATTCTTCCAATGGATTTCAAAAATTTAGTACCGGTAATCTTGAGGAGACTGTTTATATGCATCCACCTAAAGACCTTGATATCTCAAAATTCCTCTGTCTGTCAACTTCACTGATCTCTTTATGGACTCAAACAAGCCCCTCTTGTTTGGTTTGAGAAATTTCACAATACTCCCATCAATTCTAAGTTCAAGCACAATCATTTCTCCTTCGTTGGAAGACATCTAAAGGTATTACCATTCTTTTAGTGTATGTTGGCGACATCCTGATCTTTGGTAATTATTTTATTGGAATTCAACAGCTTCAACAAATACTATGGTCATATTTTCGTATGTAGAATCTTATTAGTCCAGTGACCTATTTTCTTGGGCTTGAGGTCACACATTCCAAATGTGGGATTTTGCTCATTCCTCAAATGCAGCAACAGATTGATTGATCTTGCTGGTCTCATTGATTCTAAGACCATGGACATTCCTATGGAAGGGATTGCATATTTTGTAAAAATTTTTTATAATGATTCAGGGATTGTAATAAAAGGGAAATCCTGAGTTTAAAAGGGCCCACTCCAATTTTCTTATCTTCTACTGTTCCATGAAATTGTCATATGCGACGAGAATGATGAGCATATACTTTATGTTAGTTGCCAACATAGAATATCTTGAATCTTTTGAAACTGTTACTATGTGTGTTATGTTGTTCCGAGTACACAGTTATAACATTCAGTATTAGGATTACAGTTCCTCTCAACAGTGAATCAAACTAAGTATAAAAACAGAGTTACAGAAAGTAATGTTCGAATTGAAATTCTCTTACTGTTTGAAGGCAGAATACAGTACTTCGTTGTTGTCTTTTACGAAACTCAGAAATTCGCAGCAGAAGGCAGATCAAGGCTAGTGTTTAACACTATGTCCTTAAGACAAATTTCGCCCCTGCAATGGTGCTAACAGGCTTCAGTGGCTTCTGTCTCCCAGGATACAATGATCAACACACAGTAGCAGCACTGCAAAACTGTGTGACTGTATGAACCAGAGTGCAACAGCAGGACTCTCTCTTGACTGACAATGCAGACTCGAATTGATGCAACAACTGCAGTGATTTGGATGATTGAAAAACGAATGGGATTGAGAGTTTAAATAGACTGCTGCAGGCAACCTTTCAATGGAGTTGCATCTGTTCAGAACAGTGACTGTTCAGTGAACAGATGCTTCTTCTTTGGACACACCCTTTCACAAATGAAAGGACACACACCTCTTGGGCCCGACCCGCGCGTGAAGCCCAAGCCCGGCCCGGCCCGGCCCGGGGCGCGCGCGCGCGTGTGGTGGTGACCCAACAAAGATCTACGTCCTCCCTCCTCCACAAAAGTGGGATGCCCCTTGGGGCTCATCTTATACCACTAAGGTAAACATATTTATACCAAAGAAATGTATTGCTCTCAAGCAATGTGGGAAGCAAGTTTTCCACTTCCCTTTCTTTCCATGTTTAACATGTTCAAGTAGTATTGTTTAGGAGGCAATTTCTCATTCACTCCTTAATGGATTAGAGCAACCCAATACATGTCATTAGTCTACTCATGGAGTAGATTACATTCCCATGTATTCTCACCTAAAACTATAAGTGGGTCCCACTTTTAGTTTGGCCCAAAGATAGCCTAAAAGTGGGTTCTCTTAGCCATTTTTCCAACATGTTATACATGCTACAAAGATCTTTTCATAGAATAATTGTTTGAAAAATTTTGTCTTTGGTGATGAAAGATGTTGAGCTGAGAAATGTATCGCCCAATAGTTGGGCTAACTCTTGTTACTCTGCTCTATGTGTAGGATTCCGGTGGGGACAGGCAGTGGTTGATTGTGAACTCCAAGGGAAGAGCATATACCCAAGAGTGGAACCGAAACTTGCTCTAGTTGAGGTAGAGTTGCCAAAGGAGGCATTTTTTGATGGTTGGGAACCTACAAACGATTCATATCTAGGTATGGGATTCTTTCTATGGAATACTACACTTTAGGAAGCTTTTCTTTCATTGAGATTATTTGATATTATACTGTTTCCTTTCTCCTTATGCAATGCATTCCAACACCGGATTAAGTGATTTAAAACAATAAGGATGCAGTTTGATTACTGTAGAGACCTTTTCATGCTCTGTACTTGGTGTTCATGTTGCACTTTAATTACTTAAGATAAATGATGTTTTGTATCTCAGTTGAATATTTCTCAAATAACTTTATTTTCTATTATAATTGTGTAGCTTTTACTTCCTGTATTTTTCCTTCTGGTACTCTAGGCCTCTGCGGTAGCTGGCAGAAAACTTCACAAAAGGGAGAATACGTCTAACTAATGCACGTACCTTTTTTTTGCTGTTGTCAGCTCCTTCTTGTTGAAGACAATCTATTTGCCCTGCATAGAAATTGCCCTTGAATTGAGGGATTTTGAACCATAAAGTGACTTAAATTTAAAATCTGTGTTGCTTTGGTTTGTAAGTTAAGGGTATCTTTAAAACATTTCCCCATTGTGGGCTTCACCCCAGGGTTTGTCAAGGTGGAGCTCCTTCCCTGGACTTGTTTATTGTTCCTTCTCTCTTAACATGTTTGGCCAACTTTGGCAATATGACTATCTTCCTTCCAAGCATGATCAGCCCATCAAGAGTTTGTAAGTTTGTATGGATATTGAAGCACCCTTTTCCTTCCACCATCTAAACTAATAGGAAACCCTTATACCTCCTATCTTCCTTTGCTTTTTAGATATAAATGTCAGTCAATCTCCCATACATACCCTAGACCGAGGAGCTTAGTTATACCAAGCAAGGCTGTGCTAGCATTGAATTTTCCTATTAAGCCATTGTCTCTCGAAACCCTGTCCTAACCCTAGGGCTATCAAAGGGCCTGGCCCGCGCAGGTCTAGGATAAGCCCTTACTCAACCCTCACATATGCGGGCCATACCTGGGTCGAGCAAAAGCCCTTGGCGGGCCTACAAAACCTTTGCCCTGATCCAACCCTCGAGGGCCAGGGTTAGGCTAGGTCAGGCTAAGGCCGAAAGAAAAGAAAATTCTTTTCTTGAGTTAATCCAAAAACACCCTTGGTTATATTAGAACTCGGCCCAAAAAGAAGGAGAAAGAGATTATTTAGTAGAATGTAAAGGGAAGGGGATTGTTAAGTGCCAAAATTTAACAATCAACAATCAACAATTTTATCCCTATTTTTCCTTTTTTCTTTTTAACCACATAAATGTTGAAAAAAGATTCACAATTTGTAAAACTATAATCCCCAAAGGAAAATTTTCTAGTTTCATCCAGTAAATGTTGTCTATTGACATGTTTTTTTTTTTTGGAAATTTTTTCAATAAAAGATATGCTTCTGTTACGGGCACACCGTGAGTCCGTTAGAATCGTAATTTAATTAAAACTGGTTTATAGCTGTCTGGTCATCAATGTTGTGAATGGAGAACAATACGAACGACATCACCATTCATTGGTAAAGGCATTTATATATATATATATATATATAGTAATGCTCTTGTACAAGCTTCCCTTACCGTCTTACATTACAAGCCAACTTGGATCTTTTGAACCCCCTCTGTTCCATGATTTGTGAGGTCCCAAGTGGGCTCCACAGGTGGCTTGTACCGTAAGACAGTAAGGGAAGCTTGTACAGGAGCATTACTCACATATTTATATATATATATATATATTTATATTAATAACCAACAGGCCGGGCCGAACTAGGCAGAGCCATAGCCTAGCCCTCAAGGTTGTGGGCTTTCCAAAATTGGGCACTACCCCACCCCCTGGGCTTTATGAAAAGAAGTAAGGCCCCCACTTTTGTGGGCTTTAGTAGGCTGGACCGGGTTGGGCCTCCTCATGAAAGGGATGGATTGATAATCTTACCTAACCCCGTTCTGTTAGTCCTCTCCTATAGGTTGATCCCTAGGTGTGGGGTGGCTTCTTGAAGCAATTTGGTCTAGAAGGATCTGCCTGATTGTAAGCACCTTCCGCCCAAGTTTTTTTCTTTTTTTGGTAATCAGATTTTCATTCAATAAGACAAAACAAAACAACAACTAAGCTTTGGGAAGACAAAGCTTCACCCAATCTGGAGCAACAACATCCCAACAAAAGCATTTACCAAGCCAATAACAGTGCTTGGCCAATACATGGGCAGCCACATTAGAAGTCCTAGTAATAAAAAGGAACTCAACCACGGAAAAACAACTACATTGATATTTAATGTCCAAAATAATGGGATTGATGGTCCAATCCATTTGCCCATTGATGGTATCCACCATCTCCTTTGCATCTGAAAAAAGCACCACCTTGAGAAAACCCCTACTCGAAGCTTCCTTTAGTGAAAAAAGAATGGCCCTTGCTTCTCCTTCTTTAGAGGAAATGAGTTTTGGCCCATAATGGCCTCCTGCATAAATGGGAACATTATTCAACATAAATATACACCCAAAAGAAGATTGACCATCTTTACAATGACAAGCCACATCCGTGAAAATCACTAAAACATCATTGAAAGCGTAACAGGTTAACTAACAATTTTAGTGTTAGGCCGACTTCCTTAATTGGCTATCCCTTTACTCTTCAAATTAAACATATTTTGTACCATGAAACAATTTTTTGATGTTCAATGGACACTCCTTTAAAAATGAAGCTGTTTCTGGCTTTCCATAAAGCCCACCAAATAGTAAGAGCCATTGAAGAGACAATCACCCAAGTTTGGCACAATCACTTCTAGGTTCTATCTTAAAGAGAGGAGACAATCTGAATATTATTTAATAATACACATAGAGGGCCTTAAATAAGCGTCTTGCACACTCAAAGATCATCTTTCTACACATGGATTTCCTTTCTTAAATGCATTCATTGAACTTAGACAGAGAAAAAATAGATGTCTAAAATAAGAAAGATACTAAAGGGAAAAGACTAAAATAAGAATAGTACTAAAGAAAATATAAATCGATAAGGTTGTTGGACTATATGCTATTTGGGGCTTGGGCCTCCTGCTTTATACCGACCGGCCTGTTAGGCTACCCATGGGACCTTGGCTTGGGGCCCATGGGTCTTGGGCTGGACCTGACCCATTATCCGAAAGCCTATTCTGGGATGCATTACTTTTTGTAATAACATACATTATCTGTACACACTTGAATCTTTGCTTTTAAGTGAATTGTGATAAGTCCAAATACTTCCAGCACAATTGCAAATTCTCACTTGCAAAGGCACGGGAACATGGTGTTTTTGCTAACACCATGTCTAAGATTCAATTTTTTTTCTCCCATCAGTAAGTTGACATAAAATTGATCAACTTGTAAATGCATTCCACAACTAATGAAGATTGAGCAGACAACACCCGTCAAAAAAATTTCTTGGTAATATATTCTTCATGCTAATTGATACATTCATCTTCTCTCTTTTTGGGAAAAATCTGCTGGTTTTCATCTAATATGATGAGTTGGGCAGGAAAAACCCATGTCATGTCACTGTCTTAACCTTCTGAAAGTCACTACTGGGAGATTACATTTTATTTACTATCCATACATGTGATGTTATTCAATGTCGAGTTATAAAAAATTTCATTTGTGCTATATCATTTTCAATATACAATAATATTCATCTTTTGTTTCTTTTTGTTGTTCCGATACATCATAATCTTATTTTCAATGATCATCTTTATTCTTTGGCAGTGATACGAGCCCCTGGGATGGATACACTTAAAGTTCCTTTGAGTAGAAGCTGTGAAGTAATTGATGGAGTTTCTGTATGGGAGTGGTCTGGTTCTGCCCTAGACGAGGGTGCTGAAGCATCCGAATGGTTTTCAAAATATATCGGGAAGCCCAGTCGCTTGGTGCGCTTCAATACAGGTAGAACTTCATTGCTATCTGATTGAAGTGAATAAATGTGCTCCCATTAATCTAAACATTAAGCTCGCAAATACTTTGTTCATCTTTTGCATTCCTTAGTGATATGAATAAGTCAGTCAATTGCAAACATGGTTCTCAGTTTCTGAAATCTTTTCTAGTAGTGTGTGTGTAACACCAGAGATGGCCCTTTATTTTTCAGCATCCTCAGTTCTTAAGTACATCCTGTAAGAGCTGTTGGAATTTTCTTGTTCATGTAACTGCAGTGTACCATATTCATAATTTTCTCTAGTTATTGTAATCATCCCTAGAGTTGACAGTGCATTTTTGTACTTTATATGTACTTTGTAATTTCAATGTACACAATCAACTCATTGCTGGTCATGATGACACCCGCCGTATTTATTCCGAACTCTTGGATTATGTGTAAAGTTTCATGGAATCAGAACAGAGGGTATGGGGCATTCCAGCGTTGGCCCAGAATTCGTCTCTTCTGGTCGATTGACTTCCAGTTCCAGTGGGGCCACAGCTTCTATTGGTGACCCAGCATTTTTTTTCCGTTCTTCACATCTCTTATCATATCTGCATTTGGAGGGTCTGATTTATCCCAGAGACAGATTGCATTCCAGAGCATGCGATCTTTGGGTGGGCTCATGGTTATAAAAATCTGCAAAGTTTGAGTTGACTCAGACTTGAAGACGAGTCAATTCACCCCAAGTCTTCTTTCTCACTGATTCCAAGAAGGTCTTTAACACATCTTTTCTCCTTCATCATCATCAAAGCCTTCTCCCCACTATCTTTTCTCCTCATTTTCCTGTTGGAAGATCTTAGGGAGGCATTAGGGATTTTTTACACTGATGAAGATTAAAATCATATTGATCTAAGGGCCTGTTTTTTACATAGAATACATGGGAATTCATGGTCTGTTGAGCTCCACCCAAGGATTATTAGCGAGGTGAGGTCTAAACTATATGAGGTGAGGGGTGAAGGAGATTCAAGGTAGCAATGTAGATGGCACCTTGGCTTCCGTAGGATTTGAATTACTAGTGTGATGGATGGGTATTCATTCCCGTCTTCCCTTATTCAGTCTCCATTAATAGGGAGGTTATTCGATGGTCATTTTTGGATATTCACCTTTGATTCTTCATTTTTAACCTCTTATAGAAATACAATCCTAGGAATTTAATTACATGAAACAAACAGGTCCCAATCTTTCAAAGATCGTATGAACCATTCACTTGATTGAATGAAAAATGAATCACACCACCCATTTATACTTAAATTTCTAAATATGAACTAGAACATGATGATTCTTAATATATGCTACAAACTGCCCCTTGAAAAAGGGTCTTCCCGAACTTCTAAACACCTCCATGACACCCTGTTATGAAAAATCCAAACCAATCAAATTAAATGGTCTCATCTTTTGTGGTCCCTTGCGAAATTTCACTTAAAAAAGAGTTGGTCCACCATCTGATTATGAAGATTTCAAGATTTATGTGGTGCTCAATCAGATGGTGGGACCAACACCCATTGAAGTGAAATTTACCAAGGGACAATAAAAGATACGGCTATTTATTTTAATCTGATTAGATTTCTCCAAAAGTGGATCCCACTAATAATTTTCCCAAATTGCCAATTTATAACATCTAACCATAACCAGAAGTACCGAAAAAAAAAAAAAAAAAACCCATAACTAGAAGCAACCCTTCCACTTCTTTCTCATCCCTTCTGGACATTAGGGGTGAAGTGGAGTATTTTTTTTTTCCAAAAAACCCAAAATGTCCCTACTATGTCCTTCCCATATTAAATGAAGCATGCATGCAGATACCTTCTATTGAATGAGAAAAAAGGGGTGTTTTTAACCCAAAAATGCACGGGCATTTTGTTAGCTCTCTACATATATCCACATTGTATGGATTATAGTTAGCTTATTGTTGTCATTCCTAGAGATTAGGTAGTCTCTCTTCTATTTTTGGATTTTCTATATAGTGTACAATTTCAATTTTTAAAAGAAACTATGGCTGGTCATTATGACATCACATTTATTCTATAAATCTTTGATATTGTGAAGTTTCTTGTCCTTGTGGGGTGCACCGTTTCTCCTTGAATCTCCTTTACTTCTGATCAGATCAGCCCTTGACAAGTATAAGATGACAATGACAAGAGAAAGAAATTGGTAAAAATGTAGTGGTGCCTTGGAAGCTTGTTTCTCCCCTTTATATCACCCTCTTTACAGTCCTTAATTCCCTTGATTAGGGTTCAATCAACAATGAATCACCTATCTAATTAGCATGGTGCTCCTAAGGTATATATTTTAAAGTATATACTATTTTACGAGGTGGCTTTCTTTGAGATCACCATTTTCTATGTTCCTTCATTTTTAGGGGTATCCATGGGCCGGGCTGGGCCGGACTGAGGGATGTCCAGGTCCAGCCCAGCCCGGCTTCTAAACTTAAGCCCAAGCCCGGACCAAGCCCAAGTCAGGCCAGAAGTGGCTGGGCTCGGCCTGAAAATGATGAAGCCCAAGCCTGGCCCGAGTTAGAGCTATAGAATTAAAAAGTCATTTCCCACTATGTCCTATGTTATATCTCAACTGGTCTGGTCATATTACCTTGTGTGCGTTCTCCCTTTACCACTCTCCTATGGTTATTTTTATATTTAGGCCAGGCCAGGCCAAACTCTCTACCACTGAGTCCAAGCCCGCCCCATCAATTAAACGGGCCAAATAAAAAGTCCGAGCCCGGCCCATCAACCAGAACCTAAGCCCCAAGCCTGGCTAGAAGTGGGCTTGAGCCAACCCCATCCATGAGCACACCAATTCATTTCCCTTCAAATTGATGCAAATCAATATGAGAAAGTGATGCCGATCTCGGGTCATAGCTTCAGTTGGCATAGGAGCATATGGTCTAGATCCAATGAGACCGATCAAGCCATCGGGTCATTATATCGATTTGATCAATCTAATAGGTACTTTGGATCCTTTTCAATCGAGGCTCTATAAGGGATAAAAAAGATCAACTTAGATGACGAAGAAAAGGATCAAGCGTCAATCCTTTCCCTTTGAAATTGCTCTATAGGTATTACTGCTCTCTTACTATATTAGTAGTGAAAGATTAAAAGAAGAAGAAGAAGAATTGAATATTGGTTGTACCCATGTCTTGGGTTGATTGTTCATTGTATAGGACTGGAAACCAGTCATTGATACAATTTAGCCTTAATTGAGGCTAATCAGAATTACAGTGAATCATATCCTTGCTATGCATGTAAAGTTAATCCCTAGCCAATCAATCTACTTGATATGTCACATGTATTCCTAATATGAACATACATGGGCTCTTTGGTATACAAGTGGGACCACTACTTTAATTTTGAATTGTTTTGATGGTTCTAGACTCCTAGTCTCTATAAAATACACTAATGATAATCAGTGATGGTCATAAATTCTACAAGATAATCATGTCAGTGCTTTGCCGTGGTATTCCTTTCTCATTTGCCACCCATTTGGTTCTCCAATTGACAACACAACTCTTAGCAGGTCATCACCCAGTCTAGTCCCACCGAAGCAGGGTCCTGGGAGGGTCCAGACTGGAGACAGACCTAACCTTTGGCAATTTTGCACAAAGTGGCTGCTCGCAGGTCTCTTACCTGCGTTATCACGCATGACACCCGAGACATTTACCATTGCACCAAAGCAATGACCCTTACAACACAACTCTTACAGTTGGACTCAAATTGAGTTCAACTTTGTGACTGGTGCAGATAGTCCACACCATAGATCTATCTAATATCCTTCAATCTTGAACCCACTAAACCAATTCTTTTAGGCAGCTGATAATTTTCTCACCCTTGCCTTGATCCACATTCAGACATACCCATCCTGCCTTCTTCAGTGGTTAGGGTAGAGATCCTACTATGGTCATGTTTGTGTGGCCCATTTCAAAAGAAAATGAGGTGTTTTTATGCAAAAAACTCCTTTTCATGTGTTTGGTGTGGCAGTTTTCCGCGGAACTGCTTTTTGGCCACGTCAGCCTTTTCCTTTCTAGGCTTGGAAATAGATTTCCCATGGGGGGTATGAGAAGTCCATTTCCACAGAAAATTGACCCCCCCCCCCCCCCCCCCCCCCCCCCACACACACACACACACATTTCCTCACTACCACCCCCACTCCACTCAGACACCCTCTTTCTTCCCCCTCCCCTCCCAACCCCACCCACCCCCACACACATACTGACCTACCCACCCAATAGTTTTCACTAAAGAAATCCGCAACTGCACCAAACAACATTAGCACCAATTCATCAAAGAAAAACGTTTTGCACCAAACATGAATTTCTAACTTCCTCAGAAAACCTTTTCCGAGGTATTTAAAAACCAAAGAATTTGCTGATGTGGCAATTTCATCTTTCCATGGAAGTTACCTAATCACAAACGTGCCCTAAAAGTTTCTGAATGTTCTATCTTTTCTCAAGGCATGATTTCCTTGAGAAAATTGCCCTTTATACAATATTAGGTCATAGTCATTGGATCCTCTTAGATAATGGGGGTCTGAAATAGGTCCATCCACTGCAGTATTTGTGCCTGTTCTTGAAATGCCATTTCTCGGGTTTTAACCGAGACATTCTCAGGCATGTTCTTATTTAAGTTCATTTTTCTCTAGTAAGTCAAAAAGAAGTAAAGAACAACAGTGCATTTCATCAAATCCTGGAAGATATTCAGTTGATTTTGTAGGAATCGTGTGGCCCGCATGCCACGAGTCCCACGTCAGATCAAGCAGGGCTGATGCCAACAGAGAATACA
Source organism: Litsea cubeba (assembly GCA_012931725.1). Taxonomy (NCBI): domain Eukaryota; kingdom Viridiplantae; phylum Streptophyta; class Magnoliopsida; order Laurales; family Lauraceae; genus Litsea; species Litsea cubeba. The sequence continues at coordinate 15,607,260 of CM022951.1, forward strand.
ATCCCACTTAATGTAAGACTTGATCTGGTCCCACTAATAAGACTCCCAATAGGATTAGTGGATGTGGGTTTCTTGGCGAAGAAGTCTTTAGTAAGTAATACTCTTTGGGACTTGTCTATATAAGATAAGGGAGCCCTAGGGTTGGTATGATTCCATCTCACTGGAGAGACAAGAGGCAAAGAGATCTACAGAGCTTCCCAATCACCGGAACGCAAATAGATCTCCGGCCGCGTGTCGGAGTCTCCGCATCCAAATCCATCAATTGGTATCAAAGCTTGGTACCGTGCATTTCGACGGTTTGGATCGCAAAATTACTATTTAGATCTGAGTAGATCTGAGACTTTCGTCGGACCCAAGCATCCTTCGTTTTTCTCGTCTAGAGGAAGAAGACGAGAGTCGCCTCGATTTACACGCGTCATCAGGAACGGGCAACAGGTCTCGTTTCTTGTCTTGCGTCAGCCATAGTGTTTTTCTTAAAACTCAACAACACGTATTGTTGCTGCTACATATTCTGGAGACCCACGCTTGGAGGTAGAACGTGCTGTCACTTCTCCTCGGGACGCGTGCAGGAAAAGAAAGGCATCACCTTTGTCCTTTGTTTTCTTTATAGGTTGGGTCAGATCAAGACCCAACCCGACCCAGATTAATCCAGCCCACACCAGCGGGCGCTGGTACATGTGCTGACGCAGGCGACCAGCAGGTACGACGTTAGTAGACTGCTGATGCAGGCAGAAGAATATTTTTCGACCGTCAAATCTTCGCACTGCGATATCTTGAACATCCGGACTCCGATCGACGAACGGTTTGGTTCTGTGGAATCCTTGCGAGCAGATCTACGCAGTAGCAGCAAAAGGAAGACAATCTACCGGTTCAGAAAAAGGGTGATTTTTCTCCTTTAACGGTCAGTGGTATTTGAACCTCTTCTTCAATTTAGTAGTAATTATGTCTTCCAAATCAGCGTTGCATGATCTTGCTAAGGCTGATATTTTTAACGGCAAGAACTTAGCCGTGTGGAAGCGTCGGATGGATGCATTGCTGCACTTTGACGGATTAACATATGTGATTGAATCCGATCCGATTCCAAAACCCGCTGATGATGCCTCTAAAGAAGATCATGATGCGTATGAACAATGGGTATTTGATAACAAATCAGCAAGACATCTTCTGATCGGATTCATATCCAGCGATTTGGTAAAGCAGTTTGAGCACTTTACCGCTGCTAAAGAAATCTATGACTATGCTATGGACAAATATGATGAAACCTCCAAATCTCACTTGATGGAGGCATTCAGCGCATATGTTAACTATAAGATGCCAGAAGGATCAGCTATTAGGGATCACATTGATCAAATGGCGGTCCGATATAGTAACCTCGCAGCCTTGGGAAAGGAAATGGACGGAGATTTTCAAATCATGTACTTGCTGATGAGTCTTCCACCTTCGTGGGAGAATGTGTCTCAGACCCTTAGCCTCCAAAAGGATGTAACTCTTAGTGAGGTTGAAGCTAGATTGCTTACTGAAGGACAAAGGCAGGCTGCCCGTGGTGTAACACCTACAAACTCTGTCATGATTGCTAAAACTAAGAATAATAACGGTGCGTTAACCGTTAATATGAAAAATAAAAGAAAATTCAAAGGCAAGCAAAAACAGTAAGGGCCTAAGAATGGTGTTTGCTTTAACTGCGGGAAGCCTGGACACTTTAGTTCTCAATGCAGAAAGAAAAGGGGTGAGAGTAACCAGCAAGGTAAAGTGACCAAAGAACATGATGATTATGTTGAGATGGTAACAGAGTCCATGATGGTGGACACCAATGACAAGAATTGGTGGATTGATTCAGGAGCCACCAGGCACATATCAAGAACCAAGGCTGGGTTTGTCGAATTCAAAGAGATGAAACCGGGAGATCAAAGTATCTACATGGGGAATGAAACATTCTGTGATGTGTTGGGTATAGGGAAAGTCAAAATTCCCTTACCAACCGGAAAATCCCTATATCTCTCCGATGTTTTCTTTGCTCCAACTATGAGGAGGAGCATCATTTCTGTGAGCCAGTTGGCTATGAATGGATTCGAAATCAGATTTAAAGATAAAGAGGTTACAATTGGCATGCGCAGTCAAGTTTTAGTCAAAGGTTTTCTTTTTGATAAATTGTATTTGCTGGACACTCTTAATGATGAAATAAAATCTAGTTCTCATTATTCCGTGTGTGTGAATGTGTGCATGGATGGTTTGGCTATGTTATGGCATATGAGATTAGGGCACATTAACAAAAACAGAATAAGTAGAATGGTTAAGGATGGACTCTTACCATATTTAGGTAAAGTGGAGGACCCCATATGTGAACCATGTCTAAGTGGAAAAATGGTCAAGAAACCATTTCCAAAAAGAACTAGAAGTTCGGAAATATTGACCATAATTCATTCTGATATTTGTGGACCATTGAATGTCCAAAATAGAACGGGGGAGGACTATTTTATCACATTTATTGATGACTACAGCAGATATGGTTATGTGTACCTGATTAAACACAAATATGAGGCCTTAAAAATGTTTCAAATATATGCTGCTGAGGTCCAAAATCAAAAGGGCAAGAAAATAAAACGGATTAGATCCGATAGGGGGGGTGAATATACCTCGGAACTGTTTAAAGAATATTGTGCACGTGAGGGAATCATTCATGAATATTCGATTCCATATACCCCACAACAAAATGGCGTGGCTGAGAAGAGGAATAGAACCTTAATGGACATGGTAAGGTTAATGATCAGCCACGCGAGACTTCCGTTGTATTTGTGGGGAGAAGCATTAAACACAGCACAATATATCTTAAACAGAGTACCCTCCAAAAGTGTGCCCAAGACCCCATATGAATTATGGACTGGTGCCAAACCAAAATTAGAACATGTGAGAGTTTGGGGCTGCCCTGTACATGTCCTGCTACCACCACAAGAAAGACATAAACTGCAAGCAAAAACGAAGAAAAATTGTTCTTTCGTTGGCTACCCATTACATTCTAAAGGATATCGTGTGTATGATCACGATAATAGGATAATCATGGAATGCCGAGATGTGTTTTTCCTTGAGGATCTGACGGTCAGTCCTAGAGTAGAACCACAGTGTGTGGAATTATATGAAATCTCTAAGGGCAAGGGGGTTCAAGCAAGTGGGGGTTCCGACGAAGAGGACGTTGGACCTAGAGTTCCTGGCCAGGGCCCACTTGGAGTGATTGAACAACCCGATGAGCCGATTGGCAGGCCGATTCGGGCGAGGAAACAACCGGCATATCTAGATGATTATTGCAGTTTATTGGAAACCGTGCAAGATTTGGATCCAAACTCCTACTCTCAAGCAATCAAAGCGCAGGATGCGCAGTATTGGTTAGAGGCTATGAGAGAGGAGATAGAATCAATTGAAAAGAACCAAGTATGGCAATTGGTTGATCTTCCAAAAGATCGAAAAGCCATTGGATGTAAATGGGTTCTTAAAAAGAAACTAAAGTCGGATGGATCCTTAGATAAGTATAAAGCACGGTTAGTAGCCAAGGGATTCACACAAGTGGAAGGAAATAGATTACGAGGAGACGTTTTCTCCGGTCGTAAAATTCCAATCCATACGAACCTTAGCGGCATTGGTAGCATGTCGTGACCTTGAATTGCACCAGATGGATGTGAAAACCGCATTCTTGAACGGCGAATTAGAAGAAGAAATTTATATGAAACAACCCGAGGGGTTTGTGGTGCAAGGTCACGAGGGCAAAGTGTACAAACTTAATAGGGCATTGTATGGATTAAAACAGGCCTCGAGACAATGGTATAGAAAATTTCACCAGGCCATAGGTGAAATAGGTTTTGTCCCCAATAATGCAGACACATGTTTCTATATTAAACGCAGTGGGAGTAGTTACTTATATTTGTCATTCTATGTGGATGACATTTTGATTGCTGGTGATCAATTGGAAGCCGTAAATGAAATCAAACAATGGTTAAAGTCAAGATTCGAGATGAAAGACATGGGTGAGGCAGAGTATGTCCTTGGCATTGAAATAACCCTTGATCGTCCGAATAGGCTATTGACTTTATCACAGAGATCCTATTTGGAAACTGTGTTGAAACGGTTTGATATGGCTATGTGTAAACCAATTGACACTCCCATCTGCAAGAGTATAAAATTGTCCAGCAATCAGGGACCCACAAACGAGCAGGATAAAGAAGTGATGAGAATGAAACCTTACGCTCAAATTGTGGGCAGCATTATGTATGCGATGCTGTGTACGAGACCAGACCTTGCATTCGCCGTGGGTCTCGTAAGCAGATTCCTAAGTAACCCAGGGTTACAGCATTGGTATGCGGTTAAGAGGATTCTGCGGTACATCAAAGGAACAGTGAATCTTCGCCTATGTTATCAAGGTGAAGTCCTGGAACTGCGCCGCTACTCAGATGCAGATTGGGCCGGTGATTTAGACCAGAGAAAGTCAACAACCGGCTATGTGTTTACCCTCGGAGGAGGTGCAGTTTCTTGGGGTAGCAAGAAACAAACCTCTACGGCTATGTCAACAGCCGAAGCAGAGTATATAGCCTACAATACAGCAGTCCAGGAGGCTCTTTGGTTAAAATATTTCCTAACTGATTTGGAGATAATTAGAGAAAAGGAGCCTGTCCCGATGAACGTAGACAGCACATTTGCTATATCCATGGTGAATGAGACAAAGTTTAACAGCCGATCAAAACATGTTGAGATCAAGTATCACTTCATTAGAGAGAAAGCTGAAAAGAATGATATAGAAATTTTCTATATGCCTTCAGAGGAATTGATAGCTGATGCTCTCACCAAGGCTTTGCCTGTAGAGGTTTTTGCAAGGCATGTGATGTGCATGGGACTGAGATATATTTGATGTACATGGCATTCGTGCCAAGTGGGAGATTGTAGGAATCGTGTGGCCCGCATGTCACGGGTCCCACATCAGATCAAGCAGGGCTGATGCCAATAGAGAATACAATCCCACTTAATGTAAGACTTGATCTGGTCCCACTAATAAGACTCCCAATAGGATTAGTGGATGTGGGTTTCTTGGCGAAGAAGTCTCTAGTAAGTATGACTCTTTGGGACTTGTCTATATAAGATAAGGGAGCCCTAGGGTTGGTATGATTCCATCTCACTGGAGAGACAAGAGGCAAAGAGATCTACAGAGCTTCCCAATCGCCGGAACGCACATAGATCTCCGGCCGCGTGTCGGAGTCTCCGCATCCAAATCCATCAGATTTTAACAAGCCAAATGAATTCTCAAACACCATCCTGACTTAGTCCTGACCAACTGGGCTTAAGTGATTAGTTGTGATAAACGCTTTTCAACAATTAATACCATCTATTGAGTTTTTCTTCTCATGTTTTTGTGTCACAATCCATCCATAGTCACTATATAGTCTTGGTAATTTTTTTTACTGTTGCAGCATCTGAAACCAGGATTGTGGATCCCAATTATGCTCAGGGATACAAAACCATGTTCTCTGATGGATATCCTTTCTTGTTGTTATCCCAGGTTAGTTCATGTTCTCTGATGAGGTCCATTTTGCTTGTGAGATAATCTCCGTTACCATGAATAGAATTATGCAAATTTAACTTTTGTAGGGATCACTGAATGCATTAAATAATATTCTTGAAGTGCCGCTACCAATCAACCGCTTCAGACCCAAGTATGTAATCTATTTCATATTTGTTTTAAGCTTAGTAGGCATATGGAAACAATCTGTTATTGTATAAGAGTTCTATATTTTCATTGATGGTAGGACTGAATCACATCAATCAGGCATTTACAATAATGTATTAGAATCTTCTAAATTATTTTCTTTGAATGTTTCAGCATCCTTGTTGATGGATGTGCACCATTTTCGGAGGACCAATGGACAGTAATGAAAATAAACAACTTAACTTGTAATGGAGTCAAGCTGTGCTCACGCTGCAAGGTAATAGACTTATCTGCTTGTTGTAATCATTTCACAGATTACCATGTGAAGGTTGGTACTGTTCACTTTGTAGTAGTGAAACTAATATTAGCAGTAATAGTATAGAATAAAGTTCCTGATTTGCATACAACTAGTCTTTGATAAAAAGGGACACATTACACCAATATTTTTCAAAGAACCAAATTGCCCTCACATGCAATGTCCTTTCTGTACTCTCACATGACAATCCTTTCCAACTTCCACATTGTAACCTTTTTGCTGCCTTTCAAAATAGGACGTGTTTGAGTTGTGGGGCCCACTGACCCAATCAGATAGTAGATCACTTAGGGATCTAGCCACTGGAGTAGATCAAGTTCACTGGATGTTGACAGCTTTCTGATAGAAGGTTATGAGAAGGATAGTTGGCAGATTAAGGCGAAGTTTCTATATTGAATGTCCATTTGTGACTTTAGATGGAGTGGTATCAATGTCCATTCAACCTGACTTTTTTGTATTTTTAATCCAGAAGGCCTCTTGTATCTGGTGGGTCAATGGGGCCAAAAACCGTCATGCCTTGAGAACTGGATTTTTATAGAAGTCCGAATTTCATGGTGTGAAATCTAAATCCACAAATAAACATAACTAAGTCAAATCTTATACGTGCCGGATTTTTTTTCCATCCATCTCATGATAATCAGAGCATAACAATCATCTAAATTAAATTTGACCACCCAAAATCAATGAAACACAAGTCGATCCAACCCAAAATAGACCAACAGGTCTAGAAAATCCTGACGTGATAAAAATTTAGCTCAAACTAAAATTAAGACTAGATAGTTTTCTGGAATTCTCTCTATAACAGTTTTAGTGTCCTCTGGTACTCCATCCCCATCCGAATCATCATCATTATTAGGTATTCCAGTTTCTTTCTCATTACTTGAAAAAGGTTCCATGCAAGGGTAAGTATATGGAGCTTAGTGAATAGACAAGCCTACCTTATTTTCTCGTGCAACCATATAAAAGAGAATAAAGACATGTATTTGATTGTAGGAGGTCAAATTCTACATAAACAAAGCAGATTAGTGTAGGAATAGAATTAATATTTGTCTAGAATAAAACATACAAGTTCATACTATAATGAATATATTATCGAAAGATCATCAATATCAAGTTTATTACTGACACGCTCATCGACATCAAGTTCATCAACAAAAAGTTCATAAATAAATAACAATAAGATAACAAGTTGGCAACCACATGAGCTAAACTACGTTATTAATGCTTCGCTAGAAGGTTCGTACCCAAATTTTCTCGGTTCAAGCTAATCCCTAGTAGGGAAAAGGGCCATCTAGGGGTACCAAGACAGGACTAGACTACAGCTGGTAAAAATTAACGAGTTCAGAGGCCACTACTGATAGTCTTTCACAAATGTAGTAGAGAATGAATATTGAGAAAATGTTCTCCAAAATGCATTGCCGTATCCTTTGATTTACTCTTCTTTATATAGATATTACAATCCTAAGATTAGGCTACAAGTTGCTATAAATCATGAAATTAAAGATCTAATTAGATCTCTAAAACAGGAAACTATATCCTAGAATATACAAACTATATCCTAGAATATACAATCTTATCCTAGAATATACAATCTTATCTCTCTGACTAGATCCCATAAATACAAGGGATGGGCCTAGTGAGCTGGGCCTATTATCATACAAGTGGGTTGGGCCTTTATACTTTAACACCCCCCCCCCCCCCCCCCCTTCAAATTGATGCGGAGAATCAACGAGCAACAATTTGCGAATTAGGAATTCATGACGCGGCCGTGGAAGACCCTTGGTGAAGATATCAGCAAGCTGGAACTCAGTGGAAATATGAGGAAGAGTAATGACTTTACGATCATACTCATCCCGAATGAAGTGACAGTCCACTTCAATATGCTTGGTCCGCTCATGAAACACAGGATTTTCAGTGATCCGAATGGCACTTGTGTTGTCAGCATGAAGAGGAGTAGGTTTGTGCTTGGAGAATCTGAGCTCGGAGAGCAACCCACGTAGCCATAGGATCTCAGAACAAGTGGAAGACATGGCCCGATATTCTGATTCGGTGAAAGATTTGGAGACTTTATCTTGCTTTTTACATTTCCAAGAGATCAATGCTTCCCCCAAGTAAACACACCATCCTGTGGTAGAGCGGCGCGTGTCTGGACATCCGGCCCAATCTGCGTTAGAATAAGCAATGAGCGTAAGCGGTGTGCCAACTGGAAAAAATAATCCACGGGTAGAGGTACCAAGGATATATCGAATAATCCGTTTGACTGCTGCCAAATGATGATGCCGCGGGGCTGTCATAAACTGACTGACCAAATTAACAGCATTAGAGAGATCTGGTCGAGTAATTGTTAAATAGACAAGACTACCAACCAAACGTCGATAGAATGTAGGATCAGAAAGAAGATCGCCGTCTTGCTGTCGAAGCTTGGCATTTACTTCCAACGGGGTGTCTACTGGACTAGAATCACCGAGGTCAGCGAGATCCACTAGGTCAGTAGCATATTTGTGCTAATGAAGAAACAAGCCTTTCTTAGATTGATGAAACTTTCAACCCTAAGAAATAATTCAAAGGTCCCAAATCCTTCGTATGAAATTTATCTTGCAGAGAGGCCTGTATCTGTTGAATCATATCACTGTGAGGTCCAGTAATAATTATATCATCAACATATACAAGGAGAATTGTGGATCCTTTTGATGAATGAAGTGTGAACATAGAAGGATCATACGGGCTCTGTATAAAAGAAAGCTGAAGTAGTGTGGTCCGGAACTTGTCGAACCAGGCCCGAGGCGCCTGTTTAGGGCCATATAAGGAGCGTCTTAACCGAGCAACATCGGTTTTGGAAGAAGAAGGAATTCCATGAGGGAGACGCATATAGACTTTTTCTTTAAGATCCCCATGAAGAAATGCATTCTTTACATCCATCTGATAAAGAGGCCATGACCTAGAGGCAGCTATTGCAAGAACTGTACGTACACTTGTCATTTTGGCCACTGGAGCAAAAGTCTCCTCATAGTCGATACCATACTCCTGCCTGTTTCCAAGTGCAACTAGACGGGCTTTGTAGCGATCCAAGGATCCATCAGGTTTCAATTTCACCGAGTATACCCATTTGCAGCCAATGGGTTTGACAGAAGAATGTCCCATGTATGATTAGTTTGAAGAGCAGTAAGTTCTTCCTGCATGGCCTGTATCCAACAATCATGCTGCACTGCCTGAGAGTATGAGTTAAGGATAGAAATGGAAGACAAAGTGGTTAATAATGAAGCATGAGTAAAGCCATAACGATCAGGTGGCTTGATGTGGCGTGTGGATCGACGAAGAGCAAGAGACGCTGGAGGTTGATTAGGTGCAGGATCAGGTGTAGGCAGGTCAGCTGGAACATCCTGTCGTTTATACACAAAATTCGGCTTAAAACGAGTAACAGGTGGAGGTATTGCATCTGAAAATGATGGTAAAAAGGAAAACGAGACAGATTCATTTGAATCGCCATGCCGTGGAAAGAAATATTGATTTTCAAAAACACGACATTGCGAGACACCCGAATTCTTTTGGCTGTAGAATCATAGCATAGATAGCCTTTTTGATTAAGAGCATAACCAAGAAAGGCACAGACTGAGGATTGAGCTATTAACTTAGTACGTTCAGAATTTTCTTGCAAATAAATCTTCTTTAAATAGAGCCACATTTCTTTAGCAGTCTTGTATGGTCGAAGATTCAGGATAAATTGGGCCTCAATAGATCCTAAAATTGAGGTCATGATCTGCCAATCTTTAACTTCCCATTGAGCTAGAAGCTTATTATCAGTAGGTTTGGGATCTGAATCATCAATATGTCCCCAGACTTCTTTACCCCTAAGGTAAATTTGAAATTGAAAAGCCCAAGTGGTATAGTTTTTACCATTAAACTTGATCAATTTTATATCGCCTTTCTCCATAATTATTAGTGCAAAGAGTGATCCAACTACTAGAAGAAAAACAACCAGAGAGTGCAAAATAGGAACCAAAAAATAGCAAAGCACTGTAGCACCAAGCAATCTCAGAAGCAAATGTTACGTAGATGAACTACTAACTCAGTAGGAAAAAAACACAGAAAAACAGCCCCAGACGGCCTTGAGATCCTGTGCAGGAAGGGTTCGTGGGCCCCACAACGTGATCCAATCACAGATCAGAGGACAATATCCTGGAGTAGATCAAAAATTGCTTCCTCTGGTCCAAGTTTGATTGGATTTGGAGAAATATCCGTAAAATTGGACGGCTGAGATGAAAACTGTGGGAGGAAAAATCGTCAAAAGTGCTAGAGGAAGAAAGGAGTGAACAACACCTGATCCGATGAAGAAAAAATCCAGAAAAATCTTCAAAAATCCTTTGAAGACCAGTCGATCAAGGCAGTAGCCTTCTTTGATGCTGCTGTGTTGATCGGAAGTAGGCTCAAGATGAGCTGCTCCAAGATACTGACGAAATTGCTTCAAGACTCAGAACTAGAAGACTCTGATGAATCAAGGATTCTGAGATCTGATCTCAGAATGCACAATCAAAGAAAGAAACCAAAAGAGAATTGATCATACAGAAGAGATCAAAAGCTCTGATACCATGATAGTCTTTCACAAATGTAGTAGAGAATGAATATTGAGAAAATGTTCTCCAAAATGCATTGCCGTATCCTTTGATTTACTCTTCTTTATATAGATATTACAATCCTAAGATTAGGCTACAAGTTGCTATAAATCATGAAATTAAATATCTAATTAGATCTCTAAAACAGGAAACTATATCCTAGAATATACAATCTTATCCTAGAATATACAATCTTATCTCTCTGACTAGATCCCATAAATACAAGGGATGGGCCTAGTGAGCTGGGCCTATTATCATACAAGTGGGTTGGGCCTTTATACTTTAACAACTACAAGGAGGCATCCCAACCATGCTAGCCCAAAACAGCTTAATGGCTCCGAATATTTATAAAGGGTCATCAATTAGGGTTTTGGCAAGGTCTTATACGAGTTCTAGTTCAATTCCCAAGATCAAGTTCTTCATAATGTTCAGAAGAGATTAGCGGATCACAAGAACTACAGCAGGTCTCATTGAATATAAATTTAGAATTATGAAGTCTGAATTATTCCTTACAATTAGATATGGCAACAAGGTTGTAGGATCAACATTAGTTTTATTGGGTCAATTTAATACGAAATTCAAAGTAAATGATGGAGCAAAATTAGATCAAATTCTAAACCTTAACAAGGACTCTGTAACGATCCTTCTATATATAATTAGATTTATATTTTGATGCACCTTCTATATTTCATTAGATTAGGACTACTTTATTTTTCCTAAAATCCCTCCTCTAGTTTTACTATGATTAGGACTCTCTTTCTATATTTGTGGCAATTGTAACCCTATAAAAGGGTCATTAGAGATTGTAGTAGGCATTCAGAAATCATCAATAGAAATTCTATTTTGGAGGTTTTCGGTCTCTCGAATGATCCGAAGAGGTGTCGGGTTCCCTTGAATGATCCGAATTATCTTTTCAATTATTTTTCTCTTTTATTTGTGATGGGACCGATACAATTGGTATCAGAGCCGATTCGATCCAACCGCCCATCCATCTTCTCCATCTCATCCTTTTTCCATGAAACCCTAACCCTATTCTACCTTCCCTTATCCCAGTAAAAAAAAAAAACTCCAACCCCAGCCGAGACTGCCCTCACCTTGAATCCAACTCTACCACCCAGTTCGCTAGAAAAAGAAAGAGAGGTAGAGAAGAAAAAAAGAGAGGAGAAGAATAGGCAGATCGTGCTCCATCTCAGCGACCAACGCCTACATCTGCATCATCTCATTTCATCCAACTCTATTAAAAGCAGCCATCAACAAATTCTCTGAGTCTCTGTAGAGATTCCAGATCCTCCATTTCAGTGGAAGAAGGAAAGAAAGGTACATTTTTCCTCTTTCTTTATCTCATCACAAAAAAAAAGGGGGCTAAAAGTTGGAGAAAAGTACGAGTTTTTGCCATCCCCATCAAAAGCACGTTCACATCTTTTTTTGTATTGCGCAAAAAGGAGCAGCAAGTTTAAGTTATCTACAGGTATTGCCATCCCTTCTTCATTTAAAAGAAAAGAAAAAGGTGTTGGACTTTCTTACGGTTCTGCCATTGATCCAAAAGGTGTCTAAAGAAAATCTTCTTTTGTATGGTCCCGACTCGTCAAAAATACAAATCAATCAACAAGATTATGGCGGATAATTCTGACGTTTCTCTTACAGAAGCTACAAGGAGATGACAATATTGAGGAATGGATTCGATGATCAAAATGATAGCATCGACTGTCTTATATATATATTCTGTTGTGTACATTTACAGTTAGTATATCCCTTGATTAGGGTGATATTCAGATATTAAGGAAACTAATCCAAAGATTACAATGAAGCTAGCTATACATAAGTTGTCCAATGACTAAGTCATTTGGGCTTGCTGTTTTGGGTGGATTGACCCAATAGGCTAAGTTGACCCATGTGGGTTACTCCTGTCTTTAACCCCCCCCACACCCCCCCCCCCCCCCCCCACCCACCTCTCAAGCGCTGGATAAGAGAATGTGAGCATCGAGAGCTTATGAACCAGATTCTGGAACCTTGATGATGTCTGAGTTTTGGTGAAGAAATCTGCAGTTTGATTAGTGGAAGGGATGAAAGAGAGGTGGATTGTGCTATTTCGAACATGTTGGCGAATGAAGTGACAATCAACTTCAACATGTTTTGTTCATTCATGAAACACCTCATTGAAGGCTAATTTCCTAGCACTTTCACTATCAGTATAAAGAGGTGTGGATTTGGTAATAGGAACTCCTAAATCTTCAAGTAACTACCGAAGCCAGATGATCTCAGTAGTCATGTGTCCAATAGCTCGATATTCAGATCATGATGACGATCTAGAAACTACTTCTTGTTTCTTGCTTTTCCAGGAAATCAACGAAGAACCAAGGAAGATAGCAAAGCCAGTTGTCGAGGGCCTATCATTCACATCTCCAGCCCAATCAGTATCAGTAAAACCATGCAAGTGAAGACTTGAATGGGAGGACATAAGGAGGGCTTTGTTCGTAGTCCCTTGTAAATAGCGTAGAATTCGAAGAACAGCAACCCAATGAACGGATGTAGGATGAGCAACGAACTGACTAACAATATGAACTGAGTGAGCAATGTCAAGCCAGGTTGTGGTCAGATATACCAAACTGCTAACTATCTCACCATAGCGAGTAGCATCCACAAGAGGAACACCTTCTGTAGTCTGAAATTTGCAATTGTGCTCCATTGGAGTGGAAACAGATTTAATATCAGTTAGACCGGCTCGTTGAATAACATCATTGCAGTACTTGGTTTGACAGAGAAGATATCCAGCTGGAGAATAGGCTACTTCAATCCCTAAAAAATATTGAAGTGGACCCAGATCCTTCATTTCAAACTGCTGATGTAAAAATTCTTTAAGGGAGACAATACCTATACTATCATCACCGGAAATTATCATATCATCCATAGAGTAAAAGGAAAACACAACCTTTTTCTGAATAGCTTGTGAATAAGGCAGAATCGTGAGCACTTTGATGGTAACCAATACTAATAACAGTAGTGCTGAAATGATCAAACCAAGCATGGGGAGCTGTTTAAGGCCGTAAAGTGCTCGTTTAAGTCTGCAGACATGATGTGGTGGACGAGTAAGACCAGGTGGAGCAGTCATATAAATTTCTTCATGAAGAAATCCATTTACGAATGCATTTTTGACATTAAGTTGATACAGAGGCCATTGTCTAATGGCTGCCACTGAAATAAATGTTCTAACAATAGTCATCTTGGCGACTGGAGCAAATGTTTCTTCATAATCGATGCCATATTCCTGGTTATATCCCTTTGCAACTAGGGGAGCTTTATACCGATCTATGGATCCATCGGACTTGGTCTTAATCTTAAAGACCCATTTACACCCAATAATATTTTTGTCGGGAGGTGGAGGAACAAGTTCCCATGTATTTGTTTTCTGAAGTGCAGCTAGTTCTTCCTCTATGGTAGATCTCCATTCTGGGGAGTTAATGGCTTCTTTGTATGACTGTGGTTCAGAGATGGAATGTATAGCTACAAGAAAAAGACTTCTAGGAAGAAGATAGGTGATCAGTGCAAACAAAGCCAAAACGAGAGACGGGTTTTCTGGTGCGAACTGGATACCTTCTATCAGGAGGAACACTTGCATCAGGAAGAGTTGATCCAGGCATAGGTACATGAGAGTCTACTTTTGGGCGACGATGATAGACTTTAAAGATTGGTGGCGGAGGCAGCGGGGGTGGGGAAGATGATTGCTCAGACGGAAACAGGTCAGAAAAGGAATCAAGTGGACGAAATGAATTTGTGGTAGGAGCAGAAACAAGTAAGGTATAAAAAGGAATCTATTCAAGAAACGTGACATTGTAGGAGATTCGCAGTCGATTTGATTTAGGATCATAGCAACGATATCCTTTTTGTTCAATTCCATAGCCCAGGAAAACACATACAACGGACTTGGGTGAAAGTTTTGTTCGTTCATTGTTATTGAGAAGGACAACGCAGGTGGAACCAAATATTTTCATATGAGACAAATCTGGTTTTGTAGAAAATAATTTCTCATAGGGTGGAAGACCACCTAAAACAGTGGAGGGGAATCTGTTTATTAAATAAACATAAGTTACAATTGCTTCCCCCCAAAACATCAGCGGAACATGAGAAGAGTAGATCAAGGAGCGAGCCATATCAAGGATATGACGATGTTTCCTTTCTGCAACGCCATTCTGCTGTGGAGTGGCAAAATAGGACAACTGAGCCTGGGTTCCTTGAGTGTCTAAAAAATTCGGAATCTATGACTGATGTATTCCCCCCTTGAATCTTACCTAAAGAGTTTTACCCATTTACCAAATTGTGTTAAAATCATATTAGAAAAAGTAGAGTAAATAGAATAGAATTCAGACCTATGTTTCATCAGATAGAGCCATGTAAAATGAGTAAAATCATCAATAAACAAGACATAGTAGAGCGAACCACCTTTTGTTGGTTGTGAAGCAGGTCCCCAAATGTCAGAATGAATCAAGTCAAATGGAGCATGGGTAAAAGAAGAACTTTTATTATAAGGTAAAGTATGCTGCTTACCAAGTCGACAACCAAAACAATCTGAAATGTCCGTTACAGAAATGTTACCAGGACAGCCAGTAGAATGTAAAGTTTTCATTTTATTCAAAGATAAATGTCCTAATCTAGAATGACATAAAGAGAAAGGTGCTACTGTAGAAGTAAGAGCGACAAAAGAAGCAGCTTGTGATGGCAGGTGTAATGAGTGAAGATGATAGAGACCTCCGAACCTATGGCCTGTCCCAATCTGCTTCCCGATGCGAGTATCCTGTACAGAACAACCATTCGATGTAAATGAGACAAGATAACCATATGAGGTCAATTGACTAATAGAGATCATTAGATCAAATTTACAGATAGGTTTGGAACAGCCCCAGAAGGTGATCAACAGGCAATCAACTCTCGAAATAACGTTAACAGACTAATTTCGATCCTCCTAGAGCAAGTTTTGCTCAAAAAGAATGGAAATCCAGGTATTTCAATGGAGTAAATGAAAACCAGTACCAAAAAACTGAAAACTACAAATCAGATCCAATGGCTTACCTCTGATGTAGTAAAAATCTTGAAAAAATGTTAGAAATCCCAAAGTAAGCAGACAACCCAGAGTATGCTGTCAAGGCTGAAATGATCCCACAAACTCTTGAATAGATCTCTTGCATAGACAGATGATGGCTAGAGATGAGTCTTCCAGAGCCTGACTGACCAAAAGAGCTATCTAGGCTTTGATACCATCTTACAGCAAGGAGATGACAGTATTGAGGATGGATTCGATGACCAAAATGATATCATCGACTGTCTTAAATATATATTCTGCTGTGTACATTTATAGTTAGTATATCCCTTGATTAGGGTGATATTCAGATATTAATGAAACTAATCTAAATATTACAATGAAGCTAGCTGTACATAAGCTGTCCAATGACAGTCATTTGGGCCCGCTGTTTTGGGTTTGGACTGACCCAATAGGCTGAGTTGACCTATGTGGGTTACTCCTGTCTTTACTCATCTAATCTACAAGCAACTATAACGGTTGAAGTATTGACTGCGATGATTGCAGCAATGAGGACATCAACTGAGATGATGACTACAATGCGCACATCACTCTTGGAATTACAAACTGAGGTTGCGAACATAAAGCAGCAACTATCTACAACCACGGTCCATCCACGGAATGGTACAAATGCAGTCGCTAAGCCTACTATGTCAACATTGCGCCTGCGATGTCCGACCTTTGATGGGACTAATCCGGAAATTTGGATTAACGAAGTTGTAAGCTTCATGAACTTTCATCATGTACCAAGAGAACAGTGGATCATAGTTGCAACATTCTATTTGAAAAAAGAAGCAAAAAGATGGTACAACTGGCTCCAGACTCAGATGAATCCTATCACATGGCATTCTTTTATAGAGAGTCTGCTTGCCTGCTTTGGACCAACGGCATTTGAAGATCATTTTATGCAATTGATGCACCTTCGACAGATAAATTCTCTTTGAGAATATCAGGCAGAATTTGAGCGTATTTCTAGCATGATCACTGATACTCCACAAGATAAAAGGGTTAGTGCATTCGTTGGAGGACTCAAGGATGAGTTGCGCATTGATGTTCAAAGCCAACGGCCAAAAAGCTTGTTTGAAGCCATATCTTTAGCTTGTCTCTTTGACGACAGGAGTTATCTGAGGCAGTTTACAAAGCAATTTTCATCTGAAAAATGCATAACTGCTTATAATTATTCTACATCCAGTTCAAGTACAGCCATTGTTCCTGCTCCACCTACTAAGCCTAGCCCTCGTCCTGGATTGAAGCGCCTGACCCAAATATGAATGAACGACATTTAAAGGGATTATGTTTTCATTGTGATGAAAAGTTTGCCCCAGGTCACCAATGCAAAACAAAACATCAATTCTTCTATATTGAGGGAGGGACAAATGAGGAAGTGGAAATTGTGCCAGAAGAAGCTAAAACAATAGAGCATGCACAGACCAACAATCCAACCAACATTGAGATGCCAATCGCCTTCAATGCCTTCATAGGAACTACTTCACCACAAGTTATGTTAGTTTGAGGCATGCTTAAACAACATCCGGTGATCATATTGATTGACTCAGGCAGGACCCACAATTTTTTGAGAGATCAACTTGCAACACGATTTGATATTCCAATCCAAACTATCGATGAATTGTATGCCACAGTCAATGTTGTAAAAATCGCTAGGCGGATGCTAGGCGGTGGGCATGGACTAAGGATTAATTCCCGATTAATCTCCGCCTAGCCCGATTAATCCCCTCCTAGTCCGATTAATCCCCGCCTAGCGCCTAGGCGGCCGCCTAGGCCGATTTTTGCAACTGTGGTCACAGTTGCCAATGGTGAAACACTGCTAAGCCATGGTGTGTGCCCCCGATATTTCCTTTCCATCCAGCAAACTCGGTTGGCCGCAAATTTCTATCTCATAGAGTTTGGAGGATGTGCTATTATTCTTGGTGCTGAATGGTTACAAACCTTAGGACCTATCCTATGAGACTTTTCTAAAAAGTCGATGCAATTCAAGATCAATGGTCAGGAGATTGCTATTAATGGAATGACTCCATCCAAAGCATCTAAGACAACGAGCAACAAAGTATCATGTGCACTTTTATTTATGTCTGCTCAGGAGGATGCTCCAAAGTTTAAGAAAGACGAGGTGATTCTTGCAACAAATGGACCACTTTCATTCAGGATTTGACCCTGGCGGCCTCAGTTCTTCAACCTTGAGGACAAGGTTGTTTTCAAGCGGGGTGGATTGTAACGATCCCTACAAAAAAAAACCAAGGGTTGGGTCATTGGTCCCATGCTAAACACCTATCGAACCGGCCCATTCGTCACCCTTGGCTGGTAGGGAGTAGGGACGTGAGTGAGTTTTGAGTCCCTAGGTGGCAAAAAAGAAAAGCCTTTTGCATTTTTTTGGGTGGCTACATGGGGATTTGAAGTCTAAAGGATCAAGATCTCAGGCCCATGTAGTTCATGGTCCTAAAAGATCAGCTCATATAAAACCTGAAGCAAGCTACGATCTTGTTTGGTTTGTACTGGGCTTGATAAGGAAGACCACAAGTCCGATAATCTACCACATCATCAGAGTGGACGACACAAGTCAAAAGACTCGAGAGAAGCATGCACATCATGCCACAGTAAGAAATTTATAAGATAATAGACCATTTCCCTAAAGATATCATATGGGCTGGATTGTCTTATTCCAATCAGCTGAGGAGATCAAATGAAGTCTGTGAAGTCTGTAGAAAGTGCTGGCATGGGCTGTAACAATATGATTTGATTGTATCCATCTTTATTTTATTCCCAAAATGTAATATATAAAGGATCTATATAAAAGGAAACTTGAGGTTATAAAATGAAATGAATCATGAAAGGGCTGGGTACGTCTGAAGCTTGAATCTGAAAACGTTGATTAAAGTTGCCAGAGGAATTGAAAACTGCATTACCTGACTGAAATTGTTGTTGCTGTCCATATGGTTGAGAGTTGTATTGCTGCCCATTGCTAGCAGCTGGTTGTGCTGGGCGTGAGCCTTGATTTTGGCCCCTTCCTGTGAATCCTCTTCCATGAGAATTATATTGTCCATTGCTGCCTC
Source organism: Litsea cubeba (assembly GCA_012931725.1). Lineage (NCBI taxonomy): Eukaryota > Viridiplantae > Streptophyta > Magnoliopsida > Laurales > Lauraceae > Litsea > Litsea cubeba. Next base: position 15,626,005 of record CM022951.1, read on the forward strand.
TGCCTCGGCCTCAAGAGTTATGTTGTTGATGGCCATGTCCTTGCTGTCCTTGTTGGCGTTGAGAGACAGAGACCATTGTCTGATCAACTGCCTTATTCTCAGGTTCAAGACTTTGAAGATGAATCTCATAGTTTTGGACAACAATATCGAATTGTGCATAAGTGGGGAAAGGAGGTTTGGCCAGTGGCAGCCCATTAATCAACAGATCCTTAACCTTTAAACTTTCTATTAAGGGAAGGATTTGCATTCTCCAAACCAAATTGTTTGTCAAATTTTATTTAACAAAAACAATAGTAATGAGATGATGATGTGCAGTAGCTGAAAGAGAGTGTTCTACGTTGAAGATGAACCTGCCATTAGAGATTGTTGGAATGTAGGTGACTAGAAATTGTGCAGACTTGCTGTGATGGGGATTTGCTGAGGACAATAACACAATGAAGAACTGTATCTAGAGCTGGTGTTGCTCTGCATACCCGGCCTTTCATGATTCATTTCATTATATAACCTCAAGTTTCCCTTTCATACAGATCCTCTGTATATTACATTTTGGGAATAAAATAAAGATGGGTACAATCAAATCAGATTGTTACAGCTCAGGCTAGCTCTTTCTACAGACTCCATTTGATCTCCTCATCTGATTGGAATAAGACAATCCAGTGGATATGAATCATATGATCTATTATCCTATGAATTTCTTACTGTGGTATGATGTGCATGATTCTCTTGAGTCTTTTGACTTGTGTGGTCCCCTCTGATGATGTGGTTGATCACCGAACTTGTGGTCTTCCTTATCAGTTTATAACTCTTCAAACTACTTACCAAATAGAAACCTTATAGTGGCAATCAATTAAACCTAATCAACTGATAGTTATTGAAAAATTGGAGAGGTATTTGGACTCACACTCTCACTCACACGCACATGTTGTTAACCAGTTGAGCTACAACTAGGGACAAAAAGCTTTTGCTTTTGTAATGCTATACTTTTAAATTTTTTTACTTGCCACCAAGAAGATCTTGGAAAGTTTATCTTTTTCCTTTTTAGTAATGTGATCACAAGTGGGCCTTAAATGTGCTGAGTAAATCAGTGCCATGGCAAGTACTCACTTTGGGCATTTTTATTATTTTTATCTGTAGGACTCTCTGAAGTTTTCCCAAAGAAGAATAGTCTTTTCAACATTCTTTCGTCATATGTTGTACTTTAAATTTTTTACTTGCCACCAAGAGGATCTTGGAAATTTTATCTTTTTCCTTTTTAGTAATGTGATCACCAGTGGGCCTTAAATGTGCTGAGTAAATCAGTGCCAACTCACTTTGGGTATGTTTATTATCATCTGAAGTTTTTCCAAAGAAGAATAATTTTTCAACATTTTTTCATCATAGCTATCGTTTTAGCCAGATTTAATCGATGCAAGAGTTGGCTAGAGTTATGTTCACAAGTCAATTCATAAAAATCAATTAATTTTGTCCTATGAGTGGTTAAAAATCGATTATATGAAGTCACGAGCATCGAATCAGTGACCCAATGCTCAACAGCACTAAACCTCACCATATTTGAGATTAGGATACTCCTGAAATAGCTCAACTTTTAACATTTTTACTAGTTTTCTGTTATTTTGTATATTTTAGAATTTTTCGAATGCTTTTTACACTTTTTAGGACGGGCCAGCTATACCGGTCTCGCACGGATGGTACAGATCACCATGAACTTTTATCGGTCTTGACAGCATGAAAATCGGCATTGAAATTTAAAAACTTGCTTCCAAACAAACATGGTAACATGTTTCACATGCTACAGATTTAAAGTTTACATATGCAAATCCCATTTTCATGCCACATGCATAGAAGACAAACGACCGATAAGGGATGGAATCTTTTCATGTTCAGGTTGTTTTGGCAAGTTAATGATATAAATATATATATATATATATATCAATTCAAGAGCCATTTGTGCGATAGGTTTTTCTTGTTTTGTATCAGGTGCCTACAATCAATCAAGAAACTGGAATTGCAGGCTCTGAGCCAACTGAAACACTAAAGAAGTTTCGATCAGACCAAGTCCTGCGCCCAACCAACAAACAACGTGGAAATGTGAGTCCCAATTTAGACTGCCTCCATTTTTTTTTTTTTTTCATGCTTACATGAAGACTGCAAATAATTCTGCAGGTTTATTTTGGTCAAAATTTAGTTTGCAAGGAGTCCTGCTCGGCTTCAGGGAAAGAAAAGTACATTAAAGTAGGGGATCCTGTTTATGTCCTGAAAAAGGTCTCTTCTCCTGCAGAGGCTGCAGCTTAAGAAATGTCTCTCTCAACTAGGTGGGGTGCTAGTATGAAAGCCATTTTCACGCTTCATCATCTTTCCTAGGAAAATGCCAGTGCCAAACCTCCCCTAAATTGCGGTTAATATTATGCAATAAGCAGTGTAATCTGCACCTTTGCAACTGCACCTTTGCAATGTTAATAGCTACAACCATGCATGATGCATCTCCAACTTATCATATATTCTAGTAAAACTAATATATTATTAGTTTTTTGAATATAGTGTCATATATTTTAGAATTACGTTTCAGTAATATTTGTGTTACAAACCATGTCATCGTGATCATCAAAGCCTTGTCCCAATTATGTTGGGTGAGCTACATGAATTTTGTTTTGCCGTTCTAGTCTAACTTGAGCCAAATCCTCGGATAGGTCTTCAAATCTATCCTTATACTTCCGTCCATTGTTTAAAAGTATTTTCGTTGCTCTACTAACACCTCAAGGTTTTGGTAAGATTGGTTAGTGGAGGAAATTTAATACGAACCAATAGCAAGTTTGAATCCCAAAAGGAATGACTTAGCACTTAAATATACATGTCATAAAATGTGTGCTGACTGGGTTCTCCGTGAGGGGGAGTTTTGAAAAGTATTTCTGCTGGCGGAGGAGATTTAATATGATATTAGAGCCAATGATCATGAATTCGAATCCTTGGAGGATTTGACTCGGCGACGAAACATTCATGTCGTAAAATGTGCGTGACCGGGTTCTACCAAAGGGAGAGTGTTGAAAAGTCTTTTAGCATGTCTTGAGGTTTTTGTATGATTGGTTGGCAGAGGAAATTGAATTGATTGGCTCTTATGCATGTTGAATTTACTCCTATAATCAATCTTTGCAAAACCTTGAGGCATTTGTAGAGGAGCAGAAATACTTTTCAACATCAATGTCCTCTTCATCCTACTTCTTTTCCTCGAGGGGGTCATCAACTTGTGTAGGAAATTTTTTTATTTGTGCACCAGTGCTGACTGCTGACATTATTCAAACGATATTTTTATACAAATCTTATATTGCATGATACAAGGTTCGTATACGGTCCTGGTTCATATAAACTCCATGGGGAACCCACTTGAATGAGGAGGGCCTGTGGATTGGTTGTGGCCTTGTGGGTCGGCAATCACATTGATTGGGATGGGTTTTAAGGCCTGTGCTCTCTTATGAGCTTGTATTTCTTGGAAGATATATATATTTTTTTAACAAGATGCAGTGAAGAAATCTAAGAAAGGGATAAAACAGGGACAAGAAGGACAAGTGAAATAAAAATACACAAAGCTATAAAGAAATAATAGGAATATACAAAAACTAATCAAATCAGTTTTTTTGGTACCCCCAGCCAAGGGGGGTTGGTGAAAGAATTGTTGGTCCCAGATGGGTGTTGGAACCGAACTCGTCGAGAACCTTATGCGTTTCGGTGTGAGGTAGACATGCGAACTCGCTGCGAATGTTCTCAAATCTACTAGATGATCAAGCAAGGGTTGCCATCTCCCTCATATAGAGCAATCCCTAAGAGCATGTTTGGTAACAGGCGAGGAAGCCATAGATCTGATGATTATTCACTACTGCTGGAACAAGGATTCCTCAGTGGGGAGTGTATAGTTGAGGATTTTACATTGATATTGGTGTGCATCGATGCATATAGTTGAAAAAAATAGGGCTGGGGTGCAAATCCACTTAAGTGAGGATTTTCAAATCTTATGGGGGGTGGTCGGATCTGAAAATCCTAACAAATAAAGATTTCGATTCGTCCAAATCATCGAGAATCTTCAATTGCCAAACATGGATTTACCATAATATGAGGGAAATCGAAAATCTTTTCCCTAAAAATTTGGTTGCCAAACATGACCTAATAGTTACAACTATTAAGGACTTTACCCCTCTTTGAATCCCACATCTCCTAACCAGTGTGAGAATTCTGTCAAGTGGGAGGTTTGAATGTGATCCAAACTCTACCACCAAGAGTTTGATCTTATCTGACTCAACTATATCACAACTTGTTGGGAGTTCATCCGCGGCATATCGCCGGGCTCGATCTAGCATGGGCCCAATGGCAATCGGGCCACACAATCTTCCTAACAGCTGGGACCAAAGAGAGAGCCCGCAAACACATGGGAAGGAAGCCCAATCAAGTAGGAAGGATGCCCGCACAAGCCGAAGAAAGCCCGCACAAGTGGGAAATGGGCCCGTACAAGTGGAAAGAGGTGACGTACCCAGAAAAACTAGAGATCAGTTGGCTTCTTCTCATCCGTGTGCCTCAAGAACTTACAAGTTCAACACTAATTCGCTCAATTAGAAAACTTTCAAAGGTGCTGAAGTGAATGGGCATGATGTTTCATGTAGTTGATCCCACATATATGGGTGGATCATAGATGGATACGATATAGTCGGTTTGAGGCAAATTGGCACGACTCTAGATTTGGGTGGATGGTCCGATGGTTGGATCTCTAGTGGGTCACCCCATCTGATGGAACCACCAGATCAAACACATTACATGTAGAATGCATATCCACTTCCCAAGTAATCCCAACACATAAACACCCGAGAACCAAGTGTTTCTCATCCAGCTGCCAAGGTTCGACCCTGGGAATGTGGCCCTCTTTCCACTTGTGTGGCCCCTCTAGGGTCTCAGCTAGGGGTGTTTATGGGCCAGGCTGTGCCAGGCTAAGGCATATCCAGGCCAGGACCGACTTTAGAAACACTGGCCTAGGCCCAGCCCAAGCCTGAGGCCCGAGCCCGTCCATTTAATCAATTAGGCCAGACCGAACCGGTCTTTTTATCAATTTTGTGGGCATTTGATCAATTATTTAGACTAATTAAATTAAATTGCATGCATTTCTTATACAGGCGGTGCCGGACTTTGGGCTTTCTATCACTTAGTCCAAGTCCAATCAGATTATTAAATGGGCCCTAATTATATATCCAAGACCAGCCCAAAGCGGGCCGGGCCCAGATCAAGATTGGGTTGGCCTGGCCCATGAGCACCCCTAGTCCCGGCTACCTTGGCTAGGTAGAAGAGAAGAAGAAGAAGAAGAAGAAGAAGAACATACATGCGCCCATTGCTCCCAGAAATGCTTCCATATACAGTAGCCCCACTTGTAGGACCATAGTATCTTCCTGCAGTTACGGCATCTATCGCATAAATGACCCCTCCTGCATCAATGAACCCCATTGGCTGGGGTTATTGGGCCATTGTTGATTGGTAATGGACCACAGGCGAGTCGGGCTGACCTAAGTATATGAGTTTGGGGGCTGAAGCCCCCACCCATATCTGAAAAAAGTTAGATTTTTCTTAAAAAAACCCTTACATAAGCTTGGTCTTAAACCACCAACTCTCTGTTAGGATGGAATCTACCACCTGCTCTTAGTCATGACAGGTGAATAATGTCAATGGGGGCATGTTCAAGGCAATATTCCAGGCTGAGACCGCATCTTTTGTGAAGCAAAACTCTATTTTATTATGGTCAAGCAGGTGACTTGTTGGGCAGTTGGCATGTGGCCAGTGAACCAGCAGTGTTTTTTTTTAGGATAAGCCAGGTAAATTTCATTGAACCCAGAAAGAGACAAAAAATAGAGTCAATGACACGAACCTCTAAACGCCAAAAACAAGAGTGGATCTCAACTCGACATTTGCCCACACTCAAAATACTTGACCTTTTAGCAAAGTTATGAGAAACCATATTATACTTCTTAGAAAGATGAGAAAAGTCTACAAATTCAAAAGAACCATCACGTGCCAAAATATCCAGTAAGATGGAGTCTGTAGCCCAGTCAATGTTCCCCCTTCAATGCTTGCACCACTTGTAGAAAATCACACCACTTGACAACCTTTATGGCCAAGAGAATAGCTGTCGCCTCTACTTCTTTCGCAGAAGAGACAGATGGTCCACCCATAGACCCTGCAAGCATCATGACATTGTCTCCACCTTCCTAAATGCAGCATCGCAAAATGGAGAACTCTTTATTTTCTTTATTTAAGAGAGTCCCAGATTGGTTGCAGAGAACTCTTTATTATCATTTATTAATATTTACACACATCACTATGGTGTAAATTTCAAAAGAAGGCTTAGGTAGTGGTGACCATATACATTTTACATGCACGTGTCGTCCGGCGGGCCTGGCCCACATGCGCGTCACCTGACTCACCTTGCTGCCCGCTTTTCCGGACTCAGAAACTCTTGTTTTAACACTTGTTCCAACTCGATTTACTGTTTTAAACTTGAATTAACTTGGTTAATTTACTGGTTTAAAAGTCGAATCAATATTGTTCTCGTTTTTAAACATTCTAAGTATTACCTGCACATATGACTCTCGGGATAACGAAATTACTCCTTAATCCTTGATTTAAGTATTGAACCCTGCATTCTGCTTTGATTATCGAGTTGACACCACTGAGCTGTTATCCTAGTAGTTATTATTATTATTATTATTATTATTATTGCTTGATGCAATTTGAGTCTTGTATGTGACTGGTGTCGCTAAAATACCTACCTTGCCCGGGATAGACCTGTTACCCCGTGGCAGGGCCAAAGATTTCATACGGCCGTAAACTCCTGGGTGAGTTCCAAGGTACTCCAAGATAATCAAATATCTCAAAAGATTTCGAATGATGTAATGAGATAGGTGTGCCACATGTCACAGACAAAACCCCAAGAGGGAGCGCCACGTGTCCCTGGCTTGAAGTTGCTGGCTGAGCCTAGCCCGCATGGAAACGACCAAGCTCGAGACCGACCCATGATAGACTTATAGAACAAAAAAAAGAAAAAGAGTTGCTTACCCAGTCTTAGGCTGGCTCAATTGGTTTGGTCATATCACCTTCTGTGAGAGGGCATGGGTTTGAGTCCCCCCTTACTATTCACTCCCTTATAATTATTTGTATATTTGGGCTGGGCGGGGATTCCGACTCTTAGCCATTGAGCTCAAATAAATAAAATATGAGGACGGCCCCATCTATTATAACATAAACCCCATGTTCGACCCAAAGCGGGCTTGGCCAAATCCATGAGATGATGCAGGCGCAGGTGCAGTGTATGGGGTACTGGGGTGCAGGTGGAAGTGCAAGGAAGGAGGAAAAAGAAGAAGAAGGAGAAAGAGAGGGGAGTTGATGCAGGTGGCTACGTGCAGGGTGAGAGTGGGAGGAAGAAGAAGATGGGGAAGAAGAGAAGATAATGCAGGCGCAGTGTGTGCGGTGGGTGCAGGTGGAAGTGTAGGGAAGAAAGAAAAGAAGAAGAAGGAAAAAGAAAGGGGAGGTGATGCAGGTGGCTGCGCGCAGGGTGAGCGTGGGAGGAAGAAGAAGATGGAGAAGAAGAGAAGATTATGCAGGTGCAGTGTGTGCGGTGGGTGCAGGGAAGGGGGGATAAAGAGGCGTACCTGGTTGCGCAGGTGGAGAAAGAAGAAGATGGAGAAGAAGGAAAGAAAAGAGAAAAAAAAAAAGAGGTGATGGTGCAGTGTGTGCTGCTGGGCATACGTGTGCATGTGTGGGTTGCAGTTGTTAGTTTTATGGACTCAATCCAGTAGATGATATAATAAATTGATTAATTTCTTTTTTTATCAGTATATTCATGCTTTCCTTCCATGAGATGAATGGTGATTTATTATATACTTGCACATAACCAATACGAATGACATGATGGTTCATGAGATGAACCGGAGTCCACAAGTATATTAGATGTAACACATGTGTATGGATGAGATCCATATACGGGAGATATGTGTGACAAATTTTATACTTAAATATCTTCACAATCAGTGATGAGACTGGACATATCATACTGACAAGGTTGCAACACTTTGATCACTATGAGATAGTGTGATTTGTCTCGATCCAATGTAAGATTCTGGATCATAGTGCTGGTACATTGGATGTATTGAAGGACCATGAGAAGCACCTTATAAACACTGTCTTTACTTCAAGGTCTGCTCTCATAATTCCCTAGCAATAGGCTCTTAATCCTGAGACATTAATGAACTCAAGTTTCTATCTATTCATTTGCTTTGAGTCACCAATGAGTGAGGCCAACTGTAGGTCAACACCTCGGTGATTTGGGTACGTGGTAGTAGAGCTGTGGGAACATTCAATGGTCAAGATGGAATCTATCTCTAATATCCCCTTGTGCCAAATGGATTTATCATTAGTAAGTGCGCACCCATTCCGACTAAGAATTAATTGGAAAGGTACCTATGATCATCATAATTAATTGGGGCTCAAGGATAAGTAAGATATGGATCTAGTTTGGAAGACAGGTCCAATTGATCCATGGATATTGATTGAGGGGTCTACTTGTGGCAATGTGGAAGTTTAGGGTCTTCTATATAATATTCTAAGACTGGAGTTCAATTGCATTTATATAGTGGAGTTATTTGCAATTAACTGTGGGCCCGGATTACACATGAGATGTGAGGGTCGCGTGTCCCAGTTGGAGCTAGCTTTCTAAGGAATCCCTAGTGGTCCCCACGCTAGCCCAATTATTAGAAAGTATCTAATTCTAGTTGAACTCTAAAAGGAAAGTTACTATTTCTATTTGAAGTGAGACTTCTAATAGTGGTAATAGTAGACTTACTAATTTTAGTAGAAGTGAGACTTCTATTTTAATTAGAAAGGAATTGGAAAGTTACTAATCATATTTGAAGTGAGACTTCTAATTATGATATGGTAAGTTACTAATTAATTAATGGAAGTAAGACTTCTATTTTAATTAAGAATAGATAGTTACTAATTTTTGGAAGTAAGACTTCTAATGGAAATTAGTAAGTGGGGCTTGCAAAAGCTATAAATAGAGGATAGGAGGCCTGGACTGTCCATGCATCTATCCTAGCATTGGGATTCACGCCCAAGGCCCCTAGTGCAAGTGTTGCACGAGTTATTCCTCTCTTCCCTCTTCTAGTTCTCTTTCTAGTTCCTCCCTAGAGTTCCTAGTAGTTTTCTCTTGGAGATCCCACCATCTTTTTGAGAAAAAGGAGAATCTGATACGGGTCATAGCGTGGAAGATCAAGAGGTCTTGAAGATCCCTATTTGATTAGTGAAAGCGTTTCATCATCAAAGAAAGACGCAACTTCTCCATTAGAGCACAACCAAGCTCCAAAGGTATAATCCACTTCCTTGCATGTTGTAGATTATTATGGATGCTTGTTTGTTGATATTTCTATCTTCTAGATAGATTGTATTTACTGATCATGATGGGTGAGATTGAGGGTTTACTTCTTGGATTGGGTTTTATAGCCTTCTGGATAGTTGATCCCTGCATCAAGTGGGTCAAAAGTTTTGAAACCTATCCTAGAGGCCCACCTTATTTCCAACAGCAGTGAGAGAAGAAAAGAGAGGGAGAGAAGAAAAGAAGAGGAAGGCAAGAAAGAAAAAAGAAAAGAATAGGAAGAGAGGGTGATGAAGCAGATGCAATGGGTGCGAGGAGAGGAGGAGAGCCTACCTGGTTCTGGAGTCTGACGGTGAGAGGGAGACGCAATCCTCGCGAGGAAGATTGAGAGGGTGATGGTGGCAGTTGAGGAAAGGGGTTCTACGCATGTGATGGCTGCTGCGATGATGATGAAGATGAATAAGAGAGGAAAATGGGTGAGAGAGAGAGAGAGAGGGGTTCGGGGAGTCTAGGATCAGCGCATCTAAGAGGAGATAGAAGGGGAGAGACGAGGTTTAAGGGGGACTGAGGGAGTCCAGAGATCTGGGACTCCTCTCTCCCTTATCTAGGTGATGGGCCATGCACTTTGGGCCAGGTCATGGGTTAGGGACAGGTTGGGTTCAGGTTTGATGGGTTTGGTTCAGGTTTGATGATGGGTTTGGTGGGTTGAAGTCTGGCCATGGTTTGATGGATTGGATTGAGTATGGACTCAGAAAGATTGATTCGGGCCCAGAAGATAGGCTGCAGTGGGGTTTTAATGATTGCATTGCATAGGGATTTAAAGGGAAATAAAATAAAATGAGAGAAGGGCAATTCCGGAACGTGGCATTGCAAAAAGTTTTTGGTTTTGCCTCGTGTCATTCTCCCAGGAAGCCTCCTGCCGCCACGTGTCATTCTCCCAGGAAGCCCCCTGCCGCCACGTGTCGCTCTCCGGAGAATCACCTGCTGCTTTACTAAATATAACTAGCGCTTCAGGGCCCACGTCCAACGCGGGCCTTTAATTCATGGAAGGAAAACCCAATTTAAATTGAAAGTAGACACCTAATAAACATACAAACTACATTTAATACAATTATATAGGAAATTTAAGATTTGTCACCATCGTTTTGAGAACCCCCTTATACGTTTATGCCTTCCAATTCCTGTGGCGTGGAAAGTAAATTTAAATATAAATAGAAAGTAATTGTTGGTCAAATGCATATGGGAGGCACGATTTTTTTTATAAATGAAAATATTTTAAAAGAATCTTATATATAAATCTAAATTAATCGTCAAAAGGAAAACATCGAATCATAATTTTAAACCTTTCACCCTTAAATCCTAATTTATCTTAATCCAACAACGATGATTTTTTAGGAAACCTCACGAAGTAAGCCTTTCTATCAATCTTTATGGGATCTCACAAATAGAACACTAAGCTGATTATCATTCCAAAAAAATAAAAATAAAAAAGTTGGTAAGATCCAGACAGATTGAGCACTCAGCTACAAGATGGGTTACAACTAAAGGCACGGAGAGAGAGAGAGAGAGAGAGAGAGAGAGAGAGAGAGAGAGAGAGAGAGAGAGAGAGAGAGAGAGAGAGCACTGTTGGAAGTTGCCAAAGTGAGGACTAAGATGCAGGTTGAACACATCCAGACAGACAGACTTGTGCGCGTGTGCATTATAGACAGATATATAATCTACAATTAAAATAATGGCCTGAATCGTTGTAAAAATAGATTACAAGGAAACGAAATCGGTTGGCAAGAGAGATAGATATGCAATTGACAATTAAAATCATTGATTAAACTGGGAAGAAAGTAGAGTATATAGAAATGAAGTTCCTCTATAAGAAAGTTCACAATAAGCAACAGTGATCAAGAGAAAAAAAAAAAGGAATAGACAACTCCAAAAATATATAATAAAGATGAATTAGGGAAGGGAAAACCAATAAATATTGGAGGAACCAATATCAGCGATGTGAAGAGGGTGATGATCTTCACTGATGAACATTATGGTAAAATTTAATCCATTACAAAAAATAATTAAGAAAAAAAAATCTTTATAACCTACATGAGAAATAGCATAGAGGCAAAAATAAATTCAATCCAAGAGAAATAAATTTTGATAATAAAATAATAGAAAGGAGCTTCAAACCTTGGTCTTTTCTCCATTGACTATACAAGGAATGCCTTACCAAGAAACAAAATCACCATCAAAGTAACTTTAAAAAAAAATACTTTAAAAAAAATTCAAAAAGAATCGCCATCATAGTCAGTTTATAATAATAAAAAGTTGACAAATTATTAATAAATGTTCTCATTAACTATTTTAGAATGCCATAATACCCATCTAACATCAACACGTACCCCAAAGTTTAAATCATTATCAACCATTATCTTCATGATGTTGAAAATATATCTCTAGACCATTTCACAAGTCTATATATATGAGTTCATCAATACATAAAGAAAATCAATTTGACATGAATTTATAGAAAACATGAAGGAGGCTACCACATAATATACACATCAAAAGGATTAACTAACATAACCCACCCGTGAACACTCATTATATCAATGTCAAATCCTTTAAAAATCTAAAAAATTAATAACACATCTTCTTCGATATGAATGAATAATTAATAACACATCTTATCCTAAATATTAAAAATGAATAATTGAAAACAAAGAATTCTTGCTTGATTTTAAATTAAGTGAATAAATTCACTCTAAAATATTCAAATCTATTGCTTATTAAAGTGCTTTGTAACCCATAAATATAGATTGGAAATGTGTGTTGCCTTTTCCATATATGTCAGTTTTATCATCTCATCATCCATATATATATATATATATTTTGGTAAATACATCATCCATAGTTGTAACCCCTCCAGCCACATAATAACCGGGTTCCTAAATAATAGAAAAAATCTTTGGGTTTTGAGTTGGTTGTGTGTATCCCTTCATACCATGAAACGATGCATCCCATTCTCTCATTTAATGCTTATAAAACAAATCCCTTAAAATTAGGACTTATCTTTAAGAGTCTAGCTCATTTTAAAAAAAAATTCCGAATGGAGAGATTTGAAGATATTTCTTTTTTTTTTTTTGCTTGGATGTAGATCCATAGTGGGTCTCACATGTTAAATTATTTGTGGAACCCAACCCACTGATGGATCTCCTTTCATTTTTTTTATCTATGTAGGTCCATCAGTGGGTCCTAGATCCCACATGTTAAATATGTTTTAAGAGTGGACCCCGTCCCCACTGTTGGATGAGTCAATTAGACAAATGGAATAAGAATTATAGTATCTATATATATGAGTTCATCAATACATAAAGAAAATCAATTTGACATGAATTTATAGAAAACATGAAGGAGGCTACCACATAATATACACATCAAAAGGATTAACTAACATAACCCACCCCTGAACCCTCATTATATCAATGTCAAATCCTTTAAAAATTTAAAAAATTAATAACACATCTTCTTCGATATGAATGAATAATTAATAACACATCTTATCCTAAATATTAAAAATGAATAATTGAAAACAAAGAAATCTTGCTTGATTTTAAATTAAGTGAATAAATTCACTCTAAAATAGTCAAATCTATTGCTTATTAAAGTGCTTTGTAACCCATAAATATAGATTGGGGCATTGCAAGGGTTGTGTATATATCTTTTTTCCATCCCCCCTCTCTCGTTTTCTTTTCCCATACATGGGTGGTGGCCCCACTAAGCAGCAGTTTCTCTGAACCTCATTTTCATCTATATGTTGGTCCCACATACGATTCAAATCTATCAGCTGGTGCCCCACTACAACAACTTTTTCATCCATACGTGGGGCCAAAGTTTCACAGATTTTTCAATTTAATGGATCCAATTTTGTTTTCTATCCATACACGGGACCATGTCGGATTTCACAGATGGGCGGGCCCCACTGATTTATTTAGTTATTTTCTCAGTTTCATTGGTCATTATTTCTTTTTTTTTTATTCCCTACCCTTACATGACCCCACACGACCCCACACACATAATCGATAATGAAAACATAAGATGTTTGGAAAAATTATTTCCCTACTTAAAAACTATTTAAATTCAAATTCAAATTCAGATTCAGGATGTTAATGCCCAGTTTTTCAATTTAATTGATCCAGTTTTGTTTTCTATCCATACACGGGACCATGTTGGATTTCACAGATGGGTGGGCCCCCACTGATTTATTTAGTTATTTTATCAGCTTCATTGGTCATTATTTCTTGTTTTTTTATTCCCCACCCTTACATGACCCCACACGACCCCACACACATAATCGATACTGAAAACATAAGATGTTTGGAAAAATTAATTCCCTACTTAACTATTTAAATTCAAATTCAAATTCAGATTCAGGATGTTAATGCCCAGTTTTTTGTTGGCGCCCAACTTCAAGACAGAACCCAGTTCTGTGTTGAGTGAGGAGGTACAGGGTGAGCGTGGGAGGAAGAAGAAGATGGGGAAGAAGAGAAGATGATGTAGGAGCAGGCGCAAGTGGGTGCAGGGAAGAAGGAAAAGAAGAAGAAGGAGAAAGAGAGGGGAAACGATGGTGCAGGTGAGGTTAAAGTGTAGGGTGTAGCAGGTGGGTGTAGGTGCAGGTGAGGGTGCAGTGAGAGGAGAAAAGAGAGAGAGAAGAAGGGTGGAGAAGAGAGGGTGAGGTGCTGCCCAGGGAGGAGGAAGAAGAGAGGCGGAGGTGGTGGCGATGGGAGATGGGTCCGCACGAGGCTAGGGGTGAAGAAGATAAGATGATGCAGGGTGAGCGTGGGAGGAAGAAGAAGATGTAGAAGAAGATAAGATGATGCAGGGGCGCAGCTGGAAGTGCAGGTGGGTGCAGGTGAAAAGAAGAAGAGTGGGTGCAGGGAAGTAGGAAAAGAAGAAGAGTGGGTGCACGTGTGTGCAGGGAAGAAGGAAACGAAGAAGAAGGTGGGTGCAGGTGGAAGTGCAGGGAAGAAGGAAAAGAAGAAGAGTGGGTACAGGATGAGAAAGAGCGGGTGATGGCAGATAGGGAGAATTCATTCAGCCTGTGGTTATGTTACAGTATATAAAGAGGGAAAAAAAAGGTAGTGACAGTTTGTGGAAACTGTTGCAGAAACAATGGCCAATCTCAGAAGCTGTTTGGTTAGTTGGTTGTGGTGGAAAACGATGGTGCAGGTGAGGTTGAAGTGCAGGGTGCAGCAGGTGGGTTTAGGTGCAGGTGAGGGTGCAGTGAGAGAAGAAAAGAGAGAGAGAAGAAGGGTGGAGAAAAGACGGTGAGATGCTGCGCAGGGAGGAGGAAGAAGAGGGGCGGAGGTGGTGGCGATGGGAGATGGGTCCGCACGAGGCTGGGGCGTAGGGATCTGCGCGTGGGTGATGAGATTGAAAGAGGGAGATGGAGATGGTGGAATGGGGCTGGGCAAGGCGTGGGAGAGAAAGGGAGGATGGAGAGCAGAGAAAGGAGAAGAGGAAAGGAGGAAGGAAAGAGAGGGAGAAGGAGGAGGAGCGGGGACAGCAGGTTGTTGTGGGTGAGATGAGTGAGGGTGGGAGGAAGAAGAAGGTAGAGAAGAGAAGAAGATGATGCAGGCGCTCCGTCTCATCCTTACGCCGGGCAACATACTGATGCAACAACATAAGCCGCGTAGTCTCAAATGCAAAATAGCCCAATGCTGCGAAGCATGCACTATGTAGGACTCGCGGCCCCATCCCTCGAGTTAGCCCAACCCACCCTTCTTCCTTCAAAATATGCCTCACAGTCCCCGAAACCCCACCATAAACTGAAGCAAGAATCTTACTGTTGGTCTCTCCTAGGACCTCTGTTATCAACCGGGTCTTCACCACATCCAGTGGTGTGGTCAGGGACGCCGAAATGGCCCCTGCAAGCGCCCCACAACACACGCTCTGGAAAGGCTCTAGATGATCCTTTCCAGTCCTAACCAACACAGCAGATTTCAAGTACTCGAAGGATGAATAGCTCAGGACACCCGCCGGCAGATTCCGAAGCAATGTGGCGGAGTATCCGGCGTTGGTGCAGGTGGAAGTGCAGGGAAGGGGGGAAAAAGGGGAGTACCTGGTTGGCGTCCGGGCCGTCTATTCTACACGTGGGAAGAGGGCGGCGATGGTGCTGCGCAGGGAGGAGGTAGAAGAGAGGCGGAGGTGGTGGCGACGGGTTGCTCAGGGCGTTCCGGGGAGATGATGGTGAGACCGAGAGAGGGGCTGCCGCGTGAGGGAGATGGGTCCGCGCGAGGCTGGGGCGTGAGGGAGATGGGTTCGCGCGAGGCTAGGGCGTGAGGGATCTGCGCATGGGTGATGAGATGGAAAGAGGGAGATGGAGATGGTGGAATGGGTCTGGGGTTGCTGCGTAGGGACGTGGGCTGATATGAAAGAGGGAGAAGATGGGCGTTGCACGCTGGGGATCGAGGGGAAGGGTTTATCGAGAGATTGAGTTTTGTGTTAATAGGAATCTTATTGGAGATCCTATTATGTAGGAAATTAGAAAATAGTGGTTTGGTGAGATTAGATGAAAAGGGCAATTTTGGAAGTTGCATTGCAAAAAGCATGAGGCTGCGCCACGTGTCCTTCTCCCAGGAAGCCTCCCCCGCCACGTGTCGCTCCCCCGCGAAAAACCTGCTGCTTTACTATATATAACTAGCGCTTCAGGGCCCACGCCCAACGCGGGCCTTTAATTCATGGAAGGAAAACCCAGTTTAAATTGAAAGTAGACACACAGTAAACATACAAACTACATTTAATACATGGGTTGTGCAAAACAAAAAGGGATTAATATGTGATCGTTACAAATTTAAAATGGAGAAATAAAGGAAGATAGAAAAATTAAATTACAAAGTTTGATCTCATATAATATCAACCCGATTCAAAGTTTGACCATTTCATTGTTAGAGCTATAAGCCAGCAGACCAACCAATTTATTTTTTTCACTGGTAAAAGCATGAAATGAAAATTTTAAAAATATACAATAAAAAAGATACAACAAAGGATATTAGAAAAGATTATTAAAAGCAATTCATGCCTGATTGTGGATGTTTATCATAGGACCCACCAAACGAATCAAGGGAAAAGCTACACTCGCAGGAACATAGTATGTGGGTTTAGTTTTATCCTATTTTTTCAGACTGCTAAATATAAAAAGTCTTATGCATGGTCAATCTATAACACAAATACTATTATTAAATGCAATTGATGCCTGATTATGGATGCTCTACCATAGGGCATATCTGGTACATACAAATTGTATTTACAATCAAGCGTGAAATTCAGCTCGACTCATAGTAGAGCTCAAATAAATCTCTGCTCTGGTTCGCCTTCTTATGCTTGGTTTGGGTTGTGAGTGCGTGTGCATGAGGGTATGGGGATGTACAAGGGACCTAAACTCACCCACCCACACAGCGTCTATCATTACACAGTATGGGTCTATATATTTTCCAAAAAAGTTCAATAGAAGTGAACTATATTTATGTAAATTTAACCTAAATTTATCTTTTTCTTTAAAGTAAGTCAATGTGAAAAAAGGACCTCTCTGATAAAAGAAACTGTACCACATTCCTAACCACTTGACATGAGCTTTCTTTTAAAACCTAGATTGTCTCCTTATGACACATGACAGACCAATGATCCATGGGTCAACCAACGTTTGGGCCCAACCCATATTCAGTTTTATTTTACCTTATTTAGACTTGTTTATTTAGTGACTTATGTTTTAAGTATGGATGTTTTAATAAATAATATTAATAAAAAAGGAATGAATGTAAAAAATATACAGAAAAAATTTCATCAAATGATAATAATAAAAATAGAAGTACATGACAAAATAAATAATATTAATAAAAAATCAATGAATGTAAAAAAGAAACTAAAAATTATAAAAATATAAATATAAATAAACCGGCCTCTTCATCAAAATATAATAATAAAAATGGAACTACATGATAAAAATAAATAATATTAATAAAGAAGGAATGAATGTAAAAAACTAAACAATAAAAAAAAAACAGAAATCTCAATCAAGGAAATTTAAATAATTCTGAAACTCCTATTTTTTATCTCCTCTCCTAATTTTTCTCCCCTTATTTCTCTCCTCTCTAACAACGTCAACATCCCTAGTTTATCTCCATCTTTTTCTCCATTCCCTATTTTAATGGCCCACTATTAAATGATCACTAAAAGGCTTAAATTAATTTTTATTTCCTTATTTCTCTCCTCTCTACCAACATCCACATCCCTATTTTATCTCCATTTTTTCCCATCCCTATTTTAATGGGCCCATTATTAAATGATCACTAAAAAGGCCTAAATTTTCTTAAATAATATTAATAAAAAAAGGAATGAATGTAAAAAATAAACAGAATAAATAAAAAACAGAAATCTAAATAACCGGGCCTCTTAATCAAATAATAATAATATTAAAACTACATGACAATAATAAATAATATTAATAAAAAATGAATGAATGTAAAAAATAAAAAAAAAATGAAAATCTAATTAAATCGTCCTCATCATCAAAATATAATAATAAAAATAAATAATACCAATAAAGATGGACTAAATGTAAAAAATAAACAGAAAAAATCATACACTCAAACTTGTTAATTAGAAAATCATACACAGAAATCTCAATCAAGGAAATTAAAATTCTGAAACTCCTATTTTTATCTTCTCTCCGAATTTCTCTCCTCTCTACCAACGTCAACATCCCTAGTTTATCTCCATCTTTTTCTCCCTTCCCTATTTTAATGGCCCACTATTAAATGATCATCAAAACATCGAATCATGTTCAACCCAATCACTCACCTTTCTAGGAATCTACATGTCAAATTCTTCACTGCTACCAATACAATCAATTAGATATAAATATCTCTTAAAATAAGATTTGAATAGTTAGAAATATAATTAAAAAAATCTAAAAGGAATATACAAAGTTTGAAATCCATTCAACAACGTAACATAAAAAAAAATAAACGGACTAAAGTAGATATAGAAAAGTAATGTTATACTGACTACATACCTGATGACGCTTCATTGTCTCAAGACATCTACAAAAATTCATTGTAAGAAGATCTTTACTGTAAGAGAAAATAAATTTAAAAAGATTGCAATTAAATTTTATCACATGTATCTTCAATCTAAATTAATTGTCATATTCGCGGGAGAGTGAGTACTGTTTCCTTATATGACTATCAATCTTTTAAGTTAATAACTATAGACGGTTTCCTTATATGATTAAGTGGTGATCAATCTTCTAATATGATCATTATATCCGGTTTCTCTCTGGGGCTATAGGGTAGTTTACCTGGCTTCCCTCTGGGCCCAGAGGGATTAGTCCAGCCCAAAGGGTTGGGATTCCTCCGATAGCAAAAATAAATAAATAAAAAATATGATCATTATATATGGTTTCCTTATAGGTCAGTAATTATTTTACATAATCAAATTATACACTTTTCTTATACGTTAATCAATCTAATTAGAATATATGTGGGGCCCATTATGGACATTTTTTCTCCTTCTTTTTCTTTGGTTATTTGGTAGGATTAATTAATCTATGGGGCCCATTGTGGAAGCCAATTAATTCTAAAATCCAATTTTATCTCTAAAATGGCACTCAATTTATGGCTAATTAAGCGCAAATATAATCAAATCAAGTTCCTAAAATCTTTACTATTTACTTGATCTTTCCCTAAATATTTTCAGCTACCTAAAATTTCTCTAATGAGTTTCCATTTTTATTATGAATTATATATTAATATTCATTTATCAGTTATTTAAATATATAAAAATATTTTTCACTAGAAATTTAAATGACAACGCAGGCCTATTGCACTAATAAAGTTTTTTTAAATATGCGTCCTTTGAATAATGACACCATTGCAACTAATTGAAAGAAACTGCGATTCAGATCTGAACATCACTAGCGGAAGACATTCATGGCTAATTTGTAACATGACAGATTTTAAAAAATCTGATTTGGGCAGCATAAATCAGCCATAGTGATCGCATAAGAACTCCATGAATTCATGACCAACAAGTGTATAATTAAAGGAGAATGAAGAAGACTATTACCTCGAAGATTTGTAGACTTCAAATCTCCGGAAAAATAGATCCAAAGGCCCGAACTCAGACTTGCAACTAGCAAACAAATTGCTGGAATTTTCTGCAGTAGTATTACCTTTGATCTTCTTCTCTATCTCACTTCCAAATCTGATTGACTAAGATGGTGGGATCTTAATCTAGGAATTGAGAACTATTTTTTTAAGGAAAAATCTCAGATCTCAAACTTTCTTCAATGAAGAAGAAACAACAAAAGGGGCTGGACGTGTGGAATGGAATCTTGCATTGGGTTGGACGTCCAAAGGGGCCGGGTTTGTCTCCTTTTATAGAAACTATGCGGAAACCTTTCCTAAAAGTTTATCTCTTCTAATTCTCATAGATGTCCTGAAAGGAAAGATTTATTTCCTTTAAGAAACACTCCAATTAGAAAAGGAAACTAAAGAACTTCCCACAAAGTTTGGCAATTAGTAATCCTAGTTTCACAACACTTACTAATTTAAGTTTCTAATCCAAAAAGGAAACTTTCTTATGGGAATACTAATCCAAAGAGGAGTCCAACTTTCCAAGTAGAGAGTCCTACTCAAAGTTGGAAACCTTACCCATGGAAATTCCATTATGGAAATGCCACATATTAATGCACACCATGGCCCACATACAATTTATCTAAAATTAAATTCATGTATGCCATCAAAGGCCTATTTGAATTTAAACTCAAAATTATTTTTCCACTAAAATAATTCATCCAAATGTTATCTAAACATTTTAGGAAACCATGCCAATCTTGGAAAGTGACTAGAGAAGGGACCAAAAGACATATTTGCCATTGGCTCCCAAAATGACCAAAATGTTCATGCTAAACTCATAGCAACATAAAGAACATTTTAACCTTAACTCATTCCACTAAAGAGTTATGGTTGAACTCCAAGGACAAATATATAATATAATAAGCTCGTCATAAAATGACAGTTGTCTTCGACCTACTAAGTGTAATGACCTGAATGCCCCTCTATGTAACATCCATAATCGAGTAAGGTTATCACATGTACTATCAACCTTCTCGATTACATCAAAACCTTAGAACTTCATATCCTTAACATAGTCATGTTCAATGCATTACATATGCACTAATGAGATGAATCCGGGAAAGCCCTCCCATGACTTAGGTAAGTCACCCTGAATACAGGAGAGTCTCTCATTATAACTTATACCAAGATGAAGTGCCCAGCTCCATCCCTCAGTTATGAACAAATTATGTTGTTTCAAGTGTCCATGAATTAGACCTATCTGTGTGTAGACACTACACACCTAATTCATTTACTAGAAACAATGGGCCTTGCACAACCATACATATATACATGTTTAAGTAGAAAAGAGTCTTCCATTAAATAACCAATGAATATCCAGTAACAAAAGATGAGAGTGCAGCTAGTGGGCTTTAGGGCATACACCAATCCCAACACTAATTTCATTTGCATATGGTTTTTCTACCATGTGTCCCCGCGGATCACTGTAGCAAGGCCTTACGAAATCACGTGGTGAGATAAAATATATATATATATATAGATTAATCTGAGTCCTTTGATTCCCGCCCTTCAAATCTATTAGTGAACCTTCTTATAAAACTTGCTAGTAGGCCTACTTAGGATCCTAAGTTCATCCTTTGAATAATCACGATGATCCAACGTCTAATTGGATTTATTATGATATATTTACAATGTGTCCCATCATTTCAATGGTATGGATCATTGTAGCAATCTCTTACAAAATCAACATTCCTATTAAAAAGAAGAGAAATTGATACAGTCGAATCATGATATTTCGATTTGAAGCTTAGAAATCTATGAAGTGGCCCCTATTGGAAAGTTATCAATGGAAGGATATGGAAAGATAAGGCTTAAAAGATCATGCAAACCTTTTTCTGGTAAGAATTTTTTTTTGTTAGTTTAATAATACGTGGAGCCTATTGAAAGTAAGTAAAAATAAGTTATTATTGTATGCTATGTTTTAGTGAAGGGATAAGTATATTATTTCAAGAATCTTTTGGATTTGCATTGAGATATTTTAGATGATGAGATTAGATTTGAAGGGAAATTCCGAAAGTGGCATTCCAAAAAGCTTGAGGGCCCACGTCCAACGCAGGCCTTTAATTCATCAAAGCAAAATTCAATTAAATTGAAAGTAGTCACTGAATAAACATACAAACTACATTTAATACAATTATATAGGAAATTCAAGATTGGTCACCATCTTTTGGAGAACCCCATATTACGTGTTTATGCGTTCCAATTCATGTGGCGTGGATATTTGAAAGAGAAAGGCAAATATTTTAAAAGAATCTTATATATAAATTTAAATTAATCATCAAAAGGAAAACATCGAATCATGTTAAACCCAATCATTCACCTTTCTAGGAATCTACATGTCATATTCTTCACTGCTACCAATACAATCAATTGGATATAAACATCTCTTAAAATAAGATTTAAATAGTTAGAAATATAATTAAAAAGATCTAAAAGGAATATACAAATTTTGAAATCCATTCAACAACGTAACATAAAAAAAAAGACTAAAGTAGATATAGAAAAGTAATGTTATACCGACTACAAACCTGATGACGCTTGATTTACACCTGCAAAAATTCACTATAAGAAGATCTTTACTGTAAGAGAAAATAAATTTAAAAAAGATTGCAATCAATTTTTATCACATGTATCTTCAATCTAAATTAATTGTCATATTCGCGGGAGAGTGAGTACTTTTTCCTTATATGACTATCAATCTTTAAAGTTAATAACTATAGAAGGTTTCCTTATATGATTAAGTGGCGATCAATCTTCTAATATGATCATTATATACGGTTTCTCTACAGGGCTGCAGAGTAGTTTACCCGGCTTCATTCTGGGCCTGGAGAGATTAGTCATGCCCAAAGGGTTGGGAACCCTCCGATAAAAAAAATAAAGAAATAAAAATATGATCATTATATACGGTTTCCTTATAGGTCAGTAATTATTTTAGATAATCAAATTATACACTTTTCTTATACGTTAATCAATCTAATTAGAATATATGGTTTACTTATACGGTCATCAATCTAATTAGAATCCATGTATGGTTTATGATGGATAAGCCAAATTCCTTAAAACATGGGCGCACTAATAATACCTAGAAAAACAATATCATTTATAGAAAACATATAATGTTAATTGGTAACATCAGTATTCTAATATCAATATAATAAAAAAAATCATTTTTTTTTCCATCTGGATGCGGTCCATAATCTATTTTAAATTTGAAAATGTTAATTGGTAACATCACTATTCTAATATCAATCTTAAAAAAAAAAAGGCGTTACTATGGATGTTTCTTGACCATAATATTGGACAATCTGGATGCAGCCCATAATCGGTTTTAAAACAAATAATAATAATTGGTAACATCACCATTTTAATATCAATAAAAAAAAATCAACACACAACATCTTAGTGCATGGGCCTTATTATGGATGATACTTGGCCACAATATTGGACGATCTGTTTGCAGTCCATAATCTATATTAAATAAAAAAATGTTAGTTGGTAGCATCACTATTCTCGCACTAAACGAATTGATTTAATTGACCTTCCAAACTGATATGCTTTGGCCACATTCACAATCTGATAAAAGTAAATGTGAAAATATATATGCGTCACGTGTCGCTCCCACATGAAAGTTGAGGGTGCTCGAGCCGATATTGCGATCCATAGCTCAGAATAAAACGTTACAAATAAATGGTTCTGAAAGTTTTTCAGAAATACTAATGACCATAATAAATGGCAGAAAACATAATCAGAAATGGTAGTCACTCACCAAATGTCCCTAATTACATGCCCAGGTTATTAACCAATTTACAACATAAAGAAGCTGAATCTAGTGTTCTTATAATCTCTAATCAATCCTAACTAAAAAAAAAAAATCATTCATTGAAATCAACAACGAAAAGATCCACTCATCAAGTCTAGAAAGAATCGAACAAAAGACTTACAGAGTCCTTTGGGAATCCATTTCAAAGATCTCAGAGCCTTTTGAGAGAGAGAGAGAGAGAGAGAGAGAGGCAGACTGAGAAGTTGATGTTACTGATATTTGGCCCGGATTCTTAAAATCCAACAACAACAACACTGTTAAAAAGTTGATCTAGAAGTATAAGTATTCTTATGGTGGAGTTCCAGTGGTGCATCATGGTTGTGATTGATTAGATCATGATTGTGCATAAATTTATCATAAAGAGATTATACAATTGAAACCCAGAAGGAAAAAAAAATCGAATACAAAGAGGGACAGATGAGTATTCTTAGCAACCTTGTGTGGAACGGAAAACTCTTGAATGGGGGTGTTTATAGATAGACTCATAGAATTAAGCAGCAGTACATGGTTTAAACTGATAATACAACAGGATGTCTTGATAATAATAAAAAGTTAGAGGGCTCCAGCAACAATGCAGTCACAACCTTATCATTGGAAGTAGAGTTTTCAAACCTGGTAACAAAAAAAAACAAAATTTTTAATGAGGCGAAATAAAACAAAAATAAATAAATAAATCCAAAGAATGAGAGATGATGTAATACAAAGAATGGTTAAATGTTGACATGCAAGGAGATAGAAAAAGGTGAGGATAAAAATACAGAGAATGGTGATGGAAAAAGTTACAAAGAGGGGGAGAGAGAGAGAGAGAGAAAGAGAGAGAGAGAGATGGGGTGTCTAGAGAGACGGCGGGGAGTAGGAAGATTTTTAAGAACTATCTTACCTTAAAGAGGAAAGAAGCTATTTCATTGGTAAGAGGGATAGTAATGAGGAAATTAAGGGAGAGAGATTTTAGGGGATAAATTTTAAAATTGGATGGATAAAAGGAACGTGTGTAAAGGGATTGCAAAACGTGTGGAGAGATGGAGAGATTTTAGGGATGCAAAACGTGTGGAGAGATGGAGGGATTATTGCACTTGCTTGGGACATAGTGGGGTCCATTTTTTTGAACGGTTGTGATTGTATGTGCATGAGATAACAGTGTATGCAGAGGGAGAGATGGAGAAATTCTAGATGGAGAAGGAGAGATTTTAGGGATGGAGAATGAGACATTTTAGGGATTGCATAGGGATTTAAATTTAAAGGGAATTAAAAAGGAGGGAAGGGCAATTAGGGACGTGGGTGCGCAAAAAGCACGAGGGCGCACCACGTGTCCCCCTCCCGGGGCATCCTCCCCCGCCACGTGTCGCTCCCCCAGGAAAAAACCTGCTGCTTTACAATATATAACTAGCGCTTCGGGGCCCGCGCCCAACGCGGGCCTTTATTAATGAAAGATAAACACGCATTTGGTTCAATGTAAAAAAAAAATTTGAACTAAATTTCAAGTTTTCACTTGTATAATAATTGTCACTTTTGTTTGATGTCAGAAGTAGAAAACAAAATTACTAAGCTCACACTAATGGGATCATGAGAGGAAATTTGGAAAAAGAAATTGATTTTATTTGAAACTTAAAATTAGGTAAACTTTTAGATTTTATGGCTATGATTTGGGTATCCAAGTATTTCTCTTCTCTCCTAATTTTTCTCCCCATATTTCTCTCCACTCTACCAACGTCAACATCCCTAGTTTATCTGCATTTTTTCTCCCATTCCTATTTTAATGGCCCACTATTAAATGATCACTCCCTATTTTAATGGGCCCACTATTAAATGATCACTAAAAAGGCTTAAATTTTTTTAAATAATATTAATAAAAAAAATGAATGTAAAAAATAAACAAAATTCTAAATAAACCGGCCTCTTCATCAAATAATAATAATATTAAAAATACACGACAGTAATAAATAATATTAATAAAAAAGGAATGAACTCGTCATCAAAATATAATAAAAAAAATAGAACTACATGATAAAAATAAATAATACTAATAAAGAAGGAATGAATGTAAAAAAAAAAAAAAAAAACTGGTCGGTCATAGGCCAGGGTACAGAAGGTGGGCCCCACCTCTAACCTGACCCGAAGTGGGCCGACCCGCCCTATATTCATCAAAGGGACTGGGTTCATTTTAAAATTGGAGAAATGATGTGAATGTAGAAATTAACTACACTTAGTTTAAAAATTCAATTGTGATCCAATATCTATTTCATGCTTATTATATACATATATTAAATAATATACTATTATTTAATATATGTTATTATATGGTAGCTTCACATAGGCTCTCATAACCGCCAACTGATAAATTGATAATCCAAGCAAGGATTAAAGCTACGTGGTCTCAATTAAAAAAAATAAAAAATTGCTGGTCCCAATAAATGTACAGCCACCTTTTTTTGGGATGAATGGTCGAGATGGGACGGGCCCCACTTATTTATGTTCCAAAGGAAGTGGGACTGGTAATGGGAGAAGAAGTTTTTAGGGGGCACTCTTTTTTTTTTACTCATACACAACAGTATGAAAATATGTACATGGCTATTATGTAGGAAAATTAGAGAATTTAGATTTTCACATCCATAGTAGTAAATGACATACTAATAGGAGACCTATTCATAAACTAATGTTAGCCTAATATATCTCAAAATCTGATATAATCTATCAAGGTAACTCATGATTTTCATATCTCAACCTTCTTTATAAAATTATTATCTATTAAATAGAATGTGAGTTATTTAAATTTTAATTAGTAGTATAATTCATAGTGTACTTGTTTAAAAATAGTGTAAGAGGCCCGTGCTGGATAAAAAAATGTATTAAAAAAAGATTTGTAGATGAAGCAAGATAGTGGAAGGAGTACGGGAAAGATAAAATATTCGAACCGATTAGGTGGTCTCATAATGATATAGTGCTGGCCTAGTGGTTAGGAATTACAAAAAAAAAAAAAAAAAAAAAAAAAAAAAAAAAAAAAAAAAAAAAAAAAAACTAACACCACTAAGTTATAGAAAACTTTCGGGAATGTTGGCCCAACCAGGGCCCATAAGCTTGATCTGCTAAGTTCAAAATTTAAAACTTTTCTTTCCATGTAAAATAATTAAAATTTAAAATCAATTGAAAGTGAATTCTGTAAAAAGCGAAAAAAATGATCTTAATTACACCAAAAATCTACCAAAAGAATAAATGCATGATTTTAGTCTACTATAAAAGCCACAAAAACTAAAAGTGAAAACTGAGTACTACATAGGTCTTATGACATGGGTTCTTGAACCAACGGACGATTGTGGGGTCTTCAACATTATTGAATTCACCACAATGGAATTGATTGCTAGGTTAGATATATAGTTTGATGAATTTCTTCTAGGGATCTTATGTGAGTATGAAGTCTTCCATAATTTTTTCATGTTTTGTAGGGTATGATTCAGGTTACTTGCTGTTCCTAATTCATTCTCTATGTGTCTTTAGAGCCCCAAATTCCAAAGAAATCTTCCAAGTCCCTATCCTCCACGGAGCCCCAATTTCCAAAGAAATCTTCCAAGCCCTTATCTGCTAAACAAATATGGCATAAACATTAAATAGATTGAAAGGATCTCCACCGAAATCTTTCAATCACTCTGCTCAACAAAAATAGCATAACATTAATAAAAACCCTTAGAAAAGGAGGCAGTCAACTACGCAAGAACTAAAAATCATGTTCTCTACATCCGATTAACAGGATCAAGTGATTTTTCATACAATATAAATAAATGAATCATATATCCCTAAAAGAAAAAAGGAAAAAAAAACATCAAGAATTCTTTGGTAATAGCCCAAAGTCTGATAAATCGGGAAAAGGCAATAGAACCCAACTCCAATTGAAATCCTTAATAATAATATAAAAAAAACCATCATGACAACCATATTTCCAACACTACCAAGCAATAAAGAGAAGAAATATTAAATCCCAATCCAATAACTCCTAGAACGGTATACAACCTAACTATAAAAAAATGTTCATTAAAAAAAAGCCTACCTATAAAAAAATGTTCATTAACAATTTCAACCCATATATATTCATAAAACCCTAATAGTAAAACCCACAACAAATAAATCAAATGGAAACAATTAACACAGATTGACACAAGGTGAGAAAAAACCAATCTTTCAACCAAAGGGAAAAGAAAAAACAGCAAAAACATATAAATCAGATGGAAAAAATTAACACAGATTGATAGAAAGAAGGTAAGAAAAACTCAATCTTTAACAAAAGAGAGAAGAAAAAAAAAACAAACAGAAATAGATCAAATGAAAACAATCAACACAGATTGATACAAGGTAACAAAAATATGAAAAATCCAATATTCTAACCAAAGAGGGAAAAAAAAAAACCCACCAGATGAGAGAAAATAGCACGATCCAGATTAGTAGTAGGAATTAAAAGAAGGACACTGTCAGCTGAATATATTTTGAATACAAAGAGGGAGAGATGAGAATGGATACCAAACGTTGATGAATGGAAGTATGAAGGACGCTGTAGCGTTGTTGATAGTAGCTTTGTCACTCGAAGAAAGGTATCAATGGGTGAGAAGAGAATCGGTTACAGTAGCATATGGATTTTGGGAATAGAGAGATTGGTGGGATTCGGAAAGATAAATGGAGAGATGAGAAGAAGACCCTTTTTTACTTTGTTTGGATTGGCCATGAACGCTTTTAGAGAGATTTTTAATAAATGTGTGTAGATAGAGAGATTTTAGTGATTGCATAGGAAGAGATTTTAATAAAATGTGTGTAGATAGAGAGATTTAGTGATTGCATAGAGAGAGATTTTAGGATGGAGAATGAGACATTTTAGGGATTTAAATTTAAAAGAAATTAAAAAGGAGGGAAGGGCAATTTCGGTAGGGGCAGCGGTAAAAGCACGAGGCCGCGCCACTTGTCCACCTCCCGGGCAGCCTCCCTCGCCACGTGTCGCTCCCCGGAGAAAAAACCTGCTGCTATACAATATATAACTAGCGCTTCAGGGCCGCGCCCAACGCGGGCCTTTAATTCATAATGGGAAAATCCAATTTAAGTTAAAAGCAAACACCAAGTACAGATGAAACTACACATTTTGGAAAATTAATAAGGGGTAGCAAAATGATAAAGTCTCAGGACAATTTTAAAAAGCATTAGGTTAGTAAAATTATTTGGAATTATGACCAAAATTAAACATAGCATGGGTCGTTAGAAACTATAAACCTAAACATACCCTTTAATAGATGGGTGAGGCTTACGTTAGTAAAGAATAAACTTAAACCTAAGCATTAGACCTGACTTTCTATAGAATTTAGTAATTATATACAAAGGAAAAGAATAATTTTCAAAATAATAAGCGGAACTTTAAAAAAAGTATGAAAACTATACGTTTTTTTTTCAAGAAAGTACAATCTATTGTAAAATGACAAAATCTCAGAACATATTAAAAGGACAAATCCCATCCATTGGATGGGTTCATGGCCAATCCAAACAATATCCCGTCCCCACAATATTCGTACACCATATAAATTGGAGAGAGTGGGACCACCATGTAATTGACCAATCCATACAAATTTCATGGCCATAATAATCTTATGCAAGCAAATCCTGTTATTAGTGCCAAAGTTTCACGGATTTTTCAATTTAATGGATGGGTGGGCCCGTTTGGATCTGCATATTCCAATTTTGTTTCCTATCCAAGCACGGGACCATTTCGGATTTCACTGATGGGTGAGCCCCACTGATTTATTTATTTATTTTCTCAGTTTCATTGGTCATTCTTTCTTGCTTTTTTTTATTCCCCACCCTTACATGACCCCACATGACCCCACACACATAATCAATATTGAAAACATAAGGTGCTTGGAATCATTGGGATTGTCTTGAGAATGCAAATTTGAATTTGATATTTTTAATTGGATTGATTGGGCTCCATGGGAATGAGAGATCCAATGAAGTTAACCTTTGGTAATTGGATCTTAAAGATAAGATTATGATGAAGCTATTTGTTTAGTAACCAATCCGAATTTAATCTTCAGCCAGACACAAAATAATGAATGCCCTTCCATGGCCCTGGTGCTGGAACAAATTCATATCAGCATGCCCAAGTTGCCTAATGAGAGAGCCCTGCCATCCGACATGTGCCATATCATGGCATGGAATTGGCAACGTGAGAATGATTTCCATGGCCACATGAGCCCACCAGATGACCAGAAGAACATGAGAAGGATGTAGAAATGGCACATCAAATATAATGCACATGACATGTGGCACCATAGTTGGAGGAAATTAGGGACCTGGATCTGCTTGGAGATATGTTAATAGCAAAGAGCTCTTATGCTTTATCCTTAAAGGCCAAATAATGTCCAAATAAATCCCTCTAGCGTGTGATTGATAAATTGAAGATGGAGAGATTTTAGGGGTTTTGTTGCATTGCATTGCATACAGTGTGTAGATGGAGAAGTGGAGAAGGTGAGGTTTTAGGGAGAATGAGAGATTTTAGGGATTGGATAGGGATAGGGATTTCAAGGGAAATTAAAGGAGGGAAGGGCAATTCCAAACTATTTAAATTTAAATTTAAATTCAGATTCACAAAAGTGATAAGCCTCGACCCAATTAATGCCATTAACCTAAAAAGACACATTTTATTCCCTTAAATCTCTCTTAACTTTTTCAATATTCTCTCCCTTCCAAATCAATTATTAGAAGATTTGGTGGTCATAAAATCTTAGTATTCCTCTTATTTCAGCCTACCCATAAACAATGGCCCTACATCATCATGAGGGCCCTATCAACTGTACAACATGCATGTTTCAAATTTTTAGTGGCTAAGGGATCATAGTCCCATAGTTATCTCAATGCATTAATTAAAATCTTAAAAATACATGGTCTACTTGACGGGTCCCATGATCTTCTTTGATCTACCATGATTTCTACCATTTAATAATATACATGATGGTCATCAACATTTAGATGGTCTATTGGTGGTGTCCAATATAATATGGCTTAATTATGATCATAGCCATCGAATGGTCACCTTCATGCGGTAATTTTGGATAAGATATATGTGCCATGATTACAGGGACGGATTTGCATTGAGAAATGTTAGAAAAATTAAAATGAATGAAAAAAGGATAAAACGTTAACAATCAAGAAAAAAAAACTGCAATCTAATTGCATTCGAACCAAGCTGAAGCATAATTAGCCTGTAGTCCAATATTAAATGAGATTCATCATGCTTCATTTTGTAAGATTTTGTAGGATAAAGGAAGAGAGAATATATACCATAATAGAAAGCTCCTATGCCTACAGGGGAATCTGGCATTGGTCATTCTTGCTTAAACACAAAGCCTTTTTAATAGATTTTAAATAAGAATACCAATATATGATTCAAGACCTATATCTATTTCATATTTTCATCAATATCTTGCAGAAGAAAGAAGTAAAAAAAAAAAAAAAAATTACAGAAGAAGAACCCATTGCACAAATAACTACCAACAGACATATACACATTAATTACTGCATTGGTATATAGATATAAACCGTATGAATTAAAGTTTATGTGGTCTATAGATATAAACCGTATGTCCGATAATTGGTGGGCTGCATTGGCCTCGCATTCCACTCATGCCCCTACAATTAAACAAATACAAACCAAAAACTTGTATTAGCTAGAGAGAGAGGAGATAGTCATTAGCAATTCTATCATCGTTGACGTGCCAGATGGTGTACTTGTCTATGTGTCTATAAAATAAATAATACTCACTTCATCATGAATAGACCAACGTCCAATACCGGCTTAAATCATGTTAAATCGGATCCTATGAAGGATCATAATTATCAATTGAAAATATGACTGATGTAGAAAAGAAAAAAAAAAAGTCAGATTGCATGACAACATGATGCAGGGATACATGATTTGAATAGGCAAATCAATGTGGCTGAAATGTGTCGTGATCATGATAAATAAAAATCAATTTTTATTTGAAGATGTAAGAAAAATAAATAAAAATTATGGAGAAAATACCTTTAACTTTGTGACTTTGTTTTCTTCTTGAATCGAGATGAGGATTTGCAAATAGGAATACATGGGAACCTTCCTGTTGGTGGGAAAGGTCCCACCTTCCTTCCATTGTGTGGGCACAAACCTGACCTTGTATCAAGGTTGCCATTTTTCAGCATCATCACCCAAAAGTGCCATGGATTTGGGGTGTCTTCAACTTCACAGAATGAACCCAAATACTGCTCTTTCTCTGCTGCATAGAGGTTTAGGTTATTAGAAGCAACTGGGCTCAAACCTGGGAATGGTTTTCCCACTCCTAGTCTATTATCAGCTTCTGTTATTTATGCACCAATGAATAATCTGCCCAAAAGAAAATGAAAATCATAAGAACACAGGAAATGCAGTAGAGAAACCAGGCAATGAAATAAACAAAAAGATTATCAAAATACAACCCTTCCCACAGGATTGAGAAAATGGCAGTTCAGAGATTAAGGGTAAAAAAAGAAAAAAAATGGAGAAGAAGAAAGAAACAGAACCCATGTTAGCTTTTGTTATTTGGATTGATTTGGGCTAACTTGATCAATCAAAGCAGTCGGCTGCTCTTGGACTACCCATCTGAACCAACTTCATTGCAGAAATTCCTGGGGGCAGTTGCTGCATGCGATGCAACAGTGGCTGCAGGCAGTGCAGGGGCTGGCTGGTAAAAGAAAGAGGTAGCAGGGAGATGGCCGGCCGCTGTGCAGGGAGAGAAGAGTGACTGCTGCAGCAGAGAGAGTGGCCACCAGTTCTGTGTTGAGTGAGGAGGTGCAGGGTGAGCGTGGGAGGAAGAAGAAGATGGTGGAGGAGAGAAGATGATGCAGGAGCAGGCACAGGTGGAAATGCAGGTGGAAGAAGGTGGGTGCAGGGAAGAAGGAAAAGAAGAAGAGTGGGTGAAGGTGGGTGCAGGGAAGAAGGAAAAGAAGAAGAAGGTGGGTGCAGGGAAGAAGGAAAAGAAGAAGGTGGGTGCAGGTGGTTGTAGGGAAGAAGAAGAGAATATGATGCAGGGGTAGTGCGAGGTGGAAGTGCAGGTAGGTGCAGGCGCAGGTGGTTGCGGGGAAGGAAAAGAAGTGGAGCCGAGAGGGAGAGAGCGAGAGGGAGAGAGGTAGATGGGGAGCGTGTGATGGTTGCTGCGGAGTGCTATGCGCGCTGGTGAGATGGGGTAGGGAGAAGAGAGAGGGAGAAAGAAAAGAAGATAAGAGAGGAAGCAGGGGAACGAAGGAGATGGAAGGAGAACGAGGCTGGGCAGGGCGTGGGAGAGAAAGGGATGATGGAGAGCAGAGAAATGAGAAGAGAAAAGGAGGAAGGAAAGAGAGGGAGAATGAGGAGGAGCGGGGGTAGCAGGCTGGTTTGTTCGAGATGGAGTGGGCGATGGCAGAGAGGGAGAGAGAGAGAGATGGGGAGTGAAGGAGAGAGGGAACAGAGAGAGGGTGAAGCAGGGAGAGGAGAAGATGGCGAAGAGAGAGGGAGATGAAGAGGTTGGTGCGCAGTGGGGCGGAGAGAGTTGCAGGCGGAAGGGAAAAAACAGAGATGGAAGGATAGGTTGAAGCAGCGACAGAGAGAAACAGAGGAAGGAGAAGAGAGGGAGGAGAGATAAAGGAGGGGAGATGGAGTGGGCGGTGGGAAGGCGCAGTGGGTGCATGTGGTGGGCGGAGGTGCAGGCGGAAGGGAAAAACAGAGATGGAAGGAGAGATAGGTTGAAGCAGTGACAGAGAGAAACAGAGGAAGGAGAAGAGGGGGGAGAGATAAAGGAGAGAGGGGAGATGGAGTGGGCGGTGGCAGAGAGGGAGATGGGGAGTGAAGGCACAGTGGGTGCATGTGGTGGGCGGTGGCAGAGAGGGAGATGGGGAGTGAAGGCGCAGTGGGTGCATGTGGCAGGGGTGCAGGGAAGAAGGAAAAGTGCATGGGAGGAAGAAGAAGATGGAGAAGAAGAGAAGATGATGCAAGTGCAGTTTGTATGGTGGGTGCAGTTGGAAGTGCAGGGAAGGGGGGAAGAAAGAAGAAGATGGAGAAGAATGGAAGAAAAGAGAAGAGAGCAGAAAAGATGTGTGTGTGTGTGTGCAGGTGGGGTGTGCAGGAAGGTGTGCAGTGAAGGAGGAGGAGGAGGGAGAGAAAAAAGAGAAAGAAAGAGGACTAAGGGAATAGATGGTGAGGCCGAAGGGATGTGCAGGGGGTTGCGTGGATTGCAGGAAGGAGGGAGAAAATAAAGGAGAGAAGGAAGAGAGAGATAGTGTGTGCAGAGAGAGTGCTCCATCTCATCCTTACGCCGGGCAACATACTGATGCAGCGTGCAGGGGAGGAGAAGAGAAGGGAAAAAAGAAAGAAAGAGAATGGAAGATGATGGATGGGGATAACGGACAGTTTAAATCGTGGGCAAGGATAAAGATTGATTGATTAAAGGAATTTTAAAATTGAATGGGAGGAATTTTAGGGGGGTTGGAGAGAGATTAGGTAGAATGAGAGATTTTAGTGATTTGATTGCATAGGGATTTAAATTTAAAAGGAATTAAAAAGGAGGGAAGGGCAATTGGGGAAGCGGGTGCGCAAAAAGCACGAGGGCGCGCCACTTGTCGTCCTCCCGGGCATCCTCCCCCGCCACGTGTCGCTCCCCGGGGAAAAAACCTGCTGCTTTACAATATATAACTAGCGCTTCGGGGCCCACGCCCAACGCGGGCCTTGTTTAAGGAGTTATTAAAATTTTAGATAGTAGTATTCATTTATTTTAAATGAAACCTGACTACAAACTGAAGATGATCTTATCTACATTTACTAAAGAACTGGCAATGGAAAGTAGACACATAGCAATTGTTGCAATGAAAAGGGTGACTCTTCAGCTAAATGCCTGAGTCATCATCAAGATAAAGAACCAATTGTTGCAAGTAATGAAGTTATACTTCACACATCATAGAATAATTTTAGAATTGATCTAATATAACTCATATTTGAAGCAGATATCCATGCATCAATTATACTGTATCAATGAAAAGATAAACACACATTCTTTTCAATGTAAAAAAAATTACACTAAATTTCAAATTTCCACTTGTTTAATAATTGTCACATTTTTTTAAGTAGAAAATAAAATTACTAAGCTCACACTGATGGGATCATGAGAGGAAATTTGGGAAAAGAAATTGGTTTTAATTAAAACATAAAATTAGGTGAAAACTTTGAGGTTTTATGGCTATGATTGGGTATCCAAGTAAGTATTCTAATGGGGGAGTTCTGTTGTTCACGGTGTTAAATGAGCCTTATAAAATTGAGAAAGAGAAAGAAAAATGGAGAGCAGAAATAAAAAAAATAAAAAAATAAAAAGCAAATATCTTAAAAATCAAGTAAATAGAATGAGTATATAAAAAAAACACATAAAAGAACTAAGACATGAGGTGTCAATTTATTAAAATAAAAGATAAATATTTTTTTTAAGTCTCCATCATTCAGTTCATTCTAATTGACACCTCATGTCTAATTTCTGTTTTATTTCCAAAGAGAAGAAAATCATTCTAATTTCATAAGATCCAAATCATTCATTTTAGTTTATTTTAAAAACTGCTTGGAATAACGACAATAAGCCCTAGGATATGCGACATTTCGGGTCCAGGGCCCCAAAGGGATTTTTGTCATCCCTATATATAATGCATTAAAGATGAATCATTCTAATTTCATAAGATCCAAATCATTCATTTTAGTTTATTTTAAAAACTGCTTGGAATAACGACAATAAGCCCTAGGATATGCGTCATTTCGGGTCCAGGGGCCCGCAGGGATTTTTGCCATCCCTATATATAATGCATTAAAGATGAACCACAAACAGAATTCCGTAGAAAGCGAAAAAATCGTAATTACACAAAAAATCTACGAAAAGAAGAAATTCCAACTTTTACAACGAAGAACATTACCTATGCCCAAAAAAGATAAACCAAGAATCAACTTCTGTGAATGACAGGCCTGTGCCCAACACGGTCCATAAAAGAAAAAAAATATTCCATTATAAAAGTAATATTTATGCATATATATCAAATAAAAATGTAAACAAAAATATTGAAATATGGATAAAAAAAGATATGTGAAGGAAGCAATATAAGGGAAGGAATAAGGGAAAGATAAATAGTTGGATTGATTAGGTGGGCCCATAATGATATATTGTTCTAGTCCAAGCGATCATATATTAAATAATAATAATAATAATAATTGTACTCATGTCTATATCCCTAATTTAATAATTGAGTACAGTCAATGGTCAAATGTGTGGGGTTTGGTATGCTTTTCAAATATTTTTTATTTCTTAATTTCTTTTAACCCTCAACCTTAATTATTCTTAATTAAGGATTAATAATGTATGATATAGGGTTGGCCCTTTTTGTTGGTATAATAATTTATGGGGTTGTTTCACATTTGATTGGTGGGACCCATCTATTAAACCCAAATAAATCAAATAAAAACTATATACTTCTATCTTATTCCAATTGAAGAAAGTATATTGATCACTAAAGGTATGTATTTTATTTTAATCCAAACCACTGAAGATAAATTATATTGATGAAATTTAAAATGGGAAAATGTGAACTATTTATAAGTGGGTCCATTTGAGGAGTGTCATGAACATGTCACTCACTGTTAGATTTTAGGATACTTGTTGGTAATAGTGCTCTTATGTAGAGATTTTAGGATACTTGTTGTTGGTAATAGGCATCTCATTGAGAGATTTTAGGATAATTCAAAGGAAGTAATTTCCTTGAAGAACACCATGGTTTAGATTTGTCTTGAGATATTTTAATTGATGAGATTAAATTAGAAGGGCAGTTCCGAAATCAAGCGGTGCAACGTGGGCCTTGTTTAAAGAGTTATTAAGATTTTAGATAGTATTATTCATTTCATTAGAGGAAATTTGGAAAAAGAAATTGGTTTTATTTGAAACTTAGAATTAAGTGAAAACTTTTAGATTTTATGGCTATGATTGGGTATCCATATAATAAAAATGGGAGGAACCATCATTGAATTTTCATCAACATACAGAAAAACTTCAAACATGAAAAAGAAATGTTTTCAACAATGAATCACAAACAATATCAACTATCAACCCTACAATGCACCACTACCTTGGCCCTGAGACTGTTTACAACAATGAATCACAAACAATATCAACTATCAACCCTACAATGCACCACTACCTTGGCCCTGAGACCACCTGCGAAGATAAGTAGGACCAGGTTGCATGCGTCCCATTAGAAGAACTCGTCAAAGTATTACCAACCCTATACAAGAACCCATTCTCCCCACCACCCTCACCCATTGCCGGCTCAGTAAACCTCCTCCCATAGAACCTCAAAGAGTTCAAAGACTCGACCCTGGGCTCACCCAAAGGCATCCCACCTTCCAACATTGCCACCACAGTAGCCATACTCGGTCTTAGGATCGGCTCCTCATGGACGCAACAAAGCGCAATTCGCACCAACTTCTCCACTTGCTCGCTTGTCACCCGACCTTCCAATCTCGGATCCGCCAGCTCCAAATACTTCCCTTGCTCGTGCATATCCAAAGCAAACAGAGGAAAGTAATCTGTCTCAGACCCAGAGGAGGAAGATGACCCACCACTCTCCTCTCCATGGCGAGAACAATTCTTCCTTCCCCGTGTAATCTCCAGCAGAACCATTCCATAACTGTACACATCGGTCCGGTCGGAAATAGCCGAATTGGTTAGCCATTCGGGTGCGAGATACCCACGAGTTCCTCTCATGGTGGTGAATAGATTGGATTGCTCCGGAGCCATTAACTTGGATAGCCCAAAATCAGATATCTTCACGTGGGAATGATCATGCAGCAGAATGTTTTCTGGCTTGATGTCGCAATGGATGATATTGTGCTCGCACCCACCATGCAAATAGGCTAATCCTCTTGCTGTTCCAAGCGCGAAAAAAAAAAAACAGAAATAGATAAAATGAAAACAATCAACACAGATTGATGTGTATGTGAAGGTGGGTGTAGTGTGCAGCGGAGGAGAAGAAAAGTAAAAAAGAAAGAAAGAGAATGGAAGATGATGGATGGGGTGCAGGGGATGTGAAGGTTTGTTGGTGAGTGTGGTGCGCAGGGGAAGAGAAGAAAATGAAAAAAGAAAGGAAAGAGAAAGGAAGATGATGGATGGGGCACAGGGGCTGTGGCAGGTGGGTGCTGTGGCTGTGCGTGGGTTTAGGTGTAGGGAGAAGAAGAAGGAGGGAGAAGAGAAAGAAAGGAAAAAAAGAAAAATAAGATGGGGCGTGCAGGTGGGTACGGGCGCAATGGGTGTGAAATGAAGAAGAAGAAGGAGGAAGAGAAAGAAAAGAGAAAAGAAATAAGGGTGTGCAGTGCAGGGAAAGGGGAAGAAGACGGAGAGAAGAAAGAAAGAGGGGGAAGAAAAAAAAACAGAAATAGATCAAATGAAAACAAACAACACAGATTGATGTGTGTGTGAAGGTGGGTGTAGTGTGCAGGGGAGGAGAAGAAAAGGAAAAAAGAAAGAAAGAGAATGGAAGATGATGGATGGGGCGCAGGGGATGTGAAGGTGGGTTGGTGAGTGTGGTGCGCAGGGGAGGAGAAGAAAATGAAAAAAGAAAAGAAAGAGAAAGGAAGATGATGGATGGGGCACAGGGGCTGTGGCAGGTGGGTGCTGTGCATGGTTGTGCATGGGTTTAGGTGTAGGGAGAAGAAGAAGGAGGGAGAAGAGAAAGAAAGGAAAAAAAATAAAAAGAAGATGACCTGTGTCATCAACCGGGTCTTCACCACATCTAGTGGTGTGGTCAGGGACGCCGAAATGGCCCCTGCAAGCGCCCCACAACACACGTTCTGGAAAGGCTCTAGATGATCCTTTCCAGTCCTACCCAACACAGCAGATTTCAAGTACTTCCGGGGAGATGATGGTGAGACCGAGAGAGGGGCTGCCGCGTGAGGGAGATGGGTCCGCGTGGGGGAGATGATGGTGGATTCATGATGTATGTAAGGAAGGGGATAAAGAGATACAATGAGCGAGAGAGTTGGAATGAGATTGGAAACTCAAAATTTTAAAAGAGATGGAGAGATTTTAGATGGAGAAGGAGAGATTTTTGGGAGGAGAGATTTTAGTGATTGGATAGGGATAAGGATTTAATGGGAATTAAAGAGGAGGGAAGGGCAATTGGGGAAGCGGGCGCGCAAAAAGCACGAGGACGCGCCACTTGTCGTCCTCCCGGGCACCCTCCCCCGCCACGTGTCGCTCCCCCGCGAAATCACCTGCTGCTATACAATATATAACTAGCGCTTCAGGGCCCACGCCCAACGTGGGCCTTGTTTAAAGAGTTATTAAGATTTTAGATAGTATTATTCATTTCATGAGAGGAAATTTGGAAAAAGAAATTGGTTTTATATGCATCCCAATCAACCCTCCTAAATAATCGGAAAAAATCTTTGGGTTTTGAGTTGGTTGTTTGTATCCCTTCATACCATGAAACATGCATCCCATTCTCTCATTTAATGCTTATAAATCAAATCCCTTAAAATTAGGACTTATCTTTAAGAGTCTAGCTCATTTAAAAAAAATTCCAAATGGATAGGGATAGGGATTTTAGGGGAATAAAAAAGAGGCTGATAAATTGATAATCCAAGCAAGGATTGAAGCATCCCATTGCACAGGCAGCGTCAAACGGGAAAAGACCATAAAAAATCAAAATTAATTAAAAAAAGAATAACAATCCCAGGAAATGGGGAATAAGTATATTAAAAAAAGAAACGGGCAATTTCTACATGGTCTCAATCAAAACTAAAAATAAAAACATGAACGGTCCCAATAAATGTACAACTACCTTTTTTTTTGGGATGAACGGTCGAGATCCCCATCCAATGGGCCCCACTTGTTTAGGTTCCAAAGGAAATGGCTGTATATTTATTGGACCGGCAATGGAAGAAGGAGCTTTTAGGGCCTACCCTCTTTTTTTTTTTGCTGTACCCAACTCGCCTGGTCCCGCCCAGTCGATACAATTGCAAACCCCTAGCAAGGAAATTTAAAAGGGTTTGGATGGGACCCTTTTTATTTTAGAAGTGGGTATCGTTTATATTTTATTTGTAATCCTCTGACATGGATTTTTTTAAGGCAGTTTTTACCATCAAAGTGAGGTCATTTGAAATTTCATCCATTAATCAATCCTATCCACAGGATGAATATATGCCACAATTAGAAACATGGTGTGTATGATCGAATTCTGCCACAATAATACCTGGCTGCTTTAATTTCAGAATCAAAAAGTCCCAAATAGACATATATGTTTAATTTTACATGGAGAATAAATTGAATTAGAAACTCCAGAGCTTTATAATGAAAAACCAAGAGAGGAAGAAGAAAAGAAGCAGCTAGGGAGAGGGAGAGTACTTCTTCCCCAAGAACTGGCCAATTCTAGCCTCCCATTTGCACAAAGTAACCCCTCGGCTTATTATTTTGCACAAACAACTGTATCATACACAAACATAAATTTCTAATATGGCTAACGCCTCTCTCTCTCACACACACACATGTTTAAGATCTTCCTCATAATCATTGAGACTAAAATTGACGTCTGCATCCACTCCATGGAACTTGATGGCTACTCTGTCTGGGAAAATTAAAAATCAAAATGCGCCCATACAGATCACATGATTTCGAAATGGTGTGCTGCAAAAACATGCGATTATATGGAAATCATAAGGATAACATGATTTTAACTCTAGTCGGTGAGCTTGAAATAGAATAGAAAATCAAAATTACAATAGGCAGTTACAGATCAATAGGATTTTTGGACTGTGTCGTTCCGTTCATAATTGCACAAAGCAGATGAAATGGCTTAGATTGTCAGAACAATGCAACACGTACATGTCCAATTCTTTTCTAGAAGCAGACAGGGTATCAGCCAAAGCACTCTATCAGATTACAAAACCCCACAAAAGAAAATGCCTTGTCCTTTTACGCTCGGCAAAGAAACAAAAAACATTCTAAAGAAAACTGACAGAGGAGAAGAACCCAAGTGTATGCATTTAACCCAAACCTACATACTTCAAATTAAAGAAAAATAAATTGATCAGTTATTGTTGAATAAAATATTCCAAATGCAAAAAGAAAACTAACTTAAAAATGACAAAGAAGAGTATTTTGGGTTGTTTTTAAAAAAATATGATTATGCACAGATAATTAGAAAGTCTATTATTATGAACAGAAATTCCAGGAAAGAAATCTCAATTTCTTTTATCAGATGAGAAAAAAAAAAAAAAACCCAACTCTCCCCTGAAGAATAATAAAATTATTATGGAGAACATCATATAGGCCAATTCCAAACAAAGTAAACACTGTGTCCTTGATCCACAAAGTTATATGAGGACTATGTAGAGGAGATCCAGACCTTTCATCAGGTGGGTCCTAATCTGTTGAGCAGTAGCTCACAAGGCACAGAGTTCATTAAATCCAAACCATCCTACAGGTGCCCCACAAAGGGATACTGGAAGAAAAACAGACAAAATTTATCCAATCAGACTGTAAAAACTTTCCAATCAGTAATAATCTATGGAGCCTTAGGTTAGGTTACATATGATGAATGGTGCAGATCTCTTCCGCAGAAGCAACATGTGAGCCACACCCAACGCCTTCTTTACCTCTTCCTTATTCAGAAGAAGACTGACCATTTGTGATTGGTAAGGTTTCTTCTTGGTCAAATCATAAAGTGTAGCCAAGCCTGTGGCATTCTCCAACCAACGCAATACCCGGTTCCGCGCATTCGTGGCCTCGCTCCAGTTCCCCTATCGAGTCAGCCTCACCGCCACAGCCTGAAGGAAAGAGAGGGAGATGGCAGAGAGGTAGAATTCATTCAGCCTGTGGTTATGTTGCAGTATATATAGAGGAAAATGGTTGTGGTGGAAAACGATGGTGCAGGTGAGGTTGAAGTGCAGGGCGCAGTAGGTGGGTGTAGGTGCAGGTGAGGGTGCAGTGATAGAATAAAAGAGAGAGAGAAGAAGGGTGGAGAAAATAGGGTGAGGTGCTGCGCAGGGAGGAAGAAGAAGAGAGGGGAGGTGGTGGCGATGGGAGAATGGTCCGCGCAAGGCTGGGGCGTAGGGATCTGCACGTGGGTGATGAGCTTGAAAGAAGGAGATGGAGATGGTGGAATGGGTCTGGGTTGATGCACAGGGAGAAGAGGAAAGAGAGGGAGAAGGAGGAGGTGGACAAAGAAGAAGATGGGGAAGGAGAGAAGATGATACGGGAGCAGGCGCAGGTGGAAGTGGTGCAGGTGGTTGCAGGGAAGGAAAAGAAGTGCAGGTGTGTGCAGGGAGGGTGATGGGCGCCTGCGCAATGGGCTGGGCAGGGCGTGGGAGCGAGAAAGGGAGGAGGGAGAGCAGAGGAGGGAGAAGAGGAAAGGAGGAAGGAAAGAGAGGGAGAAGGAGGAGGTGGAGAAAGAAGAAGATGGAAGAATGAGAGAGGAAGGAAGAAAAAAAAAAGAGATGGGTTCAGGTGGTGCGCAGGTGGAGAAAGAAGAAGTGCAGGTGGGTGCAGGTGGTTGCAGGGAAGGAAAAGAAGTGCATGTGTGTGCAGGGAGGGTGATGGGCGCCTGCGCAATGGGCTGGGCAGGGCGTGGGAGCGAGAAAGGGAGGAGGGAGAGCAGAGGAGGGAGAAGAGGAAAGGAGGAAGGAAAGAGGGAGGAGGAGGAGGTGGAGAAAGAAGAAGATGGAAGAATGAGAGAGGAAGGAAGAAAGAAAAAGAGATGGGTTCAGGTGGTGCGCAGGTGGAGAAAGAAGAAGTGCAGGTGGGTGCAGGTGGGTGCAGGGAAGTAAAAGAAGTGCAGGTGATGATGTTTGCAGGTGATGATGGTATGGATCCCATTCTATGAAGGTGTTGATAGGTTGTTTGTTTCAGGGAATAGGGACGGGAAAGAGAGATGGGCTCAGTATTGTTGAGATGAGAGTTGGCTTGAAACCTTGGTGAGAGGGTAAGAAGGTGGTGAAGCAGTGGGGTACGTTTGGGTTGATTTGCTAATGATGATAATGCCTGATCTAGTTTCACATAAGGCCTGGTTGCGATGACGAAAGGGGAAGAAGACGGAGAGAAGAAAGAAAGAGAGGGGGAGTTGCTGGGCGCAGGGCTGTGATGGTGTGTGTTGGTGAGTGTGGTGCGCAGGGGAGGAGAAGAAAATGAAAAAAGAAAAGAAGAGAAAGGAAGATGATGGATGGGGAGCAGGGGCTGTGGCAGGTGGGTGCTGTGGCTGTGCGTGAGTTGAGGTGTAGGGAGGAGAAGAAGGAGGGAGAAGAGAAAGAAAGGAAAAAAAGAAGACGGGGCATGCAGGTGGGTACGGGCGCAATGGGTGTGCAGTGAAGAAGAAGAATGAGGAAGAGAAAGAAAAGAGAAAAGAAATAACGGTGTGCAGTGCAGGGAAAGGGGAAGAAGACAGGGAGAGAAGAAAGAAAGAGGGGCAACAAATGTACAGCTAGCCAAGGCACACAATTCTTTGTATGTGAGGCCATTCTTCAGGGGCTGAAGCATGGTCACACTGGATGTGGTATCTTCCAACAATACTGGAAGATCAAGATTCTTTGATCAGTGGCCTACAAATAGAAGGTTAAAAGAATAATACACGGGGAAACCCAACAGATAAAAAATGTAATGGTGAATTAAAATACGAAGCTATATCTCTAGATGTTTACCGATTAATGCAAGAATATTTAATGCTTCGAATAATGAATTGGAGCCGATAGAAGTCTAGAAAATTAGATTAATAGGCTGTGACTGTTTAACAAATTACTCAAATGTCTATGAAGACTCAACATAATCAGCTTAAACGTCTTATTTCAATAAAAAAAATTAAACGGTTTGGATAACAAATATGGGGCGTACAAGATAAAAAATATAAAATTATTTTATGGGCCCCATAAGAGCAAAAATCACCATGTAGAGACTATATTAGTGTCTTTTGCTAGAGAGGTGTGTAAATAGTTTTACCACCTATTCAAGTGAGTAAATCTTGTTGTGTAATGGGTTTGTTTACATAATATTTTCACACCTCATTTATGCATCACATGTGTGACTAAGCTCAAGCAAACGGAATCAGGGGCACACCTAAGTATTGGTATGCGGGTACACGCACACCCGCGATATTCGAGAAACTTCTTAATAATACCTTTAAAAAATTTTATTTTCTTATTTGCCTTCTTAACTTGATCATTGCCTGCACCACCCAATTGAAAATCATGCGTTTGCCATTGAACGGCATGATACATATTATTTACGCATGTGAATAATTTATTTATAAATAAATGACTGAACAAACAGCCTCTTATACATGGTTCTATATTGGATCTGATTTTCTCCTGAATCCAAATATAGGTCTCATGCTCTATTCAAAATGGAGACTTGGGTACTCGAATAATTGGATATTCATTTCAACCGTAGATTGGATTATCTGCTTCACTTGTTACCTTCTATAGTCAAATAAATTAATGTTGTCCAAAAGCCTGAACTAATGATAGGTGCGTAAGAGCTTCATCCTACATTATTTTAATCTCTAACCTACCACAAAGGTAGATTTGTAAATCAACTCTTGACCACTTCAACACCAACAGTCATTAATGAGTTCCTCAAATTTATCACTCTATGTCACCTTATGTACCCCTCAATCATCTAATAATGTGTCTAGCTGGAAACTGAATGCTTTTTTTTTTCCTTCTCTATGCTTGTTGTATTTCTTTCTCTTCTCTTTCATTATTCTGGGCCAAATAAAAAGGAGTTTTCTAAGGTAATCATTAATCTCTAATGTTGTTTGGTGCGGCTGTGGATTCCTTATAAAAAAATTAAAATTTCTTATTTGGTGAAGTAATTTTTTGAAGAAAAATAACATAACATGTATATTATTTATTCAACATCGAATAATAACTTATTTAAAGAAATAGAAAATGAAAGAGGTGTAGGGTTTTGGGTTGAAATGGAAAAGAGCGAGGGAAAGAGGGATAAGTTTTCCGAGGAAATCTATTTCCCATACCCCATAGGAAATCCATTTCCATCATTAGCAAGGAAAATGCTGACAAGACAGGAAAGTGTTTCCGTGGAATTATTCCGCACCAAACGCCTGAAAAATTAGTTTTCCGTGAAAAACCATCCACTTTTCTGCGAAAAAGTGTTACACAAACATGCCCTTAAGTTCAGATTTTCCACTACCCTTTAATAGAAATTTTCCTACATTTAATCTAAG
Source organism: Litsea cubeba (assembly GCA_012931725.1). Classification (NCBI taxonomy): domain Eukaryota; kingdom Viridiplantae; phylum Streptophyta; class Magnoliopsida; order Laurales; family Lauraceae; genus Litsea; species Litsea cubeba. Next base: position 15,670,661 of record CM022951.1, read on the forward strand.
AAGGTGCCACATGATACGAAGGTGGAGTCATTTGGCCAACCAAGTAGCAAGATAGGTTGTGGATAAGTCATTTGACAAAAATCAGCCCTACCCATTATTTCTAATCAACCTCATTTGTTATTTTCAGCCCTCTGATATGTGAAAATTAAAAAAAAAACAACTAGTATCCAATCCAGGAAAATCTGAGCGGGCCAAAATGTGCCTTGCAATGTTTGCAATGTATCTAAATCTTATTCCAACAAAAGTCAATCCTATCGAAAATCTTAGCATATAATGAATAAAATCATCTTCATTAAATGATTAATTATAGGCTCAATCCAACAAGGAGACTAAAACTAATAGTAATATTAGACTAAGATTTTGGGAATTTAATTACTATATGCATGGAGAGTGATTATTTTGAATAACTCCAATTTAAATTAAATGGGGACGTCTTTGGAGAATTTTCTCTAGTGCTCTTGTAGTCTCCTGGCTAGTCGGATTGGTGTCATCCGCGTAGTGGGACTCGCCTTTCAGTACTGTTGATTCCGATATGCATCTATGGAATATATTTTTTTTTCCGCACTCTTGTGCTCTGTAGTCCATTGCGATTGATGCTGGCCGTTGTCATAGCTGTTGTCATAGTCGAACATAATGAAAATCAACGGTGTCTTTCCATGGGCCCTAGAAAAATCTTTCTATCTTTTAATTATAGAGCTTTTTGTATATACCCCCGTAAGGTTTGTAGGATTTGTAAATAGGCCACTGAGGTTTTAGTATTTACAAATAGGCTCCTGTAATTTTATTTTAATACCTTCTATATCCCCAAAATAAATAGTCTTCCAATCACCATAAGATTTTAGTGAGAAATGATACTTTTATCCATCCATTTTATCCTTATATGCATAATTTCAAAATATTAGACTCAAATTTTTATTATAAAGCATATAACATTAACAGTTGCACTTAGTAGGAGAAAATAATCCTACATAAATTCACTTTTTTTTTTTTTATCATTACAGGGCTCATTTCTTTAAGTCTAAATTGATTATGACGACAATCAACACTCATACTTATAATTGATTATGATTTTTATTCAATCCATACATGACCTACGATTGAATTGATGAAAGTTTTAAAAAATATGATTTTGCTTCCTGTGTAGGGGGTGTAAAAGAAATATTGGGGGAATGGGCAAATGTAAAAAAAAAAATTAATTTTTAGAATTTACGAGGGGAGTGGTGTTTAGCTCTATGTAAAAGAAATATTGGGGAAGAGACAAATGTTAAAAATATATATTAGTTTTTAGGAATTTGAGGGTGGAGGGGGGATTTTACACTTTTCTCACATATGGGTGGGAGTTTCAGTTCCCAGGCCTTTGTACCTAGGTCCACCCTTGGTTATGTGCAAGAGAGAGTTATTGAGAGAAATCATTGGAACTTGAGATAAAATAATGGTATTTTTATAAATAATAATATACTTATATTATTTAATGGTTGTAAGGGCAGACCTATCATTTATGTAAAAATCCAAGATAAATCTCATGGTGGTTGCCAATTCTTGTTAGGAATATTAATTTTGGAGACATGAAAGGTATTAAAAAGAAAAGGCAATGTGGCCTATCTACAAATACTAAAACCTGATGAGCCTATTTACAAATCCTACAATCCTTGACTAGTAAAGTCAAGTAAAGTTAAGTCATCATAAACATCACATTAAAAACACTTTTTCTCAAAACTCCCTCTAACTTTTCCAACAAAAAGTCAAAAAGTAACCACATTTATTAACTAAAAGATAAAAAACTCCACTTTTAATACCAAAAGTCAACAATATTCCATCTCAAATAACTAAAAATAAAATACCATCATAACTCACTACATATTTTATTCATATTTTTTATTTTACTTTACTCCACATGACTTTAATAATAAAATGCCAAAGGGCCGGACATACAAAAAGCTATTAATTATAATTAAGTGTACCATTTTAAGGTGAGACCAAATCGCGGGAATCCGGACTCGTGGGATCCACGATAGAGGAATCTGTGTGAGTGTGACACAGCATTGGACTCGCCGTCTGCATATGTGAAAGCGAAAGAGTCCCATTTCCTATCTGAGACCTCTTCCCACCATTTCCCCTCTGACTATTATTTCTGATCTTCTCTTTCTCTCCCATCCATTTCGAAAACGTCAAAAATCCCTTCCAACCAAGATCTCTATCATGTATCTTGGGCACCCAATCAATGTCCTCTCCAAACCCAAAAGATTGTGGAGTCTGTCTGATTCAGGTCTCTCTCTCTCACTCACTTTTATTGGGTCTCTTTGTCTTGTGGCATTTGTCTCTGCTTTCTTGAACAGCCTTTCATTTTCCCTAGTTTTAGTTGTTGCGGGGGTGTTCTTTTTTCACACCATTTTTGTTGTTGGATTTCCTTCTCTTGTCTCTTATGATGAGTACTGGCCTTGGGTATCAACTTATTGGATTTAGCTTTTACTTTCTTTTAGCATCTCAGTGTAGTTCTCTTTGATGGTGTTGGGATTTTTCTTGTTGTTTTTAATAGTTCTCTATGTTTTGGTGGTGGGGGGATGTTTTCTGATGTTTTTAATGACCCCCTTCTTCATTACCATTACTCTAATTGACCTTCCCTTTATGCGGTTGGTTTTTGTTATTTGATGATTTGGTGTTTGGGTTTTTCTTATGTTTTTAATGCCCCCTTCTTCATTGCCATTACTCCGACTGGCCTTCCCTTTATGGGGTTGGTTTTTGTTATTTAATGATTTGGTGTTTGGATTTTTCTTATGTTTTTAATGCCCCCTTCTTCATTGCCATTACTCCGACTGGCCTTCCCTTTATGGGGTTGGTTTTTGTTATTTAATGATTTGGTGTTTGGATTTTTCTTATGTTTTTAATGCCCCCTTCTTCATTGCCATTACTCCGACTGGCCTTCCCTTTATGGGGTTGGTTTTTGTTATTTCATGATTTGGTGTTTGGATTTTTCTTATGTTTTTAATGCCCCCTTCTTCATTGCCATTACTCTGACTGGCCTTCCCTTTATGGGGTTGGTTGTTTGTTATCTTGATCTGTTTACTCCATGTTAGAATTGTCTATCTGCTTGGTTTTTCTTTTTTGAAGCATTTCAGATTGATTTCATTATTCCTTTGCTTTTTAGTTTTGCTACCTTTGGTTGTTCAGTTAAGTCCCTTAATATTGATCTTGGTCTTTTGTTCCCTTGTTCTGGATGGATTATATGCCTTAGGGTCTATGGTGCATCGCACTGTTTCTTGATTGTGAGTTTAAGGGCTTGTTTTCGTACTTGGTTTGAATTCCTAGGAATTTATTGTAAAAGGGGTTTTACTGAATTTGTATTTAAAGAAGAGAGCGGTGAAAGGTTAAGGTAGAGGAGTAGATGGGACCATTACTTCCCTGTGATATTATGAACATGCTGATGAGAGAGTAATCATTTCATATCAAAGAGGAAACTACTTGATAGCTGATAGACTTTCACAAATGTAGTAGAGAAGGATTATTGAGAAAATGTTCTCCAATCCATTATCGTATCCTTTGATTTACTCTTCTTTATATAGATATTACAATGCCTAAGATTAGGCTACAAATTGCTATAAATCATGAAATCAAGATCTAATTAGATCTCTAAAACAGGAAACTACATCCTAACATATACAAGCATGTCTCTCTGACTAGATCCCATACATACAAGTGGGCTGGGCCTAGTGAGCTGGGCCTATTATCATACAAGTGGGCTGGGCCTATGGGCTGGGCCTGTTTATACTTTAACAATAGCCCTTTGTGGATCTTCACCTTTAATCCTTCAATTTTAGCCCCTTTGCTAGAATAATTGCTAAGAATTCCTATTAACTCAATATAAAGTTCACAAATGGATCTTACTCTTGCAGTCGCAGCTAAATTTATGTGACTTCAGTTTGGGAATTATGGCATTGTCTGATTTTTCACTATTGAAATTGTTTTCGTAGACAATATACTTTGTTTATGCGAAGTTGCCAAGTTCATCAAATCATGCCATATGCCTTGCACTCACTTGTTTTGGTTCATAGTTCACAATTCTTATATTCATTGGGATTTCCTAGTTAATCTTAATCTTCTACAACTGGAAACTGTTACTCGTAAGACATGCTGAAAGTTTGTAGTTGAGGATACTATGATCAAAGACATTATGCTAGATTTAAATGGTTATGTAACTAAAATATATTTCATCATCAACATCATCATCAAAGCCTATAAGAATTCTGTTTCTCCATTCCGATCTAACTAAATTATATTTATGAACTGAAATAAACATCCTGCAACATGGTAATTTGAGTTGACTGTTAATCAGTTTTGCTCATCAAATATATTCACTAGGCACCATGTGATTCATGAAAGGTAAACTGAACCATCCTTTCATATAATAAAATCCTTAAAAGAAATGTAAGTTGAATCCATCTGTACCTCAAGTCTCAAGGTTTCTCCATCCCATTCCCTGCTGATGTTGGATTTCATGTTTTCAGCTGCTCATTGTGTTTCATGATTCCTTTCTTTTCTATTTTCATTTTAAATGTGCTTTAGCAATGCAATTGTTTGTATTTGTTTTCCTTTTAGAATTATCCTATTTTTATGCTGTACAAGTGTTTCTTTTTTCCCTCAAGCAGTCAGCAGGAGTCCTGCATCACAGATGGTTGAAAGCACCCGCAGTGCCGCAATGGTATGCCAACTCTGGCTGTCTGTCTGTCTGTCTCTGTCTCTCTCTCTCTCTCTCTCACACACACACACACACATTCATGTGTGCTTATATTTCTGTATGTATGTTTAAAGAATGAGTGGAATCAACATGTAGTGCCCCATAGGACTCGAGGAAAGAATAAGGGAGATGTTCTTAAAGGTTGAACTCACGGCTTCTTCCTATGACACTGCTTGGGTAGCCATGGTCCCTTCTTCGAAATCTCCACAACTTCCATGTTTCCCTGAGTGCGTGGATTGGTTACTGGAGAATCAGCTTCCCAATGGCTCATGGGGCCTTCCTCATCATCATCCATGGTTAATTAAAGATGCTCTGTCCTCTACCTTAGCTTGTGTACTTGCACTGAAACGATGGAGCATTGGAAAAGAACATGTTGAGAAGGGTAATCATGTCATGATCCTTCTTCATGCTACTTGTTTCTATCTGTAAGATTTTGATGCAGTTTTCTTCTTTCTTGTGGACAGGTCTCCACTTTATTGGATCTAACTTTGTGTCCACCTCTGATGGGAGGCAGTATACTCCAATTGGGTTTGATGTCATATTCCCTGGTATGATTGAATATGCAGAAAATATGGGCTTGAATCTCCCCTTAAATCCAGTGTCTGTAGATGCCATGCTTCATAAGCGAGATTTAGAATTTCGAAGGTACAGAATTTACTTATTCTTCTTCTTCTCTTCTATGCGACCTTCACTTTCACATTTATAAAATTTTGATGTGCTTCTAAATGTGTATGCTAATAAACTGAAGTAGAGTACTGTAGTTCATGTACTGCAATTTTTAATTCCTCTTTTTATTTCTCTTTCTGTAGCTCAGTCTTATTCCCGATATTTCAATTTGTTTTAAGATATTTTCAATCTTTAAGGTATCATAGAATATTTTTTTTTCTCAATTAGTTTGGAGGTGCCTGCTAGCTTAGGTGGACAAGGGAGCAATTGCTAATAGTTAGAAAAATTTCTAATTCCTCTTTTTATTTCTCTTTCTGTAGCTGAGTCTTATTCCCGATAATTCAATTTGTTTTAAGATATTTTCAATCTTTAAGGTACCATAAAATAATTTTTTTTGTCAATTAGTTTGGAGGTGCCTGCTAGCTTAGGTGGGCAAGGGAGCAATTGCTAATAGAAAAATTAATAGACTTGGCTAAGTTTTCTAGTGAAACTGCTTTTGGCTTAAATTTGAACAATGGATCAAATGTTCCGTTATTTCCTTGGATTAACTAATCTTTGTTTTTTTTTCCTTCAATATGCTTCCTCATGGAAATCCTAGACTTGAATATTCTGTATATGTTTCATTGGTTAATGAAGACCCGATGCAGTGAGGTCCAAGAAGAAAAGGGTTCACTAATGGGCCACACCAAGGAACTTTCACGACCCAAATTCTGGGGCCCTGTTAGATCTCTGGATCGTGATAACTTGGCAATATTCACCGTAAAGATAGTGCCTCCAAATTTTTAATGCAAATACCACAGCTGCTAACTCAAGGTCGTGCGTAGCATAATTTTGTTCATGGACCTTTAGCTGTCTTGAAGCGTACGCAATCACTTTTCCATGCTGCATGAGAACACACCCTAACCCTTGCAACGACGCATCACAGTAAATAACAAATCCTCCACTCCCAGCGGGGAGGGTGAGTATTGGTGCCGATGTTAGTTTACCTTTCAGTTTTCGGAAGCTATCTTCGCAGTTCTCATTCCAAGTAAACGGGACATCCTTCCTTGTGAGTTTGGTGAGTGGCCCAGCAATTGTAGAAAATCCTTGCACGAACCTTCGATAATAGCCCGCAAATCTAAGAAACTGCAGACTTCGAAAACATTTGCAGGCTATTTCCAAGTCAGAACTGCTTCAACTTTTGTAGGGTCTACTGATAATCCTTCTCCTGAAATAATGTGGCCTAAAAAGGTGACTTGGCTTAGCCAAAAATCACACTTGCTTAGCTTGGCATAAAGCTGGTTGTCTCTCAACAGCTGTAAGGAGATACGCAGATTTTCCCCATGTTCTTGCCATTCCTTAGAGTAAATTAGGATATCGTCAGTAAATACCACCACAAATTTATCTAAATAAGGTTGGAAAACTTGGTTCATCAGTGCCATGAATGTGGCTGGGACATTGGTCAAACCGAAAGGCATGACTAAAAACTCGTAGTGACCATACCGCGTCCGAAATGCCGTCTTGGAAATGTCTTCCTCCCTCACTCTTAGCTGATGGTAGCCGGATCTGAGATCAATCTTGGAAAAGTATTTCGCACCTTGTAGTTGGTCAAACAATTCGTCAATGCGGGGTAGAGGGTACTTGTTCTTGATAGTCACCTGATTTAACTGTTTATAAGCAATGCACATTCTCAGGGTTCCATCCTTCTTCTTCACAAACAGCACCGGTGCTCCCCATGGAGACACACTAGGTCGGATGAATCCCTTGTCTAATAACTCCTCCAATTGATCCTTGAGTTCCTTCAGTTCCGCAGGAGCCATTCGATAAGGTGCCTTAGAAATCGGGGCTGTTCCCTGCATCAACTCAATAGTAAAATCGACCTCCCGAATTGGGGGTAACCCAGGCAAGTCATCCAAAAACACATCAAGAAATTCCCTAACAACAGGGATATCTTCTATTCTTGGTTTCTGTTTATCTTCTGTGATGAAAGCTATAAAGCCTTTGCACCCACTCCTCAATAGCTCAACGGCTTTGATGGTTGAGATAACTATTGACCTAACATGTCTCCTTTTTCCCACCAAACTAACATGAGTAAATCCCTCCAGATTAAACTGAACTATTTTGTTAAAGCAATCTAAAATAGCCCGATACCTAGCAAGCCAATCCATTCCCAAATTAACATCAAAGTCGTCCATATGTAACACTACCAGGTCCGCTGGCATTTAAACTTGTTCAATTTCTAACATACAATTATAAAATATGGTGCTAGCACAAATGTGTTCACCCGTGGGTGTTGACACTACCAATGCATGAGTCAAAGTTGAGGGGGAGTTTCCTATCTTAGCAGCAAAAGTATGAGAAACAAAAGAGTGCGTTGAACCAGAATCGAATAAAGTACTAGCTTCTTGATTGGAAATTAAAACCATACCCTCAACCACATTGTTAGCCGCTTCTGCATCCTGATGAGCCATAGCAAAGACTCTCCCATTCTGTTATTGCCCTGCTTGATTCCCCCCTTGATTGTTCCTGCCTTGATTGTAATATTGTCCCTGAGGTGGGTTCTGCTGATTTCCACGGTGCTGATATGTCTGATTCTGTTGATAGTGATGCTGGTTCTGTGGACGCTCCTGTTGACGATCCTACTGATTTTGCCTAAATGGTTGTCCTTGTATCTGGTTCTGATTCCTTCCTTGCTTTCTAGGACAGTCCTTTACCTGGTGTCCTTCCTGCCCACAACCGTAACATCCGCCCTTCCGTTTGGTCTGATTTCGCTCCCTGGTCTCCGGACAATCCTTTACCTTATGACCTCCTTTTCCACAACCGAAACATACGCCAGATTTCTTTCGACATTGATTTGTTTCATGGGATCCCTCACAGTGGTTGCAGACTGGTTTAGCTCCAGTTTTCTGTTTCTTGTTGGGAAACTGGTATTTATAATTATCTGATTTGCCTTCTGTTGTCACTAGTTGGGTTTCTCTCTTTATATCTTCAATTGCTTCTTCGGAAACGAAAGCTTTCTTTAGAGCCTTTGTGTAAGTCTTCGGCTCGTGCAGCTTCACGTCTTTCTTAATTTCTGGTCTAAGGCCATTAATAAATCGTTCCATCTTTTCTTCTTTCGTAGCCACGAATGTCTCTGCAAAGTGTGACAGTTCAGTGAACTTGATAGCATACTTGGCTACAGTAGATAGCATACTTGGCTACAGTAAGATTGCCTTGCACTAAGGTTTCAAACTCTCTTCTTCTTCTGAGCCCTAATATGATCCGGTATAAACTTCTTTATGAATTCACGCTTGAAGAAGGTCCAGGTGATCTCTGCTTCTTGCCCATTAAAGGACCTTTAAGCTGCCTTCCACCACTCCTTCGCATCGCCTTCTAATTTGAACGCTGCTAATATAGCTTTCTGATGTTCAGTACATCCCATGACCTCGAAGATGCCTTCCATATGTTCTGCCCACTTGTTTGCATCCCATGGGTTAGTAGTTTCTTCAAAACACTTTGGGTGAAATTCGTTGAATCTCTTGTATAGAGTATCCCTCTCACGATTTCTGCCTCCATTATTGCTGCCTTCGCCCGAGCCACCTCTGATATTGCTGTTTCCCTCGCCATTCTCACTTTGGAGGTGATGAATAGCGGAAATCTGTTCTTGGACCTGTGCATACGCTTTCATAAAACTTTCAAACATTTGCCGGGCGTACTCCGGCATTTCCATACTCCCACTGTTCTGCTGAGTATTGTTGCTCTCATTCTCGTTTCCAACAGCGTTAGTCATTGTCTTAGTTCCTCTGCAAAAAGAAAAATTGTAAGCCAAAAGATTAATAAACAACATATCTTACTTTAGTCTCTACCGTTGACACCCCCAACGTCCTCACCACGTGGCCTATGGGTTGCTAATTCTTTTAATTGCCCAGAACCTTATGCTCTGATACCACTTTGTCACGACCCAAATTCTGGGGCCCTGTCAGATCTCTGGATCGTGATAACTTGGCAATATTTACCATATATTCATCAAATAATTCTCATAAGCGTTTGACATTTAGATCAAACAATAATTTCAATTAATCAATGAGTTATAAATACTCATACTTTAATATGTCCTGTCTGCATCAATAATGTGCTAAAACATTAAATAAATTTCCTAAGCAAGGGCTAATCCCCTTATCAACTAAATTAACTTTTCTCGTTCTCTCTTGTCAGCCAAGCATGCTGAAATCTACGTGCTGAACATCGTTCTGCTCCGTCCCTCCCGTAGCGTGATTACCTGAAGGGGTAACACAACATCAGTACTACTGGTGAATGAATATTCCTAATTACACAAGTCACATATAATATAATATCACATAATTCAACAAGTCCAAATCAATAATCAAATATTATTAAAAATTCTTTCACATACAAATCCGTGCCCATGCACATCACCACGCCTCAAAGGCCTTATCGTATACATGTATACCGGTCACAATGACCCTTGTCTCATCAGACATGTCCACTAAGGACCAGCCATCATAATGGCACTCACGTCCATTAAGGACCAGCTGCTATACCGGCCACCATGGCTTGAAGCCATCAATCATCTGGACACAAGTCCAACATCCCAAATCTGGGACCCAGTGTATAATATCTCATAATCACATAGCAACTAGAATTCATTATTAATAATATACACAAACACTAGTGTGGACCCAACCCATGCACAATTTATTGGTTGCTACCCCACAACTAATCATAATTGGTATTGATTGGCATAGGGGTGGCCCACACACAACACCAATTAATCACAGTCCGTACAAATAAAACCATACAAAACCTTAATTAATTTGGATAAAAGGGTAAGATGGTAATTACATATTAAATCTAAGGCTATCTCCCAAATCACAGAACCCATCCAGCCATGTGTATACACACAATACACAGGCAGCAAGTGTCCTACGCCTGAAAGCACCTAATTACAAAATCCACTGGGTCCCCCTTGGCTTTTCGAAGATCGGCCTTGCTCCATAGGGTCGCCCAGAGCTCCATAATAAGTCTTACGGTTATGATTTAACATCTGATATCCATACTGAGTCATGGAACCTTAATTGATACCAAAAATCCCTTATAATAGATCCCATGCCTCCTACATATGGAATTTCTGGATGATGGGGCAGGTGGGGCCCACTCCACATGGGACCACCACCAACCTGGTCGCCCCTGGGCCTCTCTTCAAGATTGGGGTACTGATCAATGATCAGGTGGGCCCAGTGATTCCAGAACTACTATCGACCAAAACTGAGGTCCTTTCCTTAATCACGCCTCTGAGATTTGAAGTGCATGGATGGTGGGCCAAACGGGGCCCACTTCAAATAGGTCCAGCACTTCAGTGGTCAACCATGGGTTCCCTTTCAGATCCCTGGTCCAGATTTCTGATCAAGTGGGCCAAGTGGTCCCACAACTACAAACAACCAAAACTGGTCTTGTCGTTGCTGGAACTGGGAAATCCAGTTCTGACTGGTTTCTCTCTTGCTGATCCCCCTTCTTTCCATCTTATAGACATAGTGAGCATATTAATCATAAGAATCATCTCATCATATCACAACGACAGAACCTTGAGTTTTATTCCATCAAACACCAATTCCAGTGTCGACATATATTAAAGCATCACCGAATGATTGATAGATTCAGATTTAGCAAGTCATCAGGAAAATCCACTCACCTTTTATAAACTATTGTCGCCTTTGCAATATGTGAATGCGAATATGACATCAGCAGCCTTCCTCTCCTTCTCCTAAATTGTAATCCACAAAGCTTTTCTCTCAGACTTTCTCCAAGGAATATGAATAGGATATAACAGTAGGGGTCGTTGGTTCTCCATATTTATAAAGGGAAGATGGAATTCTTAGTCCTCTCAAACTTCCTATTTAGAGTTGTCATACAACTCTAGTCCTTTCCAAACCCAGTCACGTGGGATACTTGTTAAGCTAACTAAAAATTTACTTCTAATTCCATAATAACTTGGGCCAGACTATAACTAAGATACTACCTGGGCCAGACTAATCCTAGGCCCATATAACTCAGGATATTACAGGAACCTTCCATTGATTTTCTTTCTTTAAATAGTTTAGTAATTTGATGTAATCTCTGATTTTACTCAATCATAATCAGAGAGATTTTAGTGATTTGATTTACTTAGAGATTTTAGGGAGTGATTTTAGGAATCACTGAATAATGGTAGTTTCTTTATTAGACCATTCCTCTATTATAATTAGAGAGGAGATCCTTATTGTAAGTATGCTATATTCTTAATAAAAATTCAGAATTGTTTCTGTGCGTGAGTTCTTTGGGAGTTTTCGTCTAGTTGGCCTTAGGGCTTGAGTCGGAAGACTCAATCTCACCGTTGGTCGTGTATATCTTCATTGTGATCGTTGCTGGCCTGCACCAAGACCCTGACAAAACCATACACCGGGCCATCAGGTGTTGGCTAGAATAGCCCAACAATAGCATCAATCCTTAGTTTCTTGGCTGATCGATCTTATCTCGTATCCATTGTTATCAGAATCCTACGATTCGCATCCCGAATCCTAATGAAAACGAGTCATATCTATGCAACGAATCCCATTTATAGATGAATCTTAGGATTCAGGTGTGAATCTTACGATTCGATACTCGTTTCATTGAAACTTATAATTCACGCGATTTGGCTAAGCGAGAATAGCTATAGCCAATCAATTAATATTAATAATCTTTTATCTTTTATCTTTCTTTCTTTTCTTTTTTTTTATTTATAGCATTTTTAGCTTTAAAAGGTCATTTAGTAGTTAACAAAATCTCTTAAGAAATTTTCGGCTTTGGGGAGGTTTTAGAGATGAAAAAAGAACGTGCATTTCATTAAAGTGTTTGACTGTATGAATGGGGCTTGTCTATATCTTCTTTTTCCTTTTTTTTTTATATCTTTTTTGGTTTTTTCCTTTATGAACACTTTCTTAACTTCAAGAGATGTCCTACTGTGTAAGATTGATGGTTTGGATTTTATTTTTACTTTAAAGAGAACAAAAAGTAAATATAAATATATTGATATCTTAAACTTATTTAACTATTTACACACGTTATTTATTATACATTAATATGAAATGATGTTCTTTAGATGATTATATAATGGACTTATTTTCATTGTATTTTTGCGGTTGTGAATGGGAAAATGGATAGATTAATGAATAACTACCTTTTTTTAAATTTTTATTAGAAAAATAAAAAATCCTACAATTCGTGATAAGATTAGGATTCGATTCAATTCATGGGTACGAACGATTTGCAATATGACTCTGATTTTCAGAAAAATGCTCTCATGCTCTTCTATCCTTATCCCTACTGTTATTATGGCAAGCCTATCTTTAGTTGTATTATATATATAAATATAATATTGCAGGGCAAGATTGGTATATTATAAACAAATATATCAAAATACAGCAAAAATGGGCATCTGTTTCAAACTTTGTTAGCTAGGGGCTACGACAGGGAAACAAGAAGCAAAAATGGGATTAAAAACCCATAGCCAATAGGCCTACAAGAAAAAACCCCACAGACCGGGGTGAGTAAAATAGAATAGAAGGGAAGGAAAAGCCAGATGCTACTGCTGACCTCCACATCAATCGCAGTAGCCCAATTTCTTTTGGCAATCTTAGACCAGGACATAGCTTCTTTGTCAAAGCCGCTAGAAAAGGAGCAGTTGATAGAGGATAAGAGATGCAGAACTCTTTTGGCTTGAAACTGCTGTCTCCATTGTGAAAGGCTTGGTTTAATTAAAGAGTTTCTAACAGAGTTCTTCTCAGTAAGGATACATAGATGATCCCTGCCCATGACTTTGGGAACTTCACTGATAAGGGTGGAGGCCATTTGGACATCATCCTCTTCTGATACAGATCTGACCCAAGCCACCTGCTTTTGGGAAGACCTCAGCTTGCCAACAGGCTTCCCTTTTTGAGAGCAAATGAAGAAATTCCAATTACCAATCAAGGTGCAGTCCTTAGTAGCAGGAGATGTGATAGTAGGTGGAAAATCCCAGGTTTCAGCATAGGAGACAGACGTCAAGGTTTATATAAATCACCCTCGCACGAATCTGCTGGAGAATATTGTGAAGAGTGGATTGCCAATGCTGAGGAGCTCCTGAGGATGCGAAAATTCCTCTCCTTCCAAACATTCCAAATGAAAGCAGTGAAGTAGAGCTTATTATATAACATAGGATCATTTGGGAAAGCCCCAAGACAACATTTAAATCATCATAATGTTCAAAAAAATAAATAAATAAATTTGAATCATCATTTCTCCATCTCTCAACTTTATGATAGTACCACAGCCCAGCTCTTCATCCATCACTCTGTGCCATCTCAATTCTTGACCACATCCCTCTCTTTGATTCCCTAGCCTCATTTTACAATTAGAGCAAAGATCTGATCGTCATAATTGTTTCTGCATCATTGGTTTGGATTGCCTGATTATCCAATTGTGTTGTAATAGCAGCTTGGTCAGAAGCTTCTCTGATTGTCCACATCAAGTATGAGGTGTTTCGTTTCTTCTGAGGTGCTTCGTTTCTTCGAGCAGTCACGAACGTTATCAGTTCATATGAGCTTCAGGTCCACAGTTGTAGTCCAGTTCACCAGATCTTGACACGATCTAGGTCGCCCAGGTCCTTTCATATTTCAAGAAAAATTTCAAAACTTTCAAGCTTCATTTGAGTGATTTTGAAGGGATTCTTTGGTTGGCAGTTTTATAGTGGTGCAGCCCGGATCCGTGATCGAGATAATAGACCAATCTAATTGGCGCAGCTCGAATCCGCGATCGACCAATAGATCAATCTCTCGAGGGATTGATCGAATCCGATGATGGGTTCCAGCCCAGCCCTAAGGCACACTCATGATGATGAGAAACACCTTAAGTGAAGAGAAAACTCTCATAACTCAAAGGGAGATTCTAAACTCACCCACATGGTTTGCTGAACACACCCACCTTAAAAAAAAAAATACACATTACGAAAATACCCCTCTTCCTCTCCTTCCTTCTCTCTCCCTCTCCCTGCTCCGGCGACCTCCGGCTGGGAGGGAGCGACATAGAGAAATGGAGGGATAGAGAGAGAGACTGGAGGGGGAGAGGGAGATGGAGAGGGCGGGGAGGGAGGGAGGCAGAGGGAGTAAGGGAGAAAGAGGGAGAGGGCGGGCGGAAGGAGAGGGGAGATGGAGCTGGTGGGGAGAGGGAGGCAGAAAGAGAAAGGGAGAAGGAGGGAGAGGGAGGGCTAGAGCTTCCAGATATCTGATCTCCGTCGAACAATTTCACCGGTCGGGCGATCTCTGAAGGGGAGACCTACGCCACGATGGCGACGAGCAGTCCCAAACGGAGAGCGGGAGGAACGGAGACAAATGGGTCTGCGAGGTGCGACGACGGAGAAATGCAGCTGTGCATATCTTATGTGCACGGGGTTGATAAACCGTGCAAATGAAAAATGCACGGTGATTCCCAGCCGTGCACCTTACTATGTGCACGGCTCCGAAACTCCGTGCACATTTGGAGAAGACTGCGATCTGTGCACAGATATGATCAACCGTGTAAATGAAAAATGCATGGGATTTTCCGGCCGTGGACCTCTCTATGTGGACGGCCCCGAAACTCCGTGCACCTCGGGAGAAGACTGCGATCAAGAGAGGGCGGAGAGAGTTGCAGGGCGGAGGGGAAAATGGAGATGGAAGAAGAGATATGGTGAAGCATGGACAGAAAGAAACAAAGAAATGAAAAGAGGGGGGAGGGGGGGGAGATGAAGGAGAGAGAGAGAGGGGAGATGGAGTGGGCGGTGGCAGAGAGGGAGAGAGGGATGGGTGCGCACTGGGGTGGAGAGAGTTGCAGGGCGGAGGGGAAAAATGGAGATAGAGAGGGTGAAGCAGGGAGAGGAGAAGATGGCGAAGAGAGAGGGAGATGAAGAGGGTTGTGCTCAGTGGGTGCAGGTGGCAGGGAGGAAGGGAAGAAGGCTGGCAGAGGAGGAGAACGGTGATCAGGGGAGAGAAGATGAGGGTATTTTGGGTACTTTTTGAAAAGTGGGTGGGCACAGCAAAAAACGTGGGTGCATGTAGAATCTCCCTAACTCAAAAGATTAATTTGATAATAATAAGTACTCTAAATATAATGAGGCCTGACATCCTTATATAGAGGAGTTGGCTTAATCCCTACGCAACAGTACTTTCTAAGATCTGAATAATGCCTAAAATAAAATAGGAAACTCACTAATATTAATCCAATAAAATCAAACTACTTAATAATACTTCCTAACTAAATGGATGTCCCGTTGGGCTTATTGACTAGGCCCAATGGGTTGGCCGACCTATTGTTTGGCCTTCAACATATAGACTATTTATCATTGCAATCATCCAATTTCTCCAAATCTTGTCGATCTCTGAAATCAATACCGAGGTACGTTACTGGCAGCTTTGCAACTCCCTATCTTCTCATTGGACCAATTTCTGGGCCCCTTTTTGGTCTTCCAGAGGCTTATCGGTTGTTCACCCGGCATTCTCTTACTGATGTGCTCCATATTCAGACAGAATCTCATATAAATCAGTTTCTTATGAATCTCTTCCCAGAATTAAATTTGTTTAAGCAGAACTTATGAATTGAGAAACTACTTCCGATCTTGACGCCTGTATCCAGTGAGTATTACAAGAGGAATTGAGGTTGCAGTCCCAAACTCTCAATCCTCTCTCAATCAAGATCCATCGCTCCCGATATCTATTATGAAAGATACATTTTCCTTGATCACTACCACCAAAGGCAAAGATTTTGCAACAATTAGCTTTACGAGTGTAAAGATTTTGGACATTATTGCTTGCAATTGCAAAAAGAGAAATACTTGTTCCTAAAGCAAATGTAGTGCTCATATCATCTCTGAATGCACTCGTTTCCTTCTGTGCTTGAAGGAACCTTAGATGTGCTTCCTATGAGTTTGAGTGGCTTGGGGAGCGAGATAATAGGGGTGCTCATGGGCCTGCCAGGTCGGGCTACCTGAGTCTAGCCTGCTTTGAGCTGGGTTTGGGCCTTAGGTTTAGTACTCACATCGAGCCTAGATCTAAAAATTTGGGCCGGGTTTCGAGTAAGTGAAGGAAAGCCCGAAGCCCAGCCCGGCTCGAATTTAATGCGACATGTACTAGGCGTGAATAATATATTTTTCTTTGTTTTAATGTTAATTGTATAATTGTAATTGAATATAAGATTGTTTTTATTTGAATTCAAAATCTCGGTGTCTTTGTTAATCATAAGTATTAATCGAGCTTGGGCCTAATTGACTAAATTGGCGGGCTCGTAACTAACATGTTCGAGGTGGGCAGGGCTCAGGCTAAGCACTTACGGCCTGTCTCGAGCTTGGGCTGAATATGTGCCTGTATTTCTGAAGTTGGGTTGGGCCTGGATATGCCTCAGTTCGGCTTGACTTTGCCATAAACACCGCTGCAAGAAACCATTTTGGGAAGTGTATGGCCAAAATAGGCCTGACGTTGGGTGCCAGACACCAAGTTTTTCCCTCTGTCGTTGTTCTAACTTGCAACGCCCTTGGATTTTTCATATATATAGAAACACATTGGGAAGCTCTTACTAGGGACGACAAACGGGTTGGGTTGGGTCAAAATTGGTCGGGTTGACGAGGGGTGTCTATGGGTTGAAGTTCAACTCATATCTGACCCATTTTTAAAATAGGTCAAGTATGTTACCTAAAAAAAAAGGTCAAGTGGCTTCAACCTGCACCTGATGCAGTTCAACCTGAACCTACCCGCGAAACCCTCATTCAATTTGGCCAACCAATTTAACTCGACCCAACTTGTAGAATATACCCAATCCATTTCATTTAGTGATTCTTTTTGTTCCGTATTTGTTGTTCTTAATTTGCATTATCAAGTTAGCATCATTATTTAAATCATGGATAAGGTATCAGTGACACTATACTAAGTTGTGGGTTGGGTATAAGAGAGTAGTTCCATATAATTTTCATGGCTAGGCCATTTTTATCACTGAAGACTGCCATAACAAGCTTAACTTGCTTGAAATTGAAATCTTATGTCCACAATTAATGCCAAATAGCTGGCATATTGATGGAGTCCCTAAAAGACTCTTGACTTGTACTCATTTGCATGATATGCTAGTGATGATCATTTTAAAAACATTCACATGCACCTTTTTTTGGGTCCATTTTTTCATCTTAGTGATTAATCAGTGTCAATAGTAGCTATTGCTATCTTCTCCTCTAATAAGAATTTAATAGGAAGTCTTCAAGGTATCACTTGGCACATTAGGAAGTGATATCCATGAGATGCTTTCATTTTGAAGATTTTTAAAAGAAGACCTAGGATGGAAATTTTATTATACGTTGTTGGATCTTCCATGATGTATTTCAGGAAACCTTTTTCTGATTAAGGATTTTGATATGCTTGCATTTTATACTGTTGGTGAGTTGCTTGCCCCCCCTCTCTCGAACTTCTAAAATTTACCCTTACAAAATTTCTAATATGTGCCACACAATATTTGCTTTTGCTTTCATTCAGAAATTCTGGGAGCGAGGGAGGAAAAGTCTATCTTGCATATGTTGCAGAAGGACTGGGAAAATTACAGGACTGGAAGGAGGTGATGAAATATCAGAGGAAGAATGGATCTTTGTTCAATTCACCATCCACCACTGCAGCTGCTCTGATCCATCTTAAGGATGCTCAGTGTCTAGAGTACTTGCATTCACTCTTAAAATTATTTGGCAATGCAGGTAAACTGGTGCCCTATTGTTGCCATAATCTTATTTGAGACCCATGGCTTGGTGATCCAGACAGCTGACCTGATGGTCCTACCTTAGATGGAGATTACGAAAAATCTGTGTCTAGAATATCTTATATCTGCAACAAATGAAATATAAATAGATGGAGGATGTAGCAGAGATCCATAAAGCCAGAAGTTGAAGTAAGAAATTAGTCTTTGGACCTGCTCTATTCACTCTGCCTGCAGTTGGGGTGCTATACTTGCTCTTTGTTAAAGTCAGGATGAAGGATGAAATTAGTCTTTGGACCTGCTTTGGGGTACACCTTATGCGTTGTAGGACCATCAGGTCATTGTTTTGGATACACAATGCCTCAGTAAGATGCCAAGTTGCCAAGTCCTGGGGTGCTATACTTCTTTTTTGGTGACATTCTAATTCCAGTTGATTCTGACTCTGTCCATTTCAGTTCCCACCACTTATCCTCTAGATAAATATACCCAACTCCATATGATCGACAATCTTGAAAAGTTAGGAATTGCTCGACATTTTAGCAAAGAAATAAAAGGCACATTGGATGAAACATATAGGTGAGTTCTAATAAGATATTTCTAAACTACTACTGAATTTCCATTTGTTAAAATGGTAAAATATTAATCCTGCTACAAAGAACAGGTGCTGGTTGCAGCATGATGAAGAAATATATTTAGACGTTTCCACATTTGCCATGGCATTCCGGCTTTTACGTATGAATGGATACAACATTTCTTCAGGTACCACCTGCCTGAAAACTTGTGGCTTTTGAAATTTTGGTATGTGGCTATGAAACTGATTTACCTATTTATTTGTTGTGTCACGCTAACATGACAAGTCTTTGTGGCGATGACCCAGCATTCATGTTAAGTGGGCCATATGGCATGTTGGTGGGTGTCTGCATGGCTCTGCGCTCCACCAAATAAGAGGGGTTTGTAGATTAAATGTCTACCAAAATCAGCTCTGATTAGTATTGCTAGCCACCCAGTCCAAGGCAATGAAATGCACAGTGGAAAATAATTTTAGTTAATGAGATGACTACCTCGGTCAGCTGACCCTCGGTTAATGTCTAATCCATAAGCCCCTCTTTTATTTGGAGTGGCAAGTGGACTGCGGAAGAGTGTATTGGTAGTTCTCTTTAAACCGATCCATATTGATGGGATGAGCCTCCAATGATGATAATGATGATGAGTTGACAGTGAACCCAGCCAGACAACAAGCTAAATGTCCCCATTTAAAATGGTTTTCAAATTGTTACGCACAAAGAGTTGCCATTTTTATCTCTTTATATAATTTCTTCTTATGATTATTAGTGGGATTGAAGATCAATCACTTCAATATGTATTGTTGATGCCTTTGCTCAATTTGCTGAAGAAGGGTTTTTCTTCGATTCATTGGGATGTCATATTAAGGACTTGAGTACAGTTCTAGAGCTTTACAAAGCTTCACAAATCATGACATGCTCAAAAGAACTCGTTTTGGAGAAACTGAATTCCTGGTCTAGTCATTTTTTGCAACGAGAATTATCCAAGGATGCAATGCAGGTAGATGGATATCAAAATTACATTAAGAAAGAGGTAATTTTCATTATATGCCAATGAAATTCAAGTCCTTTCAAATTTCAATATTGTAGAATTCTGTTGCTTACTAGTTTGATCACTTTTTATTTAAGGGAGAGTTTTCGGGGCTTAGAGCTTTAGCCAAGTATTGGATATATGTGAGCACTGGTTTGTGATCAGGTAGGACCACCATGGATGATGTTGAAAAGTCTTTTCAGATTTGAGTAGGAAATAATAGAGGTGTTCAGGGAGAAAGGAGTAGCTTGGGTCAAAAGACAGGTATTTTTGAATTTGTGTGTCCTTCAATTGAAGAGGCCACGCTGCATATTGTTATATATGCTGAAATAAGTAATCCCAACCCTCATATATGACCAAAATTAATATTCCCAACCTTTAGATAGATACAATAAAGAATATCTGTCTTTCTCTATTGTAGATCTCCTATATGTACATTACAGTGATCACCATTTCAGTATAGTGCTCTGTTGGACTATTTTATACTCCCCATCAAATTGGTGCTTGAGGATCAAACTTTTTCAATTTGTGAATGAGAAATTGATGAGGATCACCTCTCATAGCTTTTGTAAGTATGATTGGTTTTGTAACTCAGAGGGCGCATGCGGAGTAGTCTACATATTCTTGCTGATAGATGGTAGTCCACTGTTATATGCTTGTTCTTTTGTGATAGATCGGGTTGGCTAAATATTCAATTCCACATTTTTTGCATGGAGTCGGCTTCTGAAGTTTTATTTTCACTTTATCCTATTAAGTATCATTTCCCCTTGTTGAATCTAACCGTTCTATAAACCGCCAAATTAGTGCTACCTAGTCATTCTAGTTGCTTTTGATCTAGAATAACTTGGTAGTAAAACTCTTTCTCGACCTGGCTAAGTTAGTTAAGGGATTTTTTGGTATTAATTCTACCATGAAATGCAAGAATTTATTTGATTGTGAAGATAGACTCTTGACTTAACAAATATGGTGATCAATTAGGGTAACCATGATCTAGATATCTGCATCCCTTCTTTGATAATAGTAATTGTGGTCAAGATCTCATCACAAGCCACCATTACACTCAATAATCATATCCTAGGCCAAGATCACTTCTGATCATTATCAATATATCATTGGTCTTGATATCCTCTTGGGAGGGCCCTGATCAAACAATGTGTGCTAGGGCCTGAATATCTAACTGCATTTGATTAACTATATTTGTAAGTTCAAAATTCTCTTCTTGAGTGGCAGATTTCAGAGGCATTGCAGTATCTTCTTTCATTTTCACTTTTTACTTCCTTTTGTCAAAAATCAGCCCCACCAGAGAGGACTTACTCTGATACCAGTTTGATATTAGATTGCAATATGTATGGTCTCAGAACTAGTATTGGCTGACTTGAATTAATGGAAACCAAGAGACAAATCAAGAACTGCCTTGTTTAAGACCAGCCAACCAAATCATAGACAAACACTTGTTTAGACATCATTTGAGTGATGAAATCGATGCAACTTTTGAGTTTTTGCACGTCTCAAAATCGAGGCATCGATTTGTTGTTTAACTTAAATCACCGGACGGGATTCTCATGTATTTGTGATTAGACCCAGAATATTAGCCAAGAATATCGATCCCTGACAGGATCAAAGCAATATAAATTCCGTTAGATTTGAGGACTATGTTTTTAGAATTTTAATAAACTATAAACATGGCTTGATCATCCATGTTCAACCATAGGGACAAAAGCCGTATAGCTATTCTTCTCTTATTCTTCCTACTGTCTCTTTTCAACCTTGTGAAAAATTACACATGATCAAACCAGCCAACAGTACTAAGACCTCTAGTAATAGCAGTATGCCTTCAACCATCATGCAGTTGCGAGGATGACACCATCATCCTATTTCAGTATAGTGATCTGTAGTATGCAGGATTATTTCACATGGAGGACCTATCTCTTCAATTGATATATATTTTGATCGTCCTAATCTACCCTCCAAGTTACCCAGTTAAAACCTATTTTTCTTCACCATCAGCCTATTTCAGTATAGTGATCTGTAGTATGCAGGATTATTTCACATGGAGGACCTATCTCTTCAATTGATATATATTTTGATCGTCCTAATCTACCCTCCAAGTTACCCAGTTAAAACCTATTTTTCTTCAGGCAACTGGCCGATACTTTCTGTCACGACCCAAATTCTGGGGCCCTGTCAGATCTCTGGATCGTGATAACTTGGCAATATTTATCATAAATTCATCAAATAATTTTCATAAGCATTTGGCATTTAAATCAAATAATTCTTTCATTTAATTAAAGAGTTATACATACTCAAACTTTAATATGTTCTGTCTGCATCAATAATGTACTAAAACATTAAATAATATTCCTAAGCAAGGGCTAATCCCCTTATCCATTAATTATCCTTTCTCGTTCTCTCTTGTCAGCCACGCATATTGAAATCTACGTGCTGAACATCGTTCCGCTCTGTCCCGCCCGCAGCATGATTACCTGAAGGGGGTAACACAACATCAGTACTACTGGTGAATGAATATTCCTAATTACACAATCACATAAAATATAACATCACATAATTCAGCAGGTTTAGATCAATAATCAATTATTATTAAGATTCTTTCTCATACAATTCCGTGCCCATGCACATCACCACGCCTCAAAGGCTTTATCGTATACATGTATACCGGTCACCATGACCCTGTCTCATCAGACACGTCCACTAAGGACCAGCCATCAAAATGGCCCTTCACGTCTATTAAGGACCAGCCGCTAGAACGGCCACCATGGCCCGAAGCCATCTATCATCCGGACACAAGTCCAACATATGAAACCCAAATGCATCATATCTCATAATCATACAGTAATTAAATTCCATAATTAATAATTTACACAACATTAGTGTGGACCCAACCCACACACACTTCACTGATTGTTGCCCCACTTCTTATCAAAATTAGTATAGAGTGATATAGTGGGCCCACGCTATATGTAATATAACCTTACCCATAATAGTCAATTACAGTCTATTTAGTTAATCAAAATTAACTAAACATTGATCACAAAAGTTAATTTCACTTAAGTAAGGAATTAAATTATTATTTCTACACATATGCCAAGTCTATTTTCATAAATAGACTTTCATTCTCAACTTTATATATCTGTACAGAACACGTACATGAATAATTCTTACCTGAACCTCTTGATCAAATCCAGTGGGTCCCACTTGGCTATACCAAGATCAGTCATCTAGGCCATGGTCGCCCAAGATTGATGCATCATTCCAACGAATTTGATTCATCATAGAATCATTCACTGGGGCCCACAACCTCCAAATGGTTTTACACAGCATTCACGCCTGGAATTCTTTGAACACATTGATCAGTGGGTCCCACTGATTCAAATATTAGATGTCCATCTACACAATGGTCGACCAAGGCTCCTCTCAAGGATGTGGGGTCTTGATCATTAATCAAATCAATAGATGGGTCCCACAACTTCAAACAATCAAATCTGTGCACTGACGCCTGGAATTTTGATGGTTAACACAAATTTCATAGATGGGATCCATTATGCAAGATGTTCACCATTACATGGGTCGACCAGTGATCCTCCATCATGCAACCAGATCTAATTTGAGATCAGATGGCCCATGGGGCCCACGATCTTCATTCATCCCTTCTTCCTAATGTCGACAGACTCCTGGATTTTTATAAATCATGTTCTGGCAATCAGAATCTTGAGGATCTCATAACTCCAATAGAATTTTAAGCTCTAATAGCCAGAACTTACATGATTTCCATGATTCAATTAATACTTGCACTAAACCCACGATTACAGAAAATCATTAACATGGTAGCATTGAGAAAAACACAGTTGTTGTAAATCATATTATCAATCATCCAATCATCACAGATATATTAGGAAAACTCACCTCTGATACACGATAGTCTCCTTTGAACGCGAACTTGACATCAGCAGCCTTCTTCTCCTTCTCCTAAATTGAAAACCACAATGGTTTGCTCTCAGAGGTTTTCTCCAATGAAGATGTAAGGGTCGTTGGTTCTCTATATATAAAGGGAAGATGGAAACTCTTATTCCTTTCAAACTTCCTTCTTAGAGTTGTTTTACAACTCCAATCTTTCCCAAACTCTCTCACGTGGGATACTTGCTAAGTTATAAAAACATGGACTCTATTTCCATTATAACTTGGGTTCTACTAACATTATAACTTGAGCCAGGCTAACTAAAATACTACCTGGGCCAGACCAATCCTAGGCCCAAGTACTCAGGATATTACATACTCCCCTCCTTGGGAAATTTGGTCCTCCAAATTAAAAACATACCTGTGACAAAAAGATGTGGATACTTGCTCTAAACGTCGTCCTCGAGCTCCCAGGTAGCCTCCTTTGAATCATGATGTGTCCATAACACCTTAATGAGTCGGACTGTTCGTCGCCGTAACACCATGTCCTTGGTGTCTAAGATTGCAACAGGTCTCTCCTCATATGATAAATTGGGTTGTAGATCCATTGACACAAGATCCAGTACATGAGATGGGTCTGGTTCATATTTCTTCAGCATTGACACATGAAACACTTTGTGAACACCAGCTAACTGTGATGGTAGGTCCAATTCGTAAGCATTCCCATCGCTCACACGTTCGGTAATCTTGAATGGTCCAATGTATCTCGGGCTGAGCTTTCCCTTCTTGCCAAATCGCATCACTCCCTTCGTTGGAGAGACTTTTAGAAATACTGAGTCACCAACCATAAATTCCAATTCTCGTCGTCATTTGTCAGCATAACTCTTCTGGCGACTTTGAGCAGTCTTTAATCGATCTCGAATTTTCTTAATATTCTCAGTAGAAGTTTGCACCCATTCAGGGCCTAAAATTCGTCGATCGCCCACTTCTTCCCAACAAATCGGAGACCGACAACTCCTGCCATACAAGGCCTCAAAAGGAGCTATCTGAATACTCGAATGATAGCTATTGTTATAAGCAAACTCCGCCAGTGGTAACTGCTCATCCCAACTGTCTTTGAAATCTATTGCACAAGCTCGAAGCATGTCCTCCAGCGTTTGATTTGTTCTTTCCGTCTGTCCGTCTGTCTGGGGGTGATATGCAGTGCTAAAATGCAGTTTGGTACCCATAGCCTTTTGCAAGCTTTTCCAAAATTGTGAAACAAATTTAGTGTCTCTGTCTGATACGATTGATGCTGGAACTCCATGTAACCTTACAATTTCCCGAACATAAGTTTTGGCCAGTTGTTCCATCGTAGTTTTTCCTTTCAGTGGTAAAAAGTGTGCCGATTTGGTCAATCGATCAACGATTACCCAAATTATTTCATTATGCCTTGAAGTTCTAGGAAATCCGGAAATAAAATCCATAGTGATATGCTCCCATTTCCATTCTGGTATTGGCAACGGCTGCAGTAATCCTCCCGGCTTCCGATGATCAGCCTTCACTTGTTGACAAGTAAAACAACGGCCGACAAATTCAGTGACATCATTTTTCATGCCGACCCACCAAAATCTAATTTTCAAATTCTGATACATCTTAGTACTCCCTGGATGGATAGTATATCTTGTATGATGTGCTTCTTTTAAAATTTCATCTTTGATTTCTCGAACATTTGGTACACAGAGTCTGCCTCGGAAATATAATACACCACTAACAATAGAGAAATCTGGTTTATTGTCCATCTTGTCGAAGATATCTGCCAATGCTTTATCGTCCCGCTGGTGGTCCTTTATTCTTTGTATTAATTCGGGTTGCACCTTGAAGCTTCCCAATAATACCTTGTCGTCAATAGACCATAAGTTAACATCCAAGTCTTTGATCTCTTCAGGCAATCTCCATTCCGATGTCAAACAAGCCATCTGTGCTGATTTTCTGCTTAAGGCATCAGCTACAACATTCGCCTTTCCTGGATGATAAAAGATGGAGAAATCATAGTCCTTGAGAAATTCCATCCATCTCCGTTGTCTCAAGTTCAACTCCTTCTGCGAAAACATATACTTGAGGCTCTTATGATCGGTATATACTTCAAATTCTTCACCGTAAAGATAGTGCCTCCAAATTTTTAATGCAAATACCACAGCTGCTAACTCAAGGTCATGCGTAGCATAATTTTGTTCATGGACCTTTAGCTGTCTGGTAGCATACGCAATCACTTTTCCGTGCTGCATGAGAACACACCCTAATCCTTGCAACGACGCATCACAGTAAATAACAAATCCTCCACTCCCAGCGGGGAGGGTGAGTATTGGCGCCGATGTTAGTTTGCCTTTCAATGTTCGGAAACTATTTTCACAGTGCTCGTTCCAGGTAAACGGAACATCCTTCCTCGTGAGTCTGGTAAGTGGCCCAGCAATTGTAGAAAATCCCTGCACGAACCTTTGATAATAGCCTGCCAAGCCTAAGAAACTTCGAACTTCGAACTTCGGACACATTTGCAGGTCGTTTCCAATTCATAACTGCTTCGATTTTTGTAGGATCTACTGATAGTCCTTCTCCTGAAATAATGTGGCCCAAAAAGGTGACTTGTTTTAACCAAAAATCACACTTACTTAGCTTGGCATAAAGCTAGTTGTCCCTCAACAGCTGTAAGGAGACACGCAGATGTTCTCCATGTTCGTGCCATTCCTTAAGAGTAAATCAAGATGTCATCAATAAATACCACCACAAATTTATCCAAATAAGGTTGGAAAACTTGATTCATCAGTGCCATGAATGCGGCTGGGGCATTGGTCAAACCGAAAGGCATGACTAAAAACTCGTAGTGACCATACCGCGTCCGAAATGCCGTCTTGGAAATGTCTTCCTCCCTCACTCTTAGCTGATGGTAGCCGGATCTGAGATCAATCTTGGAAAAGTATTTCGCACCTTGTAGTTGGTCAAACAATTCATCGATGCGGGGTAGAGGGTACTTGTTCTTGATAGTCACCTGATTTAACTGTCTATAATCAATACACATTCTCAGGGTGCCATCCTTCTTCTTCACAAACAACACCGGTGCTCCCCATGGAGACACACTAGGTCGGATGAATCCTTTGTCAAATAACTCTTCCAATTGATCCTTGAGTTCCTTCAGTTCCGCAGGAGCCATTCGATAAGGTGCTTTAGAAATCGGGGCTGTTCCCGGCAGTAACTCAATAGTAAAATCGACCTCTCGAATCGGGGGTAACCCAGGCAAATCATCCAAAAATACATCAGGAAATTCCCTAACAACAGGGATATCTTCTAATCTTGGTTTCTGCTTATCCTCTGTGATAAAAGCTATAAAGCCTTTGCACCCACTCCTCAATAGCTCAACGGCTTTGATGGCTGAGATGACTATTGACCTAACGGGTCTCCTCTTTCCCACCAAACTAACATGAGTAAATCCCTCCAGGTTAAACCGAACTACTTTATTAAAGCAATCTAAAATAGCCCAATACCTAGCAAGCCAATTCATTCCCAAAATGACATCAAAGTCATCCATATGTAACACTACCAGGTCTGCCGGCATCTGAACTTGTGCAATTTCTAGCATACAATTATAAAATATGGTGCTAGTACGAATGTGTTCACCCATGGGTGTTGACACTACCAATGCATGAGTCAAAGTTGAGGGGGAGTTTCCTATCTTAGCAGCAAAAGTATGAGAAACAAAAGAGTGCGTTAAACCAGAATCGAATAAAGTACTAGCTTCATGATTGGAAATTAAAACCATACCCTCAACCACATTATTTGCCGCTTCTGCATCCTGATGGGTCAGAGCAAAGACTTTCCCATTCTGTTGTTGCCCAGCTTGGTTCCCCCCTTGATTATTCCTGCCTTGATTGTAATATTGTCCCTGTGGTGGGTTCTGCTGGTTTCCTCGGTGCTGGTAGGTCTGATTCTGTTGGTAGGGACGATGGTTCTGTGAACGCTCCTGTTGACGATCCTGTTGATTTTGCCTAAAGGGTTGTCCTTGTGTCTGATTCTGATTCCTTCCTTGCTTCCTAGGACAGTCCTTTACCTGGTGTCCTTCCTGCCCACAGCCGAAACATCCACCCTTTCTTTTGATCTGATTTCTCTCCCTAGCCTCCGGACAATCCTTTACTTTATGACCTCCTTTTCCACAGCCGAAGCACACGCCAGATTTCTTTCGACATTGACTTGTTTCATGGAATCCTTCACAGTGGTTGCAGACTGGCTTAGTTCCAGTTTTCTGTTTCTTGTTGGGAAACTGGTGTTTATAATTATCCGATTTGCCCTCTGTTGTCACCAGTTGGGTTTCTCTCTTTATATCTTCAATTGCTTCTTCAGACACGAAAGCTTTCTTTAGAGCCTCTGCATAAGTCTTCGGCTCGTGCAGCTTCACGTCTTTCTTAATGTCTGGTCTAAGGCCATTAACGAATCGCTCCATCTTTTCTTCTTCTGTAGCCACTAATGTCTCTGCAAAGTGTGACAGTTCAGTGAACTTGATAGCATACTTGGCTACAGTAAGGTTGCCTTGCACCAATGTTTCAAATTCTCTCTTCTTCTGCGCCCGAATATGATCCGGTATAAATTTCTTTATAAATTCGCGCTTGAAGAAGGTCCAGGTGATCTCTGCTTCTTGCCCATTAAAGGACCTCTTGGCTGCTTTCCACCACTCCTTCGCATCGCCTTCTAGTTTGAACGCTGCTAATATAGCTTTCTGTTGTTCAGTACATCCCATGACCTCGAAGATGCCTTCCATATGTTCTGTCCACTTGTTTGCATCCCATGGGTTAGTAGTTTCTTCAAAACATTTTGGGCGAAATTCGTTGAATCTCTTATATAGAGTATCCCTCACGATTTCTGCCTCCGTTATTGCTGCCTTCGCCTGATCCACCTTTGTTATTGCTGTTTCCCTCGCCATTCTCACTTTGGAGTTGATGAATAGCTGAAATCTGTTCTTGAACCTGCGTATACGCTTTCATAAAACTTTCAAACATCTGCCGGGCGTACTCCGGCATTTCCATACTCCCATTGTTCTGCTGAATATTGTTGTTCTCATTCTCGTTTCCACAGCGTTAGCCATTGTCTTAGGTAGCGTTTGGTTCGCTGGAATGGTTGTAGGCGGGAATGGAATGGAGACCGGAATGAGTCTGGAATGGAATGAGGCAGGAATAGGCATTTCCATTCCAGCGTTTGGTACGCTGAGGAATCAACCCAGTTGATTTCTGTTCCTGCGTTTGGTACGCTGGAATGAGTCATGGAATGGAATAAAATTTACATAAGACTGACCAAAATACCCTTGTTAGATTTTTATCTTTGGCTCAGTCAATGTATATATTATAATATTATTAAATAGGTGGGGCCCACACAAGCTCTTCTATTTTATAATCT
Source organism: Litsea cubeba (assembly GCA_012931725.1). Taxonomy (NCBI): domain Eukaryota; kingdom Viridiplantae; phylum Streptophyta; class Magnoliopsida; order Laurales; family Lauraceae; genus Litsea; species Litsea cubeba. The sequence continues at coordinate 15,699,714 of CM022951.1, forward strand.
TATAATAATAATAATAAGATATAGATTATATTATTATTATATAGGTGGGGCCCACACAAGCTCTTCTATTTATAATCTTATAATAATAATAATAATAATAATAATAATAATAATATAGATTATATTATTATTATATAGGTGGGGCCCACACAAGTTCTTCTATTTTATAATATAATAATAATAATGTATATATTATATTATTATTATACAAGTGGGGCCCACACAAGTTCTTCTATTTTATAATCTTATAATAATAATAATATATATTATATTATTATATAGGTAGGGCCCACACAAGTTATTCTAATTTATAATATAATAATAATAATAATGTATAGATTATATTATTATTATATAGGTGGGGCCCACACATGTTCTTCTCCTTTATAATCTTATTATAATAATAATAATGTATATATTATATTATTATTATTATATATGTGGGGCCCATACAAGTTCTTCTCTTTTATAATGTTATTATAATAATAATAATAATAACAATGATGTATAGATTATATTATTATTATATAGGTTGGGCCCACACAAGTTCTTCTCTTTTATAATTTTATTATTATAATAATAATGTATAGATGTAAAAAGGGGTATTTTGGTCTAAAAAAAAGTAGAAAGGAATGGAATGGCCATTCCTTCACATCCCGGATGGAATGGCCATTCCTCTACATAAGGGAATGGGATTCCGGAGGTAATGGTCATTACGCCACTTTTTTGCAAACCAAACGCTGTAATCACCATTCCGTTGGAATGACCATTCTATTCCGACCTTCATTACAGCGAACCAAACGCTACATTAGTTCCTCTGCAAAAAGAAAAATTGTGAGCCAAAAGATCAATAACAACCTATCTTATTTTAGTTTCTACCGTTGACACCCCAACGTCCTCACCACGTTGCCTATGGGTTGCTAATTCTTTTAATTGCCCAAAACCTTATGCTCTGATACCACTTTGTCACAACCCAAATTCTGGGGCCCTGTCAGATCTCTGGATCGTGATAACTTGGCAATATTTATCATAAATTCATCAAATAATTTTCATAAGCATTTGGCATTTAAATCAAATAATTCTTTCATTTAATTAAAGAGTTATAAATACTCAAACTTTAATATGTTCTGTCTGCATCAATAATGTACTAAAACATTAAATAATATTCCTAAGCAAGGGCTAATCCCCTTATCCATTAATTATCCTTTCTCGTTCTCTCTTGTCAACCACGCATATTGAAATCTACGTGCTGAACATCGTTCTGCTCTGTCCCGCCCGCAGCATGATTACCTGAAGGGGGTAACACAACATCAGTACTACTGATGAATGAATTTTCCTAATTACACAATCACATAAAATATAACATCACATAATTCAGCAGGTTTAGATCAATAATCAATTATTATTAAGATTCTTTCCCATACAATTCCGTGCCCATGCACATCACCACGCCTCAAAGGCCTTATCGTATACATGTATACCGGTCACCATGACCCTGTCTCATCAGACACGTCCACTAAGGACCAGCCATCAAAATGGCCCTTCACGTCCATTAAGGACCAGCCGCTAGAACGGCCACCATGGCCCGAAGCCATCTATCATCCGGACACAAGTCCAACATATGAAACCCAAATGCATCATATCTCATAATCATATAGTAATTAAATTCCATAATTAATAATTTACACAACATTAGTGTGGACCCAACCCACACACACTTCACTAATTGTTGCCCCACTTCTGATCAAAATTGGTATAGAGTGATATAGTGGGCCCACGCTATATGTAATATAAACTTACCCATAATAGTCAATTACAGTCTATTTAGTTAATCAAAATTAACTAAACATTGATCACAAAAGTTAATTTCACTTAAGTAAGGAATTAAATTATTATTTCTACACATATGCCTGAAAATAGACTTTCATTCTTAACTTTATCTATCTGTACAGAACACGTACATGAATAATTCTTACCTGAACCTCTTGATCAAATCCAGTGGGTCCCACTTGGCTATACCAAGATCAGTCATCTAGGCCATGGTCGCCCAAGATTGATGCATCATTCCAACGAATCTGATTCATCATAGAATCATTCACTGGGGCCCACAACCTCCAAACGGTTTTACACAGCATTCACGCCTGGAATTCTTTGAACACATTGATCAGTGGGTCCCACTGATTCAAATATTAGATGTCCATCTACACAATGGTCGACCAAGGCTCCTCTCAAGGATGTGGGGTCTTGATCATTAATCAGATCAATAGATGGGTCCCACAACTTCAAACAATCAAATCTGTGCACTGACGCCTGGAATTTTGATGGTTAACACAAATTTCATAGATGGGATCCATTATGCAAGATGTTCACCATTACATGGGTCGACCAGTGATCCTCCATCATGCAACCAGATCTAATTTGAGATCAGATGGCCCATGGGGCCCACGATCTTCATTCATCCCTTCTTCCTAATGTCGACAGACTCCTGGATTTTTATAAATCATGTTCTGGCAATCAGAATCTTGAGGATCTCATAACTCCAATAGAATTTTAAGCTCTAATAGCCAGAACTTACATGATTTCCATGATTCAATTAATACTTGCACTAAACCCACGATTACAGAAAATCATTAACATGGTAGCATTGAGAAAAACACAGTTGTTGTAAATCATATTATCAATCATCCAATCATCACATATATATTAGGAAAACTCACCTCTGATACACGATAGTCTCCTTTGAACGCGAACTTGACATCAGCAGCCTTCTTCTCCTTCTCCTAAATTGAAAACCACAATGGTTTGCTCTCAAAGGTTTTCTCCAATGAAGATGTAAGGGTCGTTGGTTCTCTATATATAAAGGGAAGATGGAAACTCTTATTCCTTTCAAACTTCCTTCTTAGAGTTGTTTTACAACTCCAATCTTTCCCAAACTCTCTCACGTGGGATACTTGCTAAGTTATAAAAACATGGACTCTATTTCCATTATAACTTGGGTTCTACTAACATTATAACTTGAGCCAGGCTAACTAAAATACTACCTGGCCCAGACCAATCCTAGGCCCAAGTACTCAGGATATTACACTTTCCATTCCAATTAGGCTCAAACCTTGGTACATTGCCTCTCCCTGGAGGACTTTTATGTCCCTTACCAGCTGAGTTGGCAGATCGGGACTTCAATTGACTTTCATTTATGGAACATTATGGCATTATCTCAACTATGTACTCCAATCAAGAGTCAAGAGTCTTCCACTATAGGGCATTCTCTATGCAGAACCCATCCTTGGTCCATTAGGTGTAGAGGTCTTGAATCTGGATGCTCGGTTTGCCTTCTGCAACTTTAACATGGTGTAGCGGTTAATCACCTATTCAGTGGCCCCAAATATATGGAATTGAGCACTTTTGTACAGAACTGGTCTTTGGTCCTCTGCAGTGGCAAGACACAAAATTTGAAATACCTTTATTTGAAAACTTTTCAGGTGGATTATGCTTTAAAGTTTCCCTGCTATGCCAATTTAGAGCGCCTTTATCACAGGAGATATATTGAGCATTATGACGTACAGGAACATAAGATTTTGAAAACATCTTATAGGTACGTTTCTGTGAGCTCACAGTAGATAAGAATTTCAATTCTCTCCAGACATGTTTGTAATTATTGTCATTACTGATGCAATGATCTCTGCCACTCATTTCAGGTCCAGCAACATTGGCAGCAAAGATATCCTAGAATTAGCAGTGAAAGATTTTGATTTCTGTCAGGTCATTCACCGAGAAGAACTTGAACATCTTGACAGGTACGATTGTGTCATGCATACACTATAATTGATGATACTATGAGTTAATTTATTCTTTCCTCTTTCCACTGAACACAGGTGGGTCATAGAAAACCGGTTGGATCAGCTCAAATTTGCCAGGCAGAAGCTGACCTACTGCTACTTCTCAGCCGCAGCCACCCTTTTCTCTCCTGACCTCTCAGATGCTCGCATATCATGGGCAAAAAATGGTGTGCTCACCACTGTTGTTGATGATTTTTACGACATTGGAGGCTCTAGAGAAGAACTAGTAAACCTTATTCAGTTGGTTGAAAAGTAAGTTTTTATGTTTCTTTTGATTTTTCTTGGATGCATCCCCATGGTACACGATTTCTTCAATTTCTCTTAAGCTTCATGAATGATTGGGAGCGAGCTGACCCACAGGTGGGATGGAAATTTAGCGACTGCTTCATGCTCGGATCAAGTTAAGATCATATTCTCTGCAATCTACCACACAGTTAACGAGCTTGGGGTGAAGGCATACTCATGGCAAGGGCGTAATGTCACCCACCACATAATTGAAATAGTGAGATCTATCTTCTGCATCATCATCACCTTCCCAGAAAAAAAAAACACACCATCATCATCGTGAAAGCCCTATTCCCAACTATGTTGGGGTCGTCTACTTGAATTTTGTTTCTCCATTCCAGTCTATCATGAGATCTATCTTTTGCATCCTCCCTAATTATGTGCTTGAGTTTGTGTGACATCAGCCGTGTGTTTCTGGTGGCAGTGGCTCTATTTGCTAAAATCTATGATGAAAGAGGCAGAGTGGCAGCTGAACAAGTCAGTTCCAACAGTTGATGAGTACATGAAAAATGCGTATTTTTCATTTGCCTTGGGACCTATTGTTCTCCCGGCTCTCTATTTCGTTGGGCCTAAGCTGCCAGAGGAATATGTTAGATTTTCAGAGTACCATACTCTATTCAAGCTTATGAGTACTTGTGGCCGGCTTCTAAATGACATGCAAACCTTCCAGGTAGGCATTCTCTGACATCCATGTTCAGCTATGTGTTTTCTATACGAAAACATAGCAACAAATCTCTTGGTGTCAGCACTTGTCGTGTACTTCAACTGGGACCATTACGTAAGCCCTATTGTGTATATAGAGAAGCCCAGTGACTCGTACCCATAGACAATTCTCACCAACTGATGATGGCAGTTGAATGGATGGTAAAATGAAAAGGCACATGGTCACAGGTTAAATTCATTGATTAAGATGGGTTAGACTCCAGTGTTATCCATCAATAATTTTTAACTATTTGGATGCTCATAAACTAGACATACTCGAAGACCATGGTTGCGAATTCAGGCCAACCAAATTGTGGGCCCCATTACATGTGGAACATATCCTGAAAGTATGTTGATTGGATGATCCTAAAATGATTTTGAGAATTTCCTGCTGCCCAAATCCAATGTGAGAAATCTATAAATTATACAATTCAGTTTGGGCATTGTCCAAACTGTCAAACTTTCTGGAGATACCTCACCACAAAGTCTGGCTCTGTTCATAATGGGCCCTACAATTCGTAATCTGCTTTAGTGTGTGTGTGCGCCACAGGTACTAAACTTACACTTTAGTATGGCTCATACCAGAGTTACTTATTCTTGTTGTATTTTTACTATTATGTTGAAGAGGGAAGGCAAGGAGGGTAAACTGAATGGTGTGGCATTGCGAATGTTGCAAGGACATGGTGTCTCCACTGAGGAAGAGGCTATGAGTGAGATGAGAGGTCTCATTGACAGTACTAGGAGAGAGCTGCTGGGGATGGTTCTGGAGACAAAGGGGAGTCTGGTTCCAAGAGAATGCAAGGATTGCTTTTGGAGGATGAGCAGAGTACTACACCTCTTCTATAGGAGAAATGATGGGTTTACTTCCCCCGAGGAAATGGTTAGTGCTGTGAATGCAGTCATCCATGAACCACTCAACCCTCCCTCTATTGACAATTGATGTAAACAGATAAAAGTACGTATCAAATGTAGCATGGGTTCTGGTTTGAGGTCTATGAAAGGTGTAGATTTAATCGAGAGAGCTTATCTAATAATTCACTGGGGTAGTAAATCTTCATGATTTATGTATACTCAAGTGTGTTACTTTTTCAGTAATGGAGTAATTGTTGTATCTGAAAGAGTCCCATCATCCAAAGCTGTTAGTGTTTTTTATTTATTTAATTTATTTATAGTATTTCTATAGTTTTAACAATGTGATCAGTGTTTGAGACCCAGAGAGCTTGTCCAATTTCAGCCCTCAATGAAAAGTTGATAGACTATAAACTGCCTTAAAAGCCACAGATGAATGCTTTGTAGATATGTGTAGGGATATAATTGGGCTTTGTAGATATTTGTAGGGATATAATTGGGGGTTTGTAATTTATGCGTATGAGGGAAAGCTAGTTGTGATTAGCAAAATACCTTAAATGATTAATTCAATGTCTTTTTTTTCCATATTAAGTCGTCAACTTTACTTGGTATTAGAGTGAAGTCCAGTGGTCAGTAGACACCCTTGTCTGATGTGTGGTGGATTTGTAGGTTAAATAATGATTTTAATGGTTCTTTAGGAGTCATTTGAAGGTTTTGTTTTACTGATCTTCTCTGTAAGTCAAGGAAATATTCAGATCTCCTGTTTGATGCTTGATGAACCAATGGGTTTTCTTTTTCCTCTCCTTCGAGTTCTGTTGGTAGGTATTGGAACTTCATACATATATCTTCCCGACAAAATGTTCAGGATGTTTGGAGATGGGTAGGATTTTAAATTGACCCCCCTTTATATTATATAGCTCATTTGGCCTTTTGGGTTTGGGCCCCTGAACCCCCTCCCCCTTGGGTCCTCCCAAATCCCCATATGTTTGGGTTCATAGACATCCATATCTCTTTTCAAATAGCCTACCTTCTTAATCTGAACCAGCAGCATAAATATTACCACAATATTTACATTTTGCCTTATCAATCTCTTTGCCACTTTTATCTTTAACCTTAAAAGTATCATATGCTTCCCGAACCATAGTTACCTGATTCGTAGTTCGATGGATTCGCATTCGAATTCGTAGTTCGCAGTTTGGCACTTAATCAAATTCGGAAATTCGCTGGAGTAGACTCATTTGATTCGTTTTACAATTCGCTTAATTTGTAGTTCGAGTTCGAAAAATTCGATGTACTAATTCGGATATATAATTCAATAAGGTTGGCGAATAAATATGTCTTGCAAAAATTCTTAAATGTTGTAAAGATTTATATAAGAATGACAATTCATGAAAATTGTATATAATGATTAAAAAAAACTTAATGTGTCTTATCCAGGTAGCTATACAGATATCCAACTATCAGTATTGATTTTGAGCATCTCGCTAACACTTTTATATGAGAGAAGTGAAATTATGCAGTTGGGCCCATCTTCAAAAAATCTGAATGGCTCAAAATCAACACCCAACTATTGGATGGAACATTATCAAAGTTTACTCCAATACTAGTAAGCCCCACTGAAAAACTGAGTATGTAAATTTAGATTTCACTTCAATCATGATTATATTTACCATTAACTAAATAAAAAAATGTGACTAAAAAAAGCTAAAATCACATCTTTAGACACAGTCAATCTGATGGTGAGGTTGAGTTGGAGGTGTAATGCCATTGCATGTCAAAAGTGGGTCATGGATGAATTTATTCCTAAGTGGACTGCCTCATCAAAGAAGAATGGCAGCATCGTTATTCTTCTAAGAAATAAGGGTTATATATATATATATATATATTTAGAACGTGATGCCTTTCTTCTTGAACCCCGAAAGAGAAGGGAGAGAAAGATGATACTGCAAGGCGGACAATACGAAACGGAATGTACTGTCATGTTCCTCAAGAACAGTATCGAACAGCAACGAATCAGGGATTTCAAGATTTCCGAACCTCATCGAATCGAATAACGATTTATTCGAATTGAACTATTCGGAGTTCAGCACCCAAAACAGCGAATTTGGTAACAATGTCCCTAACTTTGGAAGTTATGGATCTCTTAGATATTCTACGGGGACTAGTAGCTTCTAGTTGGACTTCTTTCTCTATTTCTTCCACTTTGACATTATAGTATTCTTCCCCTAAGTTAACGGAAAGAAAACTCTTGGGAAAGATTTCTCGTCTAGTCATATTCAATAAATTATTAAATTTAAAGAAAAAAGATAAATAATAATAGTAATAGAGATTTTTGTGATAATTAATATAAGAAAGGGGAGAAGATGAGAGTTAATATAATATATTATAGATTATGTAGAAATATGAAATCTCGAATTTAAATGAAATAAATACCTTAAAGTCCAAACACGCCCCCCCCCCCCCCCCCCCCCCCCCCCCCCCCCAAACAACAGGAAAAAAAAAAAACTTCTTAGAAATATGATAGAGATAGATTTGGTTGCTTTAAGAGAGCTAGAGAGTGTTGAGACAGAGAATTAGATGAGTACTGAGTTTGGTGAGAAATGCGAATGGGAGGCCCTCATTTATAGACTTTTATAAATCAAAATGGCCTCCAATGCTCCCAATAGCACGGCACGACTGGCTGAAATGCTCAGCTCAGCACAGTTTGTGCCGTGCCTAGACCTTGGTCGTGCCATTTCGTGACATGGGTTTTCGTGATTTGCTAGGGTTTAGGACTGTTTAGGCTAAGAAAAAAATTAAGAGATCTTACACCAAAAAAACTAAAAGATACACACAAGGAAGAGAATACTACACAAATTTAAGTGATTCAGTCAAACTCGACCTAAAAAAAATAAATAAATAAAAGGCTATATTTTTTATATTTACACTAAAAATATCAAATATCCTGTGTCGTGCCGCCTAGCGAGCCTTGGCCCAATTGTGCCAACAGGCCTGAGACCTCGACCCAGCATGCCCCGTATCTGCGGGCCATGCAGTTGACTGTGCCATGACGTATCATGGGCCATTGATTGCCATGCTGGGACGTGCCGTGCTTGGGCGGGATTACCCATTTGACATCTAGCCCCCAGTACCATCATATTATTTCTGTTGGGAGGGGGTAAAAGGGTAAAAACACCAATATGAACATTTTTTAAGAGTGCTGCTACCTACACATGGAAAATCTCTTTGCACACACGCACTTTTTTTTGAACTTCCTAAATTACCACTCCCACTCCTTCCTTCTCCCTGCCGGCCAGCCGCCCCCTCTGCCCACCGCCTGCGACCAGCCCCTCTCCCTGCTCGCGTCGCTGGCCGCCGCCTACCCACCCACCCACCCTCTCTCCTTTTTCCTCTCTTTCTCCCTTTCTCTCTCCCTCTCCATCTCCCTCTTTATTTCCCTCTCCCTGCTCGTCCCTAGTGCTACCCGTGCCACCATCTCTCTCTCCCTTTTTCCCTCTCCCTGTCTCACCGCTTCCACCATCTCTCTCTCCCTCTTTCCCTCTCCTTCTCCACCTCCTTCTCCCTGTCTCGCAACATGCTCGTAGAGGTGGGCAGCAAGACATGGAGAAGGAGGGGGAGGGGGAGAGGGAGATGGTGGCTCGGGCGGCGGCCGGGGACGAGCAGGGATAGGGAGAAGGAGAGGAAGAGGGAGAGGGAGAAGGAAAGGGTGGGCAGGTGGTGACAAGCAGGGAGAGGGGTCGGTGGCAAGCGGCGGGCGACGAGGTCGGGTGGAGGGGGCAGCCGGCCGACAGGGAGATGAAAGGAGAGGGAGGGGTTTAGAAATAAAAAAAAGTGCTTGTGCAAAGTGATTTTCAATGTGTAGGTAGCGGCACTCTTCTTTAAGTGTTTGAGGCATAAAACGGTTAAAATGTATCACCTGCTGTGCCATGCTGTATCGTGCCGCAATCATGCCTACGGGCCTAGGCATCAAGCCTCATGCCTGCCGGCCGTGCCATTAACCGTGCTCCCACAGCACGTTGACCACCATGCTTGGCTGTTGCTGCACGGCCCATTTGACACCTCTACATCCCACCATAGTCCGAGGGGTAATGGGATGGGAAGCTTTATCCCAAAACCATTGGGAGAATGATTCGCAAGTGCACCCCCAACAAGTTTAAGGCCCCAAAGATTTGGTAGGGTTGAAATATTCAAGTGGGGTTGGGGTCCATTTCTAGCTATCAGATCCAAGGTGCACAAATTTCGCTCTGTTTCATGCAGGGGCGGATCCAGGACTTCTAATCTGGGGGGGCTGCACTTAACTTACACTAAAAAAATAGCAACAATGTCTCACAAAAAACTATAAAAAATTCTTCTATTCATCATGTCCTCTAAAAGGAAACCCTTGTAGTACAAGCATCCGAATACATTGAATAACATTTCGGAGAAGCAACCGATTATTTGCAATTGCTTCTTTAGAAAGTGTATTGAAAACACTATCTATATGTCGAGAAGGACTCATTAGGTTCTTTAATTTGAAATAAAATTAACTATTAAAATAAATGCAAAAACATTGATGCTCATTTATAACTTGAAGAATGGGTCGGCACTAGTCAATGGCCCAGGCACGGTTTTTTTCCATGCACCACAACCCCGCCAACCTATTTTTCTTTTTCTTTTTTATTTCCCTCAAATTTTGTAAACAAATATTGGATTGAATGGAAAATACATGCCACTCTTCCCTTCCCTGGAAGCCGTCTGAATTCCATTTATTGACTGCAATAGCCATCCCACTCCAGGCCTTGGTTGGTGCAAATGTCTTCTCATCGATCCAACCCATGAAAACCCTCCCAAAACCTACCTCGCCAAGAAGTCTATCGGGACTAAAGTTCCTGGTTGCCTTCTTCAACTCTGCAAAACTGAAAATCTTTAAAGTGGGAGTAATGGGAAGGATCTATTCGTTTGGGGAAACCTAATCCAAACGGCTCGAAAACGCAATCCCAGTTCCCGAATGCGTCCCTTCATTGTTGGTGTTATGTGCAATCCCTGCAAATTTAAGATAAGAGAAGAGGAACAAAGGATTTGAAGGAAATCCATTTGAGATTATGCAAACATGGAGAGATCTGTGAATAAAAAAGGGAGAAGAAAACAGAGCAGCACATGAAAAACAGTCACAGAGAAAAGATTGTATTTGAAAGAAATCACATGTACGCAAAAGGAGAAAGGGATTTTGATAAAAGGACCCAGAAGAAGAAACAGAAACAAAAGATGAATTCTTTCCAGAACCAGGAGAAAGTGAGAGATAGAATACAATAGATATCTTGAATTACTCAAACTATAAACTGAAAAGGCAAGAAAACAACCCATATGAAAAACTATTTTTTTTTTTTTTGGCTGAAACCTTGGGTGGGCTGCAGCCACCCGGGCCCCCCCCCCCCCCTTCATCCGCCCCTGGACTTTCATGTCTCCAATTTAGGGTTAGTTAGAGGTTTTTTATAGCATGCCTCTTGGCACCTACGGATCCTCAAGGGCCCAAACATTTTCTTTTGTCCCTACTGCCCATTTCTTATTCAGTAGAATGTGCTCCCTCTGTCAGAGTCATGCATATCCATGTATATTAATTTGTGAGTTTGTAGTTTGTACCCTTGAGAATACATAATCCTCAAAACTTTGTCCACACATGTACTTCTACTTCAGAAGTTTAAGCCATCATACTTCTGGCTGGATCAGGAATCTCCAGGTCAAGTAGGATAAGGCTGGCCTCAATTTAGACTATAAGGCCACTCATTCTAAAGTCCTCCAAATTGACTACGGTCTTTGTCACTGTGCTTTAGGTGATTGGAATCACTCCTCCACTTTTGTTCCTTACCTTGCCAAAGGAAGTGTGTGGGGATAATCCCGAACTCGCCGGGATCCCTGTCAGATGCAGCATCCGGGACTCCCGCACCAGCTGGTCCATCTCAGCAGAGCTCAGTCTCGGCAACGGTGCCAGCATCCAGCTCGGCCAAATGATTCCACTTCGGCTATACGCTCATTAGCTCTACCTCGGCCCGGGCATCCCCAGCCCGGCCAGAGAATTCATCCCAGTCATCCCGCTTCGGCATCCCTGCGAGGTCTCCAGCCGAGTGAAGGTCGCCCCCAACCTCGGCTCACCAACCTCATCTCCCCGATCTCGGCAGCACACCCTGACCTCGGTCAGGATGCCAGAGCTAGCCAAGGCAGGGGCTGACCGCTGTCCTCCCATGGACACTTAAGCACACTACAGCACGTGCGACAAGACAAGGGCACCGCCCATACCCTCTGACAGAGCCTCCCATACCGCCCATGCTTCCTGACAGATCGGCATCCACAGACGCCAGAGAAGGCTACGATGGGACTGTAGTCACTGTACCTCCCTAGTGCCTGACAGAGTGGGCTATGATGGGACGGCTAACCACCTCATTGTCTCCTCTCTTCCTCTATATAAACACAACAACAGCTTCAGAACAACGATGACCAACACTTACACCACCTGCTGGTACGCCATCTTCTTCCCCAAAATCTTCATCCTACTGTCCAGTTCTCATACTGACTTAGGCATCGGAGAGCCCTGCGCTGCCCACAGCCAGGGTCCTCTGACTTACTGTTCTTCCTCCCCTTCTCAGGTTTCAGGCATGCATCGGTGTTCGACCAAAGAGCTCCGGCTACACCCCCTATCTTTGTGAGTGACATTTTATGCGCTTACAGGAAGGATGAATTAAGAGATGTGATTGTGGAGATATGGGATTTGGTCATTGCCTGTAGGCCTACCCAATATTAAGGGATTGTGGTGACAGCCGACCGAAGCATAACCTTTTTGCTAAACACTAAAAGTGGGTTTCCTTTCCATCTCATCACACTTTTGGTGAACAATTTACACACAGAGCTATAAAGTTCCTCTGCTCGGTTATTCATTTTTTTGCTTTGTAACTCCTTGAGAGTGCTTGGAGTCTATCCCGTTTAACTGTTTTCAATTGTTATATTATTCCTTTAATATTTGATATCACAATGGACACACCAAACCTAAAGCTGTAGAACTTTTTATGTCCAAGTTTGGGAGAGAATTCTGTCATGCCAAGTCCATTTCGCATGATCTCAACCATCTGATGAAACTTGCAGTTCATGAAGTAGGTGCATAAAACTAGAAAGGCCTGGCCTGCAATCATGCCATCTAAAAACTGGGGTCGCAAAAAAGACCACTAACTGGGGTTTGAGATGAAAACTTTTGGCCTGAACTGAAAAGACCAGCCAGGGAACTGTGCAGTGATATAAGGTGTTCAGTCCAGCCCTATAACTACTCTGCCTAAACTCAACCTGATGACTACATGACTAGTCATTTCACAATTTTAGATTTTTGCAAATACATAAACTGCCCAAATTTGTGAAGATGATGTAAAAATCACTTGACTTCGCTTAATTTAAATGCATTAAAAGTGCTGGTAATGTAAAATCACTACTTTGAGTAGGGCCTTTAAAGAAAGTTTACTGCCCCTGTAAACAAACAATGGAGTGATTTTAACATTGTATGTTGCATTTTTCTAGTTTACAAATAGCACTAGTTAAGCCCATCCATCTCTCTAACAGCCTCCTGGTTGGGAACATCTTCAGTAGAAAGCCAAGCCTGTGCAGCCACCAGGTCAGGAAGAACAGGTGCACCGGATTTCCTCCAACTTTCTGCATCTGGTGTTTTGAACCTGTCCAACAGTAATGCATGCATACCCACAGCCCTTGCAGGCAGGTAGTCTTTCCTCATGCTATCCCCGATGTGCAAAGCTTCATGAGGTGCTATATTACCAGCCTTCTCCAGTGCAATTTCATAGATTCTTGGGTTAGGCTTCTCAACTCCTTCAAGCCCTGAGAAAACACCAAAATCCCATTCGGATCCCTGGGTTGCCAAACACCGTGTAAGAGAAAATTCTTTAAGATATCACTCAAATAAATGTTAATGTATGGACAATGAATAGTTCTTATTACCTGGTTCAATCCTAAGGCAGGAAGAATGACATCCTGATACCGGTATTCTGCATTGCTAACGAGCCCAACAAGGAGACCCTTCTGGCGTGCCCATCTCAGGAATGGTTGAGAATCTGGAAAAATAGTGTACGGTGCAGAAGAACCAAAGACAGAGTATATGCGCCTGAATACCTTCTCAAATGTCTCCTCATCATAGTCATAGCCTCCCTGTCCGAAAATGTAATCTATTTACTGGAATGAAGGCAAAAGCAATAGTGAAAGGAATAAATCATTGATCCTCAAAGGATAAGCAGTCATGTCTTTGGATCTTGAGTTGATGGATGTAGCAAGCGCCCATGCATAGGTGGATCACACCCTACAATAAGCAGATTGGAATATCCTACCCCTGTGATACTTGGTTTTTCCACAAAAAAATACGTACTGTAGCTGTATTTCTTTCTGGCCTTCAACTGAAGGGTTACAACAGTTTCATCCAGTGGAATTTAGACATCATCTATCCAAAATGGGGCCATCAAATCAAAACCTTTGATCATTCAAGAATAGGTCCCATTACATAACAATCAAGGACAAAGGAGATCATGTAGTTCTAATGAAAATTGTGCTTAAACACAGAGATGAAGAGAAATGTCATAATTACCCTGACAAATGAGTCCTTCACACACTGTTTCCACCACTTGATATTGGGCATTTTTGCAGCATAACCGAAACACGGATACTGTTTCGCCATGTCAGTATATGCACTCTTGAAGCCTTCATGCATACGTTTGTAATCAGGACAGGGCAATCCGACAGACTTCGCTGCCATGCAGTAGTAGTCACCAAGTTCCCCTTTGTAAGCAATCAGTGTACCGGTGACATCAATAGTGATGCAGCGTAACTTCGACAAGATCGGCATTTGTAGGGACATTAATTCACTGCTGCCTCTAGGAAATCAATATTTTACTTTGGTTGGCAAGGTCACTGTTCTATGTCCCACTTGAGAATGTTACATACAGATATCATAGTTGTCACCAGATCATCTCCCTAGCTCAGCTACACTTTAATATAACCGTCCTTGTGCATGGGTATGTGAATGATCTGCATTTTACAAACAATTAAATGCTTCTCGATTAGAAGTCCATGGATTGGGAGAATGACAGTCAGCATTAATGAGTCCAAGAACGTATAGTGTTGACATCTTGTTAAGATGATAAATACATGTGGTGGCATAAGTACTTTTCTATAAGGGCCTTTTTGTTTCATGCAACTGAATTCATAGGAATTCTTAGATATATTTCTAAAATTTAAAAATGGAGAAATAAAAGTGAATATCCAAAAAAGGCCATCAAAATATCAAATAATCTCCTCTTTGATGGAAAATGAATCAAAGGGAGATGGCAAAAATGAATACCCAGTCATCGCCCTAGTAAATCAAGTCCTTGGAAAGTGAATGCCTCATCTACGTCTCCACCTTATATCCTTCCCCCATCACCTCTTTAATATTTCAGAGCTAATTTTACCTTGAATTCATATGCATTAAATACAATGCAACAAGCGAGCCCTAAGCAACAAAGCATAAAAAATAGTAGTACAGGTTATATATTAAGAAAAAGAAATGTTTGAAGTACCATAAAAGCAAGAGAGAATCTGCAACTTTCTGGGGACAACTGAAGTGCCCATTTGATAACATAATGATTATGACCTTCCACATCCCTGGAAGGCCTTGTTAAATCTTTGATTAAAAAAAAAAAAAATCCACACTAATGAAAGGCATCTTAACAATGCATGAATGTCATTCTTATCTACCCAAGTTATTCTCCCAAAAGTCTAAGAGGGAAGTACCATCTAATATTCTTATTATTGGAATAATTACCAAGCTTCAGCCCATGAAATTCAGTCTGCACAAGTCCATTAACATAGAATGCTATGATTGCATCTAACATACATCATTCGCCTTAGTTATAAAAGATCGCCTTAGGGGTTGTTTGTTTGCAGTCATTTACGCATGTAAATGATTCACATGCATAATGGTTACACATCGTTATGTCCTTTCGCGCTGATATATGCATGCGGTGTGTAAATGACGTGTGAAAATGGTATTTACATGAGGGCATTTTCACATGAAAACTTATGCACCTGGACCAGTGGTAAACTGGTTTTCAGTTGATTTTGTAGCATGGCATGGATACAGGCTAAGAAGCACGGACACGGACACGGGACACGGACACGACACGACACGGACACGCCGACACGGCATTTTCAAAAAAGTAGGACACGGACACGTTAGGGACACGTTAATAATTAATAATAATAATAATATATCTAATCATATACTAAAAGATACTATCATTTTAACTTTGCAATCAATTTAGCAATCAAATAAGTTATGACCTTTTACAAACAGCCCCCTTTTCGTTTCATTTTTTACTCTAATTTTATTATTTTAACTTTGTAATCAATTTAGCAATCATATAAGTTATAACCTTTTACAAACAGCCCCCGTTTCTTTTTATTTTTTACTCTAATTTTATTATTTTAACTTTGTAATCAATTTAGAAAACAAATAAGTTATGACCTTTTACAAACAGCCCCCTTTTCTTTCATTTTTTACTCTAATTTTATTATTTTAACTTGTAATCAATGTAGCAATCAAATAAGTTATGACCTTTTGCAATCAGCCCCCTTTTCTTTTCATTTTTTACTCTAATTTTATTATTTTCACTTTGTAATCAATTTAGCAAACAAATAAGTTATGACCTTTTATAAAAAGCCCCCTTTTCTTTTCATTTTTTACTCTATTTTTATTATTTTTTTTCCAATTAAAAGAGGCCAGCGTGTCCCCAGCGTGTCCCCTGCGTGTCCCAGCGTGTCCCCAGCGTGTCCGAAATATTAAAAATAAAAAAAATAATCAGGACACTCTTTTGGGCGTGTCCGACACGTGTCGGAGCGTGTCCGGAGCGTGTCCGTGTCCGACACGTGTCGGACAGTACACCGACACTCTGGCCCCGGAGAAGTGCCCGTGCTTCCTAGGATACAGGCAGGACGCTGATTAGGTTAAGGGTTTGAACCCCACAAATAACATTACTTTTTTGAATTTCTTGTGGCCCTAAATTCATGATCTGAGCTGTTAATCTTCTTTACATGGCTAAAAGTGGTCGTAGGAAAATTTTCTTATCTTAACTCTTCATGGATTTTGAGAAATTTGTGACAAACGTCTGAAAACTCCCATTTGTAAAAATCTAACTTCCTGCACTTCTGTGGGCCCCCAATTCACAATCCGAAATGTTCTTTATATGGCTAAAAACAGCTAGGAGGCAAATTTTATTTTCTTAATTTTTCATGTATTTTGAGAAATTTGTGAAAACTTCCAAAAAATCCATGGTACGTTAAAAACTGTTGGATATTTAACGTGAAAAATGGTGATTTTGACAAACATGGTAATCTATGATACCCAGATACTTGTACAAGCCCAACGTATCCGTATCGGACCGATGTGATACTTGTATTGGTACCAGATACTGCACCAATACTTCTAAGGGTATAAAGTTTAGCATATCCTACTTAGCAAGTCAATTATTTCATTTAGTTCTCTAAATTTTCTTACTTCTCAACATAAAAATGTTAGAAAGGAACATAAACAATGATAATTCCATTAATTCAAACATGATCTAAACGAAAAATTGGGAAACTCGTATCCTAATCCGCATCCGTGTCCTAGATATTCTGAAGTATAGAGTCATATCCCCGATCCCCGTATCCATGTTCGTATTTGTATACGTATCTGGGCATCATAGATGGTAACGTGTTTCACATGTAACACTTGCATATGTAACATTTACACATGTAAACCCCATTTTCCTATCATGTGTACAAGGCAAAATACCCCTTAATTGTTTCAGTATATTGGGATTTCTTATGATAAGATTGTAAAAAGGTCTAGATAAGCTTTTAGAATTAATTTAACCTCCAACTGACTTTTGTACTCTATATAGTCATGATCTTAATGCTAAATACATTTTTCTCAAATATTTAGACTAATTTCGGGGGGAGACATCTTATTGTACCCATTTGCCAATGGCCCGCTCGATCTCAATCCAACTGAAAACGTAATCCGAAAGCCACCCCAAACTTGACCTATTCGTTGGCTGCAGCCCTATTCTGTCGAATCCACTGCTAGTTTCTGCACCATCTGATCTCTGCCCCTGCAATCCAGCCACCCTAAGTTCCCTAGGAGCTGACCGCAGCACCCATACTTGCAATGCCTTGCAGCCACCCTGCTGTCACCGTCCATTAAGTCTCCTGTTCCCATGTCTTGTAATCACCCCTTCCCTCCCTGCGACGGCTTAACCAACCCATCTTCCAGACCTCTCTCTTAGTCTCCAGTGCAGCCCACCCAGTAATTGATGTCTACTGCTGTCCAGCCCACCCTACTTCCCTAATAAGGCATTCGAAACAGGAATACTTCAATTTTTTTATTTTTTAAAAAAGTGATACAGTATAGGAGAGGTATACTGTAACAAAAGAAGGGAAGAAGTCAGGACCCAACAAAAAGCTATGGACCCAAACCCCAGTCCAGATGAAAAAAGGAAAACCAAAACTACAAAGGAAACACTATAACCCGTAAATCATGACAAGAAGCACCCTCCTTGGCTAGGCGATCAGCTTCTGTGTTAGCACTTCGACCAATATGGGAAAAGGAGACTTGAAGACTTCTTGCAAGATCAAAAATCTCCCCAACCACACCAACCACCTTCCAAGGGACTTTAGCAACTCCTGAGGCCCATTGGATTGCACAAAAAGAGTCCCCTTCAATAATTAAATTGTGTAGGTTCAGGCGATTGGATTCTTTAAGGCCGATCCTAAAAGGTTCAATTCTTGAACTCCTTGTGAACCATTCTCTAAGCTGAGTCCTACAAATGCACCACAGTGGGGCCTACCTAAAAATCCCAAGCCACTCAAAAGCATTGTACCTCCATCTATTAATACCAGTCCATATCTAACGCCAACCAAAGTTGGCCCCACCTTACAATTGATCACTGGAAAAACATTAAATTTTACTTTGGTTTTCATTATAACCATGTGCTTTACACGTGTTTAATCTGATGGCGGGTCCAACTCTGTTGGAAGTAAAGTTTAGGTAAAAGCAATGTAAACAAGATTACAAGAACAGTCACTTTGAGTAGTTTAGATTGATTTAGTGGGCCTCACTGATGGACTTAATAGCATGGGCACATATATATTAGTTCATCAAGCCTGTCCAACTCGAACTCCAAAGCTGTTGAATTATAAAGTGAATTAAACAAAACTACTCCATTGAATTTTCTGATCAAGCTATCTCACTCACATTATGAATTGCCAACCTGAATGGAAATTAATCCAACTGTGAACCAGGTAAACATGGTCCAGCCTACTTCCCAATATCAAAACCCAAAAACCATCAACATTACCATCTTAGTCATAAACAAAGCAAACCAGAAATGAAACTGACCTCCAAGCTATTAGAGATAATCTTATGGACTACCATATATGGGGAATGCATTTTCCAATTTACTAAAGGTGTAACATATGTATAGTAGACTAGTAGAAATCATTAGAAGATTAAATCTTCCTAAAGAAGGAGAAATTGCAGGGATTGTAATTTTGCAATGATTACTCATATTGTATTATGAATATATGGGACCGATCTCGAAGAAAGGCACACAATTTGATTCTCTCCATCAAGCCTCTTTACCTTCAATTGCTGTAATTGTCATGGTAACAAAGCTGTGAAGGTACTTCTGCAACTTTTTCTACAGAGGAATAGGATGTCATTGTTCGTGTGATCAAAGGTTGTTGTGAGGCCCACCAAGAGATCTAAAGCATTGTTTGATCTTCTCGGAGGGTTGTCTGCCATTCAAGGAGTTTTAGACAATTTATGGGAATTTTTCTTTATTTTGAAAGGTAATTTGTGGGAATTTTTCAGCACTCAGAGGTAGGTCTTTTTGCTTCTTTTCGGTTGGTTGGAATTTCTGCACAATCTTTTTATCTGGGCAATCCAGATTCGTGGAAACGGGGAGGGAGGGAGGGGAAGATGAAGGAGACCTGCAGAGGTGCTTGGTGTTGGGTGCTAAGGAGTGAGAAAAGAATGGTGCCCGAGAAAGATGTTTATCTTTTCTTTTTTTCTTTTTTTTTTTATGGGGACGTGGAGATGAGAGGAGTCTTCTAAAAAACAAGAAATTAAATCGTTTCCACAACAGTGATTTCTGAGAAGTTCCGCAATTTATTTATTTTTTTTAAATGGTCAACCAAACGTCGTTCCATAGTTTTTGTCCCAGGGGAAAGCGAGAACATGGAACCAAACCATTGAAAAAAACACCCTTACTGAGTACAAGCGGTAAACATCACACAAGAAGGCAAGTGGAGCCAATCAAGGAAGGAGAAACCCAAGGCATATGGGATTTTATGCACACTTCCTATGTTATGTATTTAAGTGATGTACTTAGTAAGGATTTTTTATTATCAGATTTCTTTCCCTAGTCTTCTAGGAAATAAGTTGGGCTGATATTAGAAAGTAGTTAGGGCTTTTATTTTGTTAGAAACATTATAAATACCTATGCATGTTAGACGTCCAACTATAGGTTCATTTTTATGATATTTTCTCAATAATATTTGCATGGTTTCAAATTATCTCTACTTTTGGTTTGAGATAGATTTCTCCTAAGGATTGAAAGTTGTTTCAAGTGGTGGATTGCATTGGATTTGATTAAAAATCGGAATTGGTTTTTCCAATCAATTGGGCTCACCCTTTTATGACTGTATCAACTCACAACCAGTGGCGGAGCCACATATGGTTGAGGAGGGGCAATCGCCCCTCCTGAACTTTTAACTCCCTTTAAAATAGGAAAAATCTCTCAGTCCTCCATTTAGGTGCTATTCTCTTTGCCTCCTCTCTACTTTTTTTTTTTATTTTCTTTAAAATAGGAGAAAATCTCTCATGTGTATTTTCGTGTTGTTCTCTTTGACCCTCCCTCCCTTGTCAAAATTTTTAAACCTTTGGCCAAAAATAGAGGTGCTCAAGTGTTTTCTACACTACTTAGCTATAGTCCCAAAGGTTTCATCAACTTTAGCATTTTCTTTTAATTAGTAAAAAGATTTGAGCTCTAAATAATGGAACAAAGATCAAGACTTCTTGTACATTAACCTCATATAATGACGTTGAAGAAAATGATTTAATTTGATGTTTTTGAAACTATAATCACCCGCTGATCTGGATTGCGTGTCACACATGATACATGAAATTCAGAGGTGGGTCCCGCCTCTGGGATGGTTTTGATGTGCAGTGTGCAGGTGCATAGTTTCCACAAGCAAATGTGCTAAAATCATGCAATTTACCAATTCTTCTCTACTCTTATGGACCCACTATTGGATGTTGTTGGATGTATAGAGCAATACAATTAGTCATTTTTATCAATTTTTTGGGATAAATCTAATAATAACTAGTTTGTTGGTAAAATTGAATACATGATTTCAAATGTTTTATATTCTGTTAACATGTCGGTTTTTTTTTAAAGCTTTCTCAAATATCTCGCTAAGAGAAAATTTCGCCCCTCCTGGGAGAAAATTCTGGCTCCGCCACTGCTCATAACCTTAAGGTTGCAATAGTGAGGACCTTCCTTCCTGCCACATGCTCTTGTCATCACAACCAAGATGTTTCAAACTCAATTTTGATGCGACTGCCATGGTAATCCAAGACCAATGGCTCTGGGATGAGTGATCCATGATTCAGCCTCAAAACATTATGCGTGTTTTCTCATGTATGGTGGGAGTGAGATAGGTGGATGAAGCAAAAACTGTCTTTGATAATAGGAGGTTTAAAGGCCAAAGTGTTGGGTATTCAAAATCTTATATTTGTGGATAATTCATGATCATCATCAAAGCCTTGTCCCAACTATGTTGGGTTGGCTACATTAACTCTATTTCTCCATTGCGATCTATCATGTGGCAAATCCTCATATTTGAGGAGGATTCAAAATGTGGATTACCTTGGACCAAGGATGCTTCGATGCTTCACAATGGGGGTTAGTGATATAGAGAGCGTAATGGAGTTATTTATCCATTATGTACTTAGAGGAGCTAAGAGGAAGGCATACGAGCTGGCAAAACAGGTTGTTTCTACCGATGCTCTAATGTTTTAGGCCTTTCAATTTTAGATTTAGTCGGGGTTTAGATTGGGGTTATCTTGTAGCCCATGCTAGTGAATCAGCATTAGGATTGAGGTCTTTTAAGGGTCCTCTGCTTTCGATGAACAGAATAGATTGATGTTGGGGTGTCCAGAAATTAACTTCTAATTGATGTTAAGGTAGTTCTAACACTATCTAATAGCCCTCTGCATTAGCAACTGTTTCACCATTTACCAACTGTTGCTTGCAAAACAACAAAAATCCAAACAAGGAATCAGAAAAGCCCAAAAAAAACCATGTCAGAAATCATCAGCAAAATGAGCTCGATAAGATTCCAGCAAATGAGAGAAAACCCACAAAGCAGTGCACAGTCAATCACTGTTACCCACACATACATTGTAGAGAAAGAAAACAAAATCATCAAAGAGAAAACTCCATATGAATGATTCATAACGTTTGATCTCGAGTTCTCAAGCAGGAAAATCAGATGCCATCAAAACTTAAAAAACAAAAGCAAAACAAAGAAAAAAGAAAAAAGGACCCACATCAGAAATCAACCAAACAACCAAATCTGCTCCATTTGATTCCACTTTACACACAAAAAGAGAGAGAACCCACAAAGCAATGCAGATTCCATCACTATCTCCAAGCTCTATTTGGTATATACATGGCAGAAATAAGTGAAAACAAGAACTATCTACAACAATCAAAGAAAAGAAGTAATTATAGAAATTGCAACATACCCAGAAGACTGAAACCTACCTCGGATTTCTGATCTTTCTGATGTGTTTCTGTTTGATTCGAGAGAAAAAGACGCTGGGGCTTTTCAGATTCAGAAAGGATGAGAAGAAGAGTAAGGAAGGTGGCTTGCTTGCTGAGAGGTCTTCGTATGCATCACACCATGTCCCCATTTTCATATAAAAATTGTAAACCCGTGGACGTTTGCAGCGGTATTAAAAAAACAGGTGAAGCATACTAGTCTGCAGACTATTTTTTCATGTAGTCCTCAAGAAGTGGTGATTTGGGTACCAAAGAGGAAACAAAAAGGGTGCCCATGGGTGGCTCGAATCGGGTCATAAGGAGCTCGACCACGGCTTGCTTGGAAATCTAAAAGCCCGAGTTTGATATATAATCTGAAAAGAGAGTAAAATTACGTAGTCTCAAGTGGGTCTATGTTGGTTTGGTCTTGCTTGCCTTCCCTACTACATTTCCCCACCCTTTCCTACTACATTTCCCCACGCCTATTTCTCGGATAATTTTTCGGAGGTTTGGAACCTTTTTTAAGTTTTGAATCAAGTCTAGAACCCAATTTAGATTCTGATTGATAAATGAGTCCAATTATGAGCTAATACAAGTTCTTACCCGTAGACCCGAGATTATGAGTCTTCCGTAGACTCGAGATTATGAGTCTTTAATGTTGCAAACTATAGCTCGAAATCAACGTTTGTTAAACATTTTTACGTTTAATCATGGTGGTCGTAGACTTGATGCACTATTATAAGTTGAATGATATTATTGTTTTAAGAAATAAATAAATAAACAAATAAATGAAAAGAAGTTAAAATCGATTTTGGAACTAGATTCAAGTTGTTAGGATTTCGTATTGCAATTTGATGGATGCATCATTCATCTTATTCATTCATTTGAATATTGTCACATGCATTGATTTTAGAAATCTTGAAATCTTGATTTATACATGCATTGTTTTAAATCTTGTAAACCTTATGATTTATGCATGTTTTGGTTTTAAACATTGGACGCATTTTTAGTTTGAAAAAGATTTTATAAATCAAGCTAGCCATTGGTTTTAAATGTTTTAAATTTTGTTTGGCCTTTTATGTTATATGATTTTTAAGCACTTGGATTGGTTTAAATCATATTACCATGCTTGGTTTATTGGCCCAAAATCCCCCCAAGAAAATCACTTTGAAAATCCCATTTTTGAGAATTCTGGACTTTTACCGGCGGTCAAACGGGACTTTTACCGGCGCTTTATGGCCGCCGCTAAAAGTAATTTTTAAAAATTAAAGCCGTTGGGTTTCTAACCGTTGAGGTGTCGGTTGACCGACAACAACCTGTGGGTCGACCGACAAGGAGCCGTTGGACCACTTTTTCTATAAAAAGAAACTCATTCCTTAAGCATTGGGATGATTTTTTAAGCCCTTCTTGAGGCATTTTGAAGCAAAAGAAAGGGGATCAAGCTAAGGAAGGCTAATGGTCATTAAGGAAAGCTAAAGCTTGGATTAATGAAGTTAAATCTCCAAGTAAGCTTTGCTTAATTTAATCATATGTTTCATGCTTGGTTTTAAATCTTTGGTAAATGTTTTTAGCATGATAACTATGATGAAATGAATTCATTACTTCCATTCAATCTTTGATATTAAGTTGTAATGAATTCTTTTCTTTGATTCAAACTTAGTTTAGTTTTAAACTTTGTTAAACATGTTATGTTTGAAACTTTGATTTCTTTATAACATGTTAATTTAACTTGTTTGAATCATCATTGTTGTTTTCAATCTTTTTAAAACCTTTGTTAAATCTTGTTTTTGAAAACAACACTACAAATGCATCACATGTTTAAGCCAAATTAATTTCATACAACTTGTGAGCCTTGATTTTTTAATTCATCAACAAGTTAGTATTTGTTCATGTGATTTGCATTTAAACTTCAATCAATTCTTTCTATGTGCTTTAATCTTTGAATTGCTTTGAGCATATATTCATTGGACTTTACTTTTTAAACTTGATTGAAGTTGTCACACACACACCTCATTAGCATACATCTTTGCACTCATTAGTGTGTTGTGTGAGTTTAGTTTTCACTTTCAAATTAGCCTATTAAGAGGCATTGTAATTGTGCTTTAATTGTAATCTCTTAGAGTGTTCTTTGGAAGACACTTTCTTTGAGAAATCATTTCTTTGTAAGGTTATTGCTTAGCCATTAAAAGCATATTGATAGGTTGTTGTTTAGCCTAGAAAAACATCATTGTAAGGTTATTGCTAAGCCTTGGAAAGCATACATTGTAGAGGTTATTGCTAAGCCTTGGAAAGCATCTTGTAGAGGTTATTGCTTAGCCTATTGGAAAAGCATATTAGTGGAAATCCGGTGGGGTGTGAGAGCACAAGCCGGTAGTGGATGTAGGCACGTTGGCCGAACCACTATAAATATTGTGTTGTGGTGCATGCTCTTGTGATGATTGTATGTATTTAGCTTCCGCATTGTGCTTGTTATCATCACTAGTGACTAGTTAGTTTATAGAAAATTAAAATTGGTCATAGTTAGTCACTATTAGTAGCTCACCCTATTCACCCCCCCCCCCCCTCTCTAGGGTTAGGATCTTGGACTCCCACAAGGACTTCACAAGTCCCCTAGTTGGACCCGATTCCTCCTATTGGAACCAGGTCTGGAACCATCAAAATAGATTATGAGTCGAAACCGGATCTAAAACCGGAACCGTTATTTAAAAATGGGTCTGGGTCCGAGTATTATATAGTTTGGACCTAGAGCCATCATGTTTGCAACCCTACTAAATAGTAATCTCTTACTAGAGATGGTGGATGAAATTGGGTGAGGTATGAGGTTTGCATGTACTGAACCTATTACCAAACAAAAAGGACTATGTATATGTGTGTGTGTGTGTGTGTGTGTGTGTGTGTGTGTGAGCCTGCGTGCGCGCGCACCTCCTAATCTCACGCTTAGAATAAGATAAGCTCAAGTGTGTGGTGGGGGCTACCTGGGGACCCACATGAGGATTGGGGGGAGGGGGGTGTTTGAAGAACTCCTTGGGATTCTCCTCTCTGTAAACAATAAGCCCAAATCGTAATTTCTATCATCTCCATATGGGCTCAAAAGTTTAATAGTCAACAGTCCATTCAGATCGATACATAGTCGATCCAACGGTCCAGTAAATTCGGATCTGACCGAAAGTTGGTGGACATGTGCAAATGAGGGGGTCATGTGTTTGGTCCATTTGGATGAACCAAAGGTAAGCCCCACAAGCATAAGCTTATGAAATTTTTTCCTAAGCTCGAGCTTAGGAGAGCTTTGCTCATATATATATATATATGGATATTCTCTAAACCGCCCTATTTTAAAGGGGGCGTTTTTTGCCCTTTGGAGTTATCCAATTAGATTATGTCATGTCATGTATAGAGAGAGAGAGAGAGAGAGAGAAGATAAGATTATGTTAATGATGACACGCGTTAAACTTTGATAGGCTAAAAAATGGGAGTTTTTCTTTGCAAAACTCCCAGGGAGTTTTGTAGCGTACCCCATATATATATATATATATTGGTAACTCAAGCAAGGGGGTTGAGACCCAAGTGAGAGCCCGCATATACACGAAAAGACACCCACTCAAGTGGGAAAAGAGCCTGACATGCATGACAGAATATTAATAAATACCCTTTTATTTGAATTTGTTAGTTGTTTGTTTCATCTTAAATGCTGCAATTATATTATTTTTCTTATTATGTAGGAATTAGAATGAGCCGAGCATATTTGAGCTTAATTTGAAGAAGTTTTAAGGTAAAAACCCATTAGAGAAAAGTCATACATAAAGAGGATGTAGGCATGTGGGAGAGGAGTTGGGATTTCAAGTTAGAGGTCGTGAGATCAAGCCATGGCAAGCTCGTGCTATTATTTGAAGGAAAGAGGATTTTTGGAATTTAGCCTTTTGAGGGTCAAAACAGGCCCTCAAATTGAGGGATGGGAGGGATGATGAATTTGGGGGATTTTTCCTTCTTTTCTTCTTGTGTTTTTTTATTTTCAAATGGATGCTCTCTCTTGCTCTTTTGTTATGAAGTTATTGCTTTAATTTTTATTTGAAGGAAAGTGGAGATTGAGTGGTGTATTAGACAACTTTGAAAGCTTTCAATAATCGAGATTTATTTCTTTCTTCTCGCTTGTTCCACAATGCTTGGCATTATCCATGGATTAGGGTGGAGGAAACCAAAACAAGTGAGATTGTTCCTTATTATTTTCTTATGTCTTTCCCTCATTATGCTTAATGATTTAATAGGTTCTCCTTCAAGAATGTTATTCAATTTTTATTTTTAAAGGTTATTTGGAATATCATGTCTTACAAGGATCTTCTAATTCTGACGTTTTGAGGGTCAAAACAGGCCCTCAAATTGAGGGCTGGGATGGGAGGGATGATGAATTTGGGGGATTTTTCCTTCTTTTCTTCTTGTGTTTTTTTATTTTCAAATGGATGCTCTGATTGCTCTCTCTTGCTCTTTTGTTATGAAGTTATTGCTTTAATTTTTATTTGAAGGAAAGTGGAGATTGAGTGGTGTATTAGACAACTTTGAAAGCTTTCAATAATCGAGATTTATTTCTTTCTTCTCGCTTGTTCCACAATGCTTGGCATTATCCATGGATTAGGGTGGAGGAAACCAAAACAAGTGAGATTGTTCCTTATTATTTTCTTATGTCTTTCCCTCATTATGCTTAATGATTTAATAGGTTCTCCTTCAAGAATGTTATTCAATTTTTATTTTTAAAGGTTATTTGGAATATCATGTCTTACAAGGATCTCCTAATTCTGACGTTTTGAGGGTCAAAACAGGCCCTCAAATTGAGGGCTGGGAGGGATGATGAATTTGGGGGATTTTTCCTTCTTTTCTTCTTGTGTTTTTTTATTTTCAAATGGATGCTTATTGCTCTCTCTTGCTCTTTTGTTACGAAGTTATTGCTTTAATTTTTATTTGAAGGAAAGTGGAGATTGAGTGGTGTATTAGACAACTTTGAAAGCTTTCAATAATCGAGATTTATTTCTTTCTTCTCGCTTGTTCCACAATGCTTGGCATTATCCATGGATTAGGGTGGAGGAAACCAAAACAAGTGAGATTGTTCCTTATTATTTTCTTATGTCTTTCCCTCATTATGCTTAATGATTTAATAGGTTCTCCTTCAAGAATGTTATTCAATTTTTATTTTTAAAGGTTATTTGGAATATCTTTTACTTTTTAAGCTTGATCTTGATATACCATGTTTAAATTAAAACCCTTTAATGGTTTGTACTTGATCTTGATAAATAGTGATTAGAGTTTCAACATATTGAAGTGAATGGAGTCTTAGATACTTGTTAGAGAATTGGATTTTTAAGAAAAAAAATTTTCAAAGATAAATCTTCTAATCCAAGGCAATTGCTTGCTCATTGGGTTGACTTTTATTGGGTTAAGGCTATGAAGTAATTTTTGAATGAGTGAATCTATTTTGGTGGAATCCAATACCTTGATCTCTCTTTCTCTGATCAGTTTGTGTTTAGATTTTTTTAATAGTATTTTAGTTAATATTTTCTTGATTAATTGTGTTTTTTAAAACCCCTAGTGTGAAAACTGATTGAGGTTTTTTAGATCATATTTCTACAAATCCCTATGGATCGATCCATACTTGCCACTATCTAATTAATAAAAACTTATTCATCTAAAGTCCTTTTGGATTGAACAAAGATGAGATTCAGCTTGCTAATGGGGCCTTTTGGCCATTTTGTTTTTAAAAAGCTCAAAAGTCTTTAGAAGTATGTTTGGTTATGGCATTTTCAAAAGAACTTCTCATGAAGCAAAAGTTAAAATTTACTTCTTTCAACTTCGCTGTAGGAAATGGCTTTTTATTTTGTGGGAAGTCAAGCAGCAGAAATGCGTTTCTCGGAATCGGATGGGTACCCTTTTCGTATACACTCTCTTATTTCCTTAGCCATCTTCTCTTCCTACCTTAAAACCATATGCTTTCCATCTTCCCTTCATACATGGATAGAGATGACTCAGTCCCAATCATATGCTCACAACTATGCTTCTTTTTTTTTAATCTCTCCATTCCCTCTTAAGTTATCTCTTCTTCTCTCTTGAGTCTTCGCTTCTTGCTTGTTTCCATGCTATTGCGACAATGAGAGATGGTTTTCAATAGCACATTGGGTTTATGATAGGTTTTGGAAGATCTATTTGAACGAGAGTTATCTCTAGGGTGAACAATTAAGATTTATTAAGAGGGTCAAAAATAAAATCTGTTTAAAAACTATGCAGGCATGCACAATGGTTGAGTGCCTTTGCAATTAGGAAGAAGAAGAAATTTAATGTTGTTTCCCTTCTTCGCCTCCGCTCTCCTTTGCCAACCACCAATAAGTTCCTCGCTTTCTCTCTAAAAATACAAAATCTTTAATCCTTTGGGTTGGGTTTTTCTAATCTCAGTTAATGAATGAGTTAATGCTGAGAATTAGAGGTTGTGATGGACAGTTTTGGAGAAACAAACAATTGCACTGTATTTTTGTTGGTTTTGAATTGCGAATTTAGCCGACAAAAGGATACTACAAACTTTTTGTTATGCAATGAATTTGGTGAATTTGTTATGCAATGAATGATGATGTCATTTAGCCAATGAAAAAGAGACTACAGACTTTCTACGACTTGTAGTTTCACTCTTGCTTTTGACAGACGTGTTCTCATCTTTTAAAATAAAGATGTACAGTTTGCGGTGTTCTCGTAACTTATAAGAGCTGAGCTAGGCACTGGCTACAGGGAAACCGACTGACATCGTATGATCTTATTTGAAGATATAGTAGAACATTTCTGCAGAACTATTCCCAAGAACCTCAGGATCAACATATACCTGGATCTAATTTGAACAATACAAGAATATAACTAAGTAATAAAAAAAAATAGGTTTTACCTCCAGAATCCATAGCTTTGATCTATGGGGACTTACAACTCTTGATCACTTCTTCGATTCTGCAAGGTGTGAGTGATGGCTTCCTTATAAGAATTTTTAGGTGCCGAGATTTACCCATAGTGTTTTCCTTTTATAGGCTTTCCCATATGCATGTCTTCCATCAAGAGACACAAGCCATTATTATTTCTTAAATGGTAGAGAATGTATTGAGAAGATAAGACGCGACAAAAAGGAATTCCAAGAAGCCACTCATGCACTTGTCGATTCACTTACATTGGATGTCATGTGGACCATAATAAACGGTGATCCAACAGTCTCCCACCTGGTCCATGTCACCACATCATATTCCTCATTAATTCTTTTTTAAAACAACTCGGATTTGAAAACCTTCAAAAAACGACTTTGACCGGTGCACCACTTTGAAAAATGCATTAAACTTTTATATCATTCTTTAATATGTAATTAGGTAAGTTTACCAATGTGAATCATTGTAGTCACATATTTTGATTGACATGTTTCCTTCCATAATCACAACATTAATATTCTCACATAATCAAGTCCAAGTAAAGGGTTAAAATAGGATCTTTATGTGGCAATCCTATTTTAGCAGGTACTTTAATGACATAACCTTACATTCTCACTTTATCCATATTAATCACATGTGACAATAAAATATAAAGTAATAATTACGAAATCATTCTATTGCAACCATAATGATCCATTTACATATTATCAAATAAACATAAATATATAGATCCTAATAAGGCAATTTTTACAAGCCCATATCTAATACATGTCCGTCATAGGCCTTTGATGGTAACGCCTTCATTAGTGGATTTGCAAACATGAAGTCGGTTGGAGCCCCAACAATTGACACCAAACAATCTCGTACTTCCTCTTTCAAGAAAAGATACTTCACTTCTTCCAATTGTACTTGGATTTATTGGAACATTTGTCATTTTAGGCAAAACGCCCCGCTGCATCATTACCTCAGTAAATTTTTAAAGGCTCGAAGATTTGATTCATGATCCTAAGTCTTGAGATTAAATTATGCAACCACATTGCTTGACCTACATCTTCAAAGCAAGCCACATACTCTGCATCACATGTTAAAGGATTGACTAGCGTTTGCTTCGTACTTCTACACGAAATTGCCTCATCGGATAATAGATCTAGCAAAGCCCGAATCTGAGTATCCTATCACCTCCAAATAATTGGATCTCTTATATGTGAGCATGTAATATTGTTGGTACTGCATAGATATCTTAAAACCTTCTTAGTCCCTATCTAGTGCACCATCCCGGATCACTCTGGTATATGCTCAACATTTTGACTACAAATCTAATATCTAGCTAGTCTAGTACAAGTCTGTGTATCCATAAACCTTCCTATTGCAGCCACATGAGGACATTTTTCCATTTGTTCTCTCTCTATTTCATTCCTTGGACATTGATCCTTACTAACCATATATCCCTTGCAAATGGGTGCATCATGTGGCCTACACCCTTCCATACAAAATCTCTTAAGCATATGTGGGTTAACCTCATTGATTTACTCCCAACCGGACCACTTTTCATCTCTAAGATAGGCATCTCTCAGTTGGTGAAAAGGTTTCTTAGGGTTAATTTGATATAGCTGAGCCTAACTTGTGTCTGGCATTTTTGGTCTTCACAAAGTCTATGGGCATCTTCCCGTTATATTCCTCTAGAAAGCAAAAAGAAAAACTATCAGACAACTTTTGACTGTTATTTACCTATTATTTTTGCAGTTAACTTATATTTGCCTACCCATTCAGTTATGATTGTTTAACCTTTTCTTTCTTATTGGATTAATTATTTTAGTCCATCCTTTGCATAGAGTTTTTCCTGGTCTAAAACTGAGAACACGAAATCCATGATAACTAAGTATGTGTTTAAGTGTCTCATGTCTATGTAGATCCTATGTTTTTCATGAAATTTCTGTGAGACCTCGACCCCGCCTAAGTGTCTTTAATGCCTATTAATTAATCTCAATTAGGTGTCTGATATTTGTTTTGGTTGGTTTTGTGATGGATTAGGTAGATTAGTAGGGTTTTGACCATATCAGGTAGACTTATGACCTTTTGAATATTTTTAGGTCGCATGCATAATTTCAATTTTGACGAGTCTTCATGTGCATCGCAGAGAGCAATCAGAGTACATCAATTCTTGTGTTGGACCCGACCCGTTTGGACCCAACTTGACCCATTTCTAGCAAGAGACCCTTTTCCAAAATCTCCCTAAATTAATTGGACTTTCATGCAAAGGTTGCAAACTTACCTCCCTTATAAACCCAACCCAACGAATTTCCATTCATCTCCTCCTTCATTTCAAATGATTGAGAGTCTCTCTCCCTCTTTTTCTTTTCTCCTTCTTCTCTTTCTCTTCAATTTACCCAAGGAAGGCTGTGCATGTAAATTTAGGGAGAGGATTCTTCATCTTCATCACTTTCCCCATCGTCTTCATTTCAAAAGATCTCGATCTCTCAACTCTCCATTGGACCCATTTGGTAAGAGTTTCATACTTTTCCCAGGAATTAGTTTGTAGTTGAGTTGGAGAGACCCATTCACATCACATGCATGGATACCCATCCTCTCTTTGTTTGATTTCTTTGTTAGGGCATAGAAATTAGGGGTTTTGCTTGATTTGAGCCAAAGGAAAAGATTAGAATTGAAAGCACCAAAAAGAAGGCAAATAATGAGTAATTTGGATTAGGGGTGCACATGGGCGGTTCGGATCGGTTTAGAGGGGAAACCATCAACCAAGCCGAACCCATCGGTTTTCTATTTTCCCAAACCGAACCAAACTGCCCATGTGCTCAAACCCATCGGTGATGAGTGTTAAATATTACATATTTTACCCCTCATTAATCCGAATTTTATCGGCATATCATATGCATATCATTTACTTTACACGGAGATTTTATCATTTTATCACATTAATGGATTATTGGATTATCATGGATAAATTTGATTATTTATAGTACATTTTTATGTAATTTCTCTTGTGTAGGTGGACCCCGCAACTACCCCAACCTTTCGGCTAATGTCCCAAGGCATCAAGAAGAGATTTCAATAAAGAGGTTACATGAAGAAGTCTTGGTGAAGTGCCGAAGAATTTCAAAATAAGAGGAGAGGACTTTAAAAATAAAAGAAGTCATTTTCCAACACAAAGGAATGATTGGTGTATTGGTTAGAACTTGGGTTGGTATGAAATAGGTTATGGGTTCAAACCCTAACAATTACCAATCAAAATCCTCCAAATTGAAGGACCACAAGCACATATCCTTTTGGAAGGAACCAATCAAATTGAAGCAATCCTTGTGAAAAGAAATGAGCCAATCATATGTCCTCAATATTTCTATAAATTGGAATGTATTTATAAAGGAAAAAAAATCTTTTGGCAAGTTTGCCTTTTTGTAATTTTATTTTTACTTTTAGATTGCAATTAGGAGCTTCTTTGTTACTAATCTAGAGAGAGTGTGTAATTGAAGATCATTAATGAAGATTTAAAGCTCTTTCTTGATATTTAGTCGCTAAAGCTCTTAGATTAGGCCCTCCTTTTTGAAGCTAAGTAATGTGATTAGTATAATTCTATGCATGTTTTAGTTTAAAGTCCCTACTTATGCATTGATTGATTAGTAGATTTTAGATCTAATTGTGCTAATCTCTCTCATTTCTCATGCTCTATCTCTATACTTGATGCTTGGATAATCTCAATTGATGCTTTGTAGCTGGATTAAGTTCTTTCACATAGCATGAGCCCTTATCTTTGATCTTTTGTAACTTGATTTTGATGATTAATTGTTAGGGTAGTTAGGTTATGATCTAAGATCTTGGCTTTTGATTTTCTTTACTTTGATCTTCACTATTATATCATCCAATCCAATTAGGCAAGAGATTGCTAATTGGATTGTAGATTTGGAAGTTGAATTAGAACATGAATTGATTGGATTAATTACATACTTAGTGGATTTCGGATTACCTAATCTCTTATTTTTATTGCTGTTAATTTAAATCTTTGTTTGATTTGTTATTTTCACTTCTAGATTGTTAGATCTACACTTCATATCACTTGTTTTAAAATTCTACACAGTTCACACCACATCTTCACCTTAAATCTTCCATTTCCACCACCATTCATCCACTAGTTTAGTAGTTTATTAGATTAGTCTAGATCTTTTCATTTTATATTTTAAATTATTAATTAGAGTAGTTTAGTTGCTATTTTAATTTTATTTTACATTCCATTTGCTTTAATCCCATTTTTCACATCATTTCCATATAGTTTACACACTAATTAGCCCACTAGTTTGTTAATCTAGCTTAATCACTTGTTAATCCTTGTTGTTAGTTCCAATTAATTGTTTACATTGCATAGTTTAGTAGTTTTACTTGTTCACTTTAATTGTTTACATTAGCTATATCTTAGTTCAATTCTACTTTAATTAGATCCATTGCTTGTTCCATCCTCTCTTCGCGTGATCGATAATCCGGACTCTTTAATCTTTTACTACTTGACGACACCGTAGTCTTGCGGTTAAGCGTGGCACATATAAGTGTCAATCAGGGGTGCACATGGGCGTTTCAGATCAGTTGAGAGGGGAAACCTGTTGGGATTGGTGTATGCCCTAAAGCCCACTAGTTGCATTCTCATCTTTTGTTACTGGATATTTAACTGGTTATTTAATGAAAAGACTCTTGTATGCTTAAACATGTATATATGTATGGTTGTGTAAGGCCCATTGTTTCTAGTAAATGAATTAGGTGTGTAGTGTCTACGCACAGATAGGTCTAATTCATGGACAACTAGAAACATCATTTTGTTCATAACTGAAAGATGGAGCTGGGCACTTCATCTTGGTAGAAGTTATAATGAGATACTCTCCTATATAGGGTGACATACCTAAGTCACGGGAGGGCTTTCCCGGATCTATCTCATTAGTGCATGTGTCATGCATTGAACAGGACCGTTGTAGGTGTGATCTCTAAAAAAGTACTATCACAGAAAAGAGATCAAGTCACCTCATGCTACTAAGTAACCGGTGCTCTTAATCTTGAGCATTTGTGGATGAACTGACGAAGTCAAGTTCTTGTGCTTTAATTCACTATGGGTGAGATTCTATTCATGGGTCAACAGCTCTGTGTTTTGGGTACTCGGACTTGATCAGTTGGGACGTGCAGATGCAATATAGAATCTATGCCATCTGATGATGGAATAATCGTCCCCTTAGAATTATCTGATTGATCATCAAAATCTAAGATCTTAGTATATGGATGTTCCATATGAATATTGAACTTGTGGGTCGCTCCCTGGATAAAGAGAATGATATTCGAATGATGATTATGTTTAAGGATATGAAGTTCTAAGGTTTAGATGTAATCGGGAAGGTTGATAGTACATATGATAACCTGACTCGATTATGGATGTTACATAGAGGGGCATTCAGGTCATTACACTTAGTAGGTCGAAGACAACCGTCATCTTATGACGAGCTTATTATAATATATATATTTGTCCTTGGAGTTCAACCATAACTCTTTAGTGGAATGAGTTAAGGTTAAAATGGTCTTTATGTTGCTATGGGTTTAGCATGGACATTTTGGTCATTTTGGGAGCCAATGGCAAATATGTCTTTTGGTCCCTTCTCTAGTCACTTACCAAGATTGGCATGGTTTCCTAAGATGTTTAGATAACATAAGGATGAATTATTTAGTGGAAAAATAATTTTGAGTTTGAATTCAAATAGGCCTTTGATGGCATACATGAATTTAACTCTAGATAAATTGTATGTGGGCCATGGTGTGCATTGATATGTGGGACGTCTATAATAGGTTTTCCATGGGTAAGGTTTCCAACTTTGAGTAGGACTCTACTTGGAAAGTTGGACTCCTCTTTGGATTAGTATTCCTATGAGTTAGTTTTCCTTTTAGGATTAGGAACTTAAAATTAGTAAGTGTTCTACAACTAGTATTACTAATTGTATGGAAAGTTCCTTTTAGTTCCTTTTCTAATTGGAGTGTTTCTTAAAGGAAGTAAGTCTTTCTTGGACATCCATGAGAATTAGGAAAGATAAACTTCTAGGAAAGGTTTCCTAAGTTTCTATAAAAGGGAGAGAGCCTTCCCTTGGACGTCCTACACCATAACAAGAAGAATTACAAAGGTTGCACACGTCCAACACACTTTGTGAAACACTTTGCAAGTATCCTAAGAGTGCCCCACACGTCCAGCCCTTGGTTGCTTCTCTTCTTGATTGAAGAAGGCTTAAGGTCTGAGATTTTCCATTGGAGAAATACTTCTTAATTCCTAGATTAAGATCCACCATCTTAGCCGATCAGATTTGGAAGTGAGATAGAGGAGAAGATCAAAGGCAATACTAGTGTAGAAAATTCCAGCAACTTGTTTGCAAATTGCAAGTCTGAGTTTCGCGCCTTTGGATCTATTTTTTCAGAGATTTGAAGTCTACAAATCTTCGAGGTAATAGTCTTCTATCATCTCTATTAATTAGACACATATTGGTCATGATTTAATGGAGTTTCTATGCGATTCTTTATGGCTGATTTCCGCTGCATAGTGCAGAAATCAGATTTTTAAAATCTGTCATGCTTTGCATCAACCATAGTAGTCTCTTTATGAGAAGTTCAGATCTGAATCGCGATTTCTTTCAAACCATCAACCAAGCCGAACCCATCGGTCTTCTATTTTCCCAAATCGAACCCAACCGCCCATGTGCTCAAACCGAACCGAACTGAACCACCCATGTGCTCAAATCAAACTGAACCAAACTGAAAGGAACCGGTTCGGTTTGGTTACGATTTTTTTTATTTTTATTTTATTCTATTTTATTTTCACAAAAAAAGGCGCGCAGTTCAATTGGTGAAAGACGTTGGACTTCAAGTAACAGAGTGAGGGTTCGAGTCTTCTTCAAGTAATTTTTCATATTCCTTTATATGTTTTATAAAAAATATATATTTATATAATTGGTTCGGTTCGGTTCGGTTTGAGCGGTTTAACCGCACATTCAAACCGAAAATCGAACCGAACAGAACGATTTGAAGGAAATCCGAATCGTGACCGAATCGATCTACTACAAAATCGATCCGAACCAGGCAGTTTGGATTGGTTTAGCGGTTTTTTTATGCACCCCTAATTTGGATGTGTGCATGCATGTTAATTGATTCATTGATTGAATAGTATGATTCTTTTGTATGTCAAGTTCAGCCTTTTCATTGAATTAAATTGATAATGTAAAATGGGTTGTCTTAAAATGGATTAATGGAGAAAGAAATGAGTACATGAGGATGGATGGAAATTATGAGAGCATTGGATGCTCAAAAGTTTATAGAAGATGACTTTTAAATGTCATGGAAAGAAGTAGAAAGAGATGGGATGTAATGGAGTCAGAAGACAATGTAAACAGAGCTGTTCCAAGTTTTGTCCGCAGGAATTCGGTCAGGTGTCGGTTCACCAACCCTGACTTCGGTCAATCTATCTGGGTATAGAATTTGCAGAGAAAAAACATAAAATAAAGAGTTCGTTTAACCGAACCATGACCGGCACATCACCGAAATCAGACAGTAAGCAATATTCACCCAGATTGACTGGGATGGTGACTCGGTCAGCTATTGGTTAACCGAAGTAACGCACTCGGTTAACTGAGAGATAACCGAGACGTGACCGAACCCTCTCTGGATTCATTAGACTTTTCATGTGACATAGATTTAGGCATATAAGACGTCAAAGTCAACCATAGGATGACTAAGACGTGAACATCAAATCAATAAAGTTTTTAGGGTGTGGAATACTGACCTTGTATGTCCACAGACATGGAACCCGTAACCAATTAATACGGTCCGATGGAAATTAGAACACATGAGAAATCTTGGGCCGAGTTCATCTCATGTGCTTATCCATCTCATCTAGAACTTCACCATAAGTGTTGATTTAAATGATTTCGATGTACCTCGCACATACACAAAGTGACACCAACGAAACTTAGCACGTGCATCGAATCACCTAAAACTACATCATAATGGACGGTTAGAGATGGCGGATAATTAAATTATGGTTGGCTAGTAAATCACCTCGATTCCATTAATTGAATTGCATCTGCATATTGATATTGACTTACTTATTTCCCTCAAATATTCAAATAATTGTTATGTGTATTATTCGTATTATTCCTCAATTTGTTACTACAATGTCTTACAAATGTTATCGTACATTGATGTGATATTCGAACGGAATAAGCATATGATTTGATTCGATTGGAAATGATTCTGAATTATAGAATGAAGAAAAATGGATTTGATTAGAAATGATTTGAATAGAAAAGTCTTACTCCAATTTTATTATTATTCAATTTGAATGATTCTTTCATTATATAGATTAAAGCAATATGGAGGTTGATTGGAGAGGGCCCCACGTCACCACATAGGGAGCTCTCATTTTGAAAAAATACACAAGAAAAATGCAAGGCCTAGGCTTCGATGTGGGCCACTATACTCATCCCAAACAAATCTCCTCCCTTAAAAGATCAATCCAAACAAATCTCCTCCCTTGATCTTACGATTAGTTATAATCTTATCTCAATACCGTTTCTAACTTCTCCCATATTCAACAATACCTGCAGCCTTCGATGGTCAGTTCGACCTTCATTGCACCTGACGAAT
Organism: Litsea cubeba; assembly: GCA_012931725.1. Classification (NCBI taxonomy): domain Eukaryota; kingdom Viridiplantae; phylum Streptophyta; class Magnoliopsida; order Laurales; family Lauraceae; genus Litsea; species Litsea cubeba. The sequence continues at coordinate 15,737,850 of CM022951.1, forward strand.
GACCCAACCCAAACTTGATTTGATAATTCAGGTTTTGGGTCAACCCATTTTACTTCTATATTGTATTCCAGTTTACATCTTGATTAATGAATAGGTTAGTTCATGTTGGGTCTGCACGTGCTTTTTTCGTTTTTCTTTTTAATCCCTACAATGGAATCACCTTAATAACTAACAAATGGGAAAAATGAGCTAATGTCTTCAGCTTTTCCCAGAAAAGATTGCCATAATTAGTGTTAGTCCAAAATATCTAAGTTACTTTATGTAGCCTGCAACATGCTTGACTTTAAGGTAGAGGGAACTTCCATAGTGGGACAACAAGAATAATAATTAGCTCCTATTGAAATCAATGAATTTCAAAATAAATGTTCTCCCACTATACGGGTTATCCATCCATAAATTTTACCTCAAGAAGAGAAGTCCCGTGCGAAGATTGCTCATTTGATAGAAACTGTGATTAATGAATCAGCATAAGATTGTGTTCAGTATATTTTTAATCAAATAGTCGATGTCATGGTGGGGCCAAGATTTATTAGGGAAAAATATGAGGATTCCTCATTCAGTGGAGGACCATTTATTTTGATAAATATTAATGATGAGAAATAAATAATAATATATTAATTTCTTTTAGACTTGCCTTTCTTAAGATATTTCTACAAATAATATTGAAATGTTAATACCATATTTTCATTTTTGGGCCAGGTAAGTTTTATGTTAAAGGAAATGGAAAGGCTTGTTTGGGCACTCATGCAGCTTTACCGCTGATGTTAGAGGCGGTTTGCAACTTTTCCTTCTCTCTTAGCGGAGGAAAAGTTGCGTTCTTGCTCTTTGGGCTCTCATGCACTTTACCTTGACCCCCCCCCCCCCCCCCCCCCCCCCCCCCCCCCCCCCCCCCCCCCCCCCAATTTGCAACTTTTTTTAACTTTTTGATATAGCCATGGGTTAGAGCCTACATCTTGATCAGGCCATGGGTCGGGCTTAGGTCCACACAATGATGGATGCGCACCTATAATTAAAGTTTAAATGAAATATTATTAAATCACAACAAATACAAAATATATTGCTCGTTTGGTAAATTTACTTTACTTGTGAAGTAAGGTTAATGGTTAATACAAGAGAGAATAAAACTAAAGGTTTGGTCAAATCAAAAGGTGAAAGAGTAGTTGTTTTTATTTTTCTTTAAAAAAAAGAGTTTTTTTTTTTTGTAAGGGGGATAATGGATCGGGCCGGGCCCTTTGGGTTGGGCTTGAGTTGGCCTAGGACAGGGTAAGCAACTCCTTTTTTTTTGCTCTATAAGTCTACATGGGTCGGGCTCGGGCTTCAACATTTCCATTCGGGCTAGGCTCATGCCATTAATTTAGCCCTGGCTCAGGCTCAGGCTTCTAGTTTAGAAGTCGGACCGTTTTGGACATTCCTCGGCCTATCCTAACCTGGTCCATGAAACCCCGAAGTTTTTTCTTCTTCTTTCTGATGTAAACTTCTTGAGACAGCCCAAGTAATCCTCGATATCTATCCCAAAATATCTCAATTCCTATTATAAAGGCTACTTCACCCATGTCTTCCATGTTAAAATTACTCTCAAGATAACCTTTTGTCACACCCAAATTCCAGATCCCGAGTTTACCGCTAAGGTCCTCAAATTTGGTGTGCAACTTCCCGAATACATTGGAAATTCCATGATCATAGGTCCGCAGTGAGGTCCAATTTAAAACTTTTTAAACATATAATGAGGAACATTTAAAGTGCAGAAGTAATATGAAATATAAGTGGAAGCAATATAACAAATGGATCAAATGGTACCAACACGGATAGGTCAAATGTAAAGTGCAAGTCCAACCAAAATCTCAAAGTATGAATATAAGTGTGTACAAATCAGTATCTCAAGGCTCACATGAATGACACCCAAACCCAAAATAAGAATCACACAGCCCCAAACATTGGCTCTCCATCCTCGGGTGTTACCGCATTGTCACCTGAACCCCACCCGTAGTCCTTCGCTAGAGGCACCTCAAGAATGCCTCGTCCTCTGGGGCAATGGGGCCGACAATGATACCTAAGCACCAAATAAATGGGTCAGATCCAAAAGGACCTAGCAGCACAGTATACCAAATAACATAATACGAATGCATCAAAAGGGAATAATGACAATAATATGATCAATAGAGTAACAATGGTAACGATACTAGGCAAGTCTTGTAATAACATAAACATCATAGATTAATATAGAAAGGAACATGTCAAACCATCCATCTAAACAATATGGCACATCCACACATGTTAGTACTGTGAAAATTTATGACGATACCCTCCCGAACTACATACTTATGGTGGGAAATGCATGAGATCATAGTCCAGCCTTATCATATTACCGGAGTCTGTCGGTCGTATATTGGTATCGTGCAGTGTCATGTGATACCCCAGTGGCGTACGTCCATTTTACCAGCTCATCATGATGGCCTTACGTATAAAATAACTCCTATCGAGGGTGATCAGTGCCAAGGCTAAGCTCATGTCAACCAAGTGGATGTTTATGTCGACTCTAAGGAACCACATAATCAGGTCAGTGTCTGGCTAAGCTAACCTTGCGTAAGTAAGGTCCATAGGTCTATAGAAGGTCTAGTATTATAGTCCAATCCATATCTTAATTCATATAAACCAATCCATATCGTAATTCATATAAACCATACATCCATCGTAATGTCCATATAACTCTGCCATAGTCCATCATCATGTCAAATACAATAAAAATGTAGAATATGATCCATCCATAAATAAGGTACCTAATCCATGCACACAATCCATTTACTCCATGGTATCACATCTATCCATCCATTGGCCATAGAATAGCCTGCCTAGCTACAAACACGAGTCAATGTCCTCCATACCCGTCCAAGGTCTCCTCTAGGTCAACCCTAGGTCAAGGGCCTCATTTCCATTTATTAATAAGGTTTATGAAGGGAAGAATAACAATAAATAGTAGAAAGAATGTACATGAAGCAGATGATAACAAAATCTATGAATAAGAGAGCATAAGCAAGTGATCCATCCTAGGTCAAGGCTACACCTTCAGGTGTAGGGTCCCACTTTACCGAAGTCAGTGCCTAAGGAGCCTCAGGTTCTGAGAGATGTTTATTTGGTGCTCTGAAGTTAATTGGCATCTAAGTCCACCAATAAACACCTAGTCGAGTTCCATATCACAACCCTAGACCCTACTTTAGGTGGCCACATGGGACAAGGTTAAGCTCAACCTTGACTCATGTCTAGTCCACTCATCTCAATCCAAATGGAAGATTAATGGGCCCCAATTAAGATAAAATCATAAAAAAAAAAAACAGAATCTGGAATGCTTTGTATGCAGTGTATGTGATCGACCCCATGAAGGGCTAGTCAACCGGATGCACTGGGAATTCAAGGATCTGATTGTCAGGTCTCTTTCTAGTTAGTAGTGTACCTGGTTGACCTCAAGGGTCCTCGGGTTGACCTAGTACACTGAAGGTTGATAGTATAGCCCTCACAGTCAGGTCTCTAGGACATAATTCTAGCAGTGTGGTCGATCGACCCAATGAAAGGTCGGTCGACCAACTACACTGAGGTGCCTGGGAACCTGTCAGTAAGGTGGTCTCAGTTGTGTAGTGTAACCGATAGACCTGATACATGGCTAGTCGACCGACTACACTTTGGTCACAGTTCAGACTTGGCAGACACAACTCCTAGTTATTTGGGAGTTTGCAGCATCACCGATCAACCCGGTGAACGATTGGTCAATCGGGTACACACATATTCCAATTTTCCAGATTTTAGTAATTCCTTAGATCCATCCAATTTCCATCAACCCCATCCCAAATCCATACAAATCTATCTCCATACACACAAACTCCATCAATCACCATCATCTCATCATAAATGGGCCATTGATCGTTCAAATGGAGAATTTCCATCCATCAATGGCCAAAAAACACATAAAAGATCTTAGATGAAGAAGATATCTACAGATTTAACATCATATCATCCATCCATAGTAGAATTCAATGAAATCATGCATTCTATGCTAGATCTATATTGTACTTGCCTTTGGTCTCTTAAGATGGTCTCCTTGCTTGATCTTCAACCAAGCTCAAAACCTTTAGATCCAAGCGCTAAGGTCTCCAATCTCACTCAACAGCCTCCAAAATTCAAATCTTTACAGATCCAGACCTGCTACACCCAAATCCCATGGAGAAAATGTATAAAGTAAAAGAATTCTAAGAAAAGAAGGTATATCTACAAGGAATTGGAGCTATGGGATGAAAGTTACCTTGATTTGAACTGGAGAAGGAGGTCTAGAGAAGGAGAAGATGATCCTTGGCTGGAAATGGCTAGAGCTTGAAGAGATCCTTGTCTTCTTGATGGAGATTATCTTAGATCTATGTTGGAAACCCTAATTTTTTAAGATGAGAGAGAGAGAGAGACATGGAGCGAATTTGAAATGGAGAAGAGAGGAAACGAAATGAGGAAGGGAGAAATGATCTTGGCGTGGGACATTGGGCTTGGTTTATTTATAGGATTTGGTTTGGGCAGTTTAACTAGAATGCCCCCCAATGGTTAGTTAAGTTAGAGATAAGGATGGGGGTATTTCGGGTTTCTTTGTACAATTCTCCAAGAGAACACCCTATCTAACTTAGAAATTACACATAGGGGCCTCTAACCAACTAATTAACTCTACAAAGTCCAACTAACCACCTATGGAACCTATAAATCTAAAAAGACACTCAAACCTATAAACTATGCCTAATTCCTAGGAGAAGACAAAACTATCCTTGCTAACCCTTACTAATTAGTATAGATAGATACAATTAAATATACTTAGTTTATAATTAGGCTAGAATTAGGCTAGTAAAAGGGCGGGGCCTCATACCTTTGGTCTCACGAATCATACCAAGTCGTTGCTAGCCAATAGAATATCACCAACATACAATACTATAATCGTAAACTTGCTTCCACCGACTCTAAGATATATGCAATGATCAACAATATTTTTGGTAAAACCGAATACTGTGACAATATTGTTTAACTTTAAATACCATTGTCTAGAATCTTGTTTAAGACCGTATATTGATTTTTTTAACTTACGTACTAGTTTATTGTTATATTGTTCTACGAAACCTTTAGGTTGCTCCATGTACACATCCTCTTCCAGACTATGATTTAGAAATGCGGTCTTAACATCCATTTGATGATTGTTATCTTATTATTTAGTTACATTTTAAGTATTTGGTTTATATTTTATTAAATAATTGCTTAGTTTGCAAATATGACCAACTAAACTTTTCCTCTATTTCTTAATTGAGTGAGTGTTTAATTTATAATTTATGGTGTTAATTGTTTCAATATATATATAAATATAAATTCTTAAATGACAGTGTAGAAAAACTTGACCGTGCTCAGCAAGGGCTATGGTGCTAGTTAGAAATTTAATACAGAGCAAACAGACTGGCCTATAATGTTATAACAATTAAAAATTAATGTAGATGAGAATAAATCCAGCCATGGACCTTCGGGGAGTGCTGTTCCAATTACCTTTCCTAGCTTAGAGAACTACAATTTGATTTTGAAAGTTTAAAACTCTTGAGATCAATTTGATTATAACAAGGACTGCAGGCCTTGATGTTCAGTGATGTGTAAATACTACAGTAACCAGTAGCCAAGCCAATTCTCCCAAGTCCTTCAAATGAAAGATTATATTATTGGGTGTGACACTTGCTATGATCCACATGAACAAAGTATTCATTTCATTCCAATTAACAGTGACAAACAACATATTAAGAGCCTTTAATTAGATATCTACTAGGTATTTCAAAATAGTGTGTAAAAGTGTAGCAGGGGCTATAGGACCTTGCTACAAGCCGGCAAGGAATGTGTGTCTAGACAACCAGTTCTAAGGCATCTATCATCTTATAAATGTTTGGATTGGTGGGCGAAGAGGTTGATGAATATGTGCCATGTGCAAAGGGTGTTGATTTAGAAGCATCCGTTCATTTTAGTCCAGAACTTCCAAGGTTTGGGGCATAGGAACAATAGAAATTGGATATCAATAATGTTGGGAAATCCCACATCCCACATTGCCCAAGTAATGGGCTTGATAGGGCTTCATATATCTTTTTTGGCGCTGGTGCATAGTATCATATCGGGTTGTGATTCCGTTATTCTTCTTGGGCCCCATGTTAGGAGTAGTGTACGTGGTTGGTCTGTCCGTGCTACTATTTAAATTAAGACACCTGGCAAAATTTGTAATTCTATGCCATTGTGATACAATGTCTACTTTATGGCCTTAAATCTGACAGCGGATAACATCCAAAGAATCAAAATTTTCATAAATGGCAAGTCATAAGACTCATAGTCAAACTGTTAACAGAAGTTACCGAACCTTATTTTACGGTTTTTAATTTTTAAAAGCCATAACCGTAACAATGCCCTAAGAAACTGAACCGTAGTTAACCCTATTAGATGGTTCGGTTACGGTTAATTATCACTTAAAAAAAATCTATCTTTGCTCTTGGACTCTGCATGCAAAACAACACTATCATTTTTCACATACCAAATAAAATAACACTATCATTTTTCATGAAAATAAAAATAATTAAAAGTCTGAAATGATACTACAAAACATTTATCATGCAATACAATTCTATGAAACATGAGACAAGTATAACCCAACTCACAAAATAATTGCATTCTCAGAGGCGAGAATGGGAAAAAGGGGGATTAACTTAAGTCATTTTATTTCATTTAGGCCCTTTAATTTTTTTATAAGTGTAACAGTTCGGTTAACCGTGTATTTTGAAAATACGGTTAACCGAACCGTATTTTACGATTCGATTCAGTTAATAACCGTGAGTCGAGATTGAAAATCGTAACCGAACCGTGAAATACTGTTTTCCGATTTCAATAACTGTAACCATAACCGAACTGTGAAACACGGTTATTAACCGTTTGTTCGGTTCGATATGATCGGTTAGACGGGTTTTTGGTTTTTTTTTTTTTACACCCCTAATAGTCATATAAATGATAGCGACAGTGCATCGAAGACTTTCCCACATGTCTACAATTTTTTTTTTTTCTGGTTATCAGCTGTCGAGGATCCAGATTCCTCTCAAGAAAGTCCGGCTAGCATGATCGACAGTTTAACTGATGATGTTTAACTACATGGTTCGTGGCATGAATGTTTGATCATCAGCTCCACCATTATAAAAGAGGGCTTTATTACATGAGATATACATAGGAAGTCAGTCTCTTCAAATATTATTAACCAAGATCAAAAGAAAAAGTAGACATATATAGTTCAAAATTAATCAAGTTCCTTTTTACCTAATTGCCTTTTATATTAGATCAAAGTAGCGATGTATATGGGATCTTGACTTTCTTAGGACTTGAATTACTAAGGTGATGTCTGACTATTCATTTTCATCTTCTTGAATTTCAATGTACATTTATTTGATTGTCACTTTTTACGTTTAACTTTGGTCTTCATTTTTAATTATTTATAGTATGAATTCCTACGTATTCTATTCAAACAATTAAGTCCTTAATGCTGATATATATATATCGCCACTGTTTCTCTAACGATCCCTCATTAAAATAGTGGGGGTTGTTGAGTCAAACTTCCTTGCCACGTCTTGTGAGTTCAGAATTACACAGTCAAGTGGCATTTTTTACTTTTAAAAGCTTCACATTCTAACCTCTCTGAGCTGCTTCCCTTGACGTGTCCCGTTCGATTGGGCATATGAGGTCCCTAAGCCCCACTAGACTCCATACAATTGATAGATGCAAAATCTAGCAAGTCGTACATTCTGAAAGCCATTATAAATTATAAAACATGGTAAGTTGGAATAATCCCATGAAGCATAGAGACAATAACATTACAAAGTATCCAAGAGATTATGGCAGTGAATATGAAATTCACTTCAGATCAGCCTTAGTATCCTTAAACTCTAAAATAATAAAAATGTTAGAGAAAGAGAAAGAGAGAAGAGAGAGAGAGGGAGTTAGTTATAAGAAGATCCTTCTTTTGAGTAGAACACAAGCAAAATAAAAGGCAGCACATCCACCTTTATTTTTCTCCCCTCACAAGCAAGAACATATGCAAAACATAAAACAAGCCCCCAAGGAAATGTTACACCGGTCACACTTATAAAAAAACTGCCAATATTTAAATAAATGTCTCGATGACACACCCACATGATCACATTTTTATGAACTGCAACAGTAGGATAAAGGGATGATGAAGGAATCATGTGTAAAGCAGAGCTGCCTCTTATGTTTTTTCACTTTACTGCCGGCCTTCTTTGGTCCCTTTTCTCTTTTAGGATTTGTCAAGATGTTGAAGCTGGCTATATCAATCCCAACTCCATGCTGGTGGTTTTGGGTTGATTTATGCTCTTCAAGTGTTTTGAGAGGAGAGGTTTGGACTCTGTACCTAAGAGAAAGCCACTGCATTCCATGAAGCTCAGAAAAGACTGCATGAAGTTATGTGTTGTGGTCGTATATGTTTCTATTGCAGCATCTCTATTCATTCATTGTGGTAAGTTTATATGGCAGGGCCCTTTCCTTTCTATAAGCTTTGTTTGTATAGATTTCTGAAAACTACTAACAACATTCTGATAATTACACTTCAAATTTTGGTTCATTTACTAGTTACTTACATAGTTATTAAGTATAAGAATCATGCATATATACTACATATTTATAAATATAACCGGGACTTGTCTATTGGTTAAGGACTTGCGGGGAGATACTCACAGACTCTTGGGCTGTATCTTGGCCTTAAAAGGCCAAAAAAGTAAATGGACTGGACTTGGGCCGCCATCCGAATGGCCCAGCCTGACCCAATTGCAATCTTAGATAAAACATGGGTCATTGCAATCTTAGAAAAACTGTACTGTTTCTGTATGTTTTCTTGCATGCAAAAGCCTATTTCAATATATTTACCAATGATTGATTGAAATTCTCCACCTTCAGTACTTAGTATAACAGTGTCTTTTTTAACAGATGCTAGAATACCAAGGTATTCTAAGGGCAAGCACCACCAAGGTATCAGACAAGCAAGGAGTTTAAACATCAAAGTCCCAAACAAGTTGAAAGCTTTGAAGCATTTTGACCTCAATAATCCCTACTTAGATGAATACAATGCAAATGCCCCAAATTCAATGCCCTCTTTTGATGATACCATGGGGTCTCTCCCTCCATCTTACTTGTCCCAAAACACACCTCCCTATTGTGTATATCCTCCCTTTACACCACTGCCACCTTCCACTACTATTCCAACACCTATAGTCTATGCACAACCTCCACCTCCATCCTCAGTTTTAACTCCCTCTTTGCCTTTCCAAAACCCACCTCCAGGTGTCATTCCTAATCCACCTGAATATTCCCCGACCCCGCCGGAATATGTGCCTGGCCCACCAGGCTTTGAGCCGAGTCCACCAGGTTTTGCGCCCAGTCCACCGGTTTTGGAGCCCAGTCCACCAAGTTTCGAGCCGAGCCCACCAGAATATGTACCCGGCCCACCTGAGTTTGAGCCTAGTCCACCAGAATATGTACCCGGCCCACCTGAGTTTGAGCCTAGTCCACCCGAGTATATACCAAGCCCACCAGAGTCCATTCCTAGTCCATCAGTATTTCTACCGCCGGTTGTGTTTCCCCCGCCGGCAGTGCCGCCGCATGGAAACTCAGGGCCGGGAATTCCACTGTGGTGTGTGGCTAAGCCCACTGTGCCGGATCCTATCATTCAAGAAGCCATGAATTATGCTTGTGGGTCTGGGGCTGATTGCGAGTCAATTCTACCAAATGGGTCATGCTACAACCCAGATAAGTTGATATCGCATGCATCTTATGCTTTCAATAGCTACTGGCAGAGGACGAAAGCAGCCGGTGGGACATGTGATTTTGGAGGGACGGCCATTTTGATCACCAAAGATCCAAGTAAGTTCAAGGATCACATAACTAATGGGCTTTTTAAGCGGGTTGTTTACAGGTCTGACCCAGACAATTTGAGGCCAAATTCCTTGATGAACATTAACAGTCATAGTTGGGCCTGTTTGGATGTTTACATAATAAAATATTTACAGATTTAAATGTTCTAAGAATAAAATAGTATAGAATAGAATAATGTAATATTATAATATTACAATATTTTTGTTGTTTGGCGATTTCTGAAGAATATTACAGATTTTAAATTGAGTTATTTGGAAGGTGCTATGATTGAAGTAGATTACATTATTAGAATAATTCTTTATTAGATATTTTAGCTTATATGTAATTTACCACGTCTGGATAAAAAAGTAGTATGGTAAAGTAAAGTTCAACTGCCATGTTTTTACCATAAGTTGCTTTTCTTTTATCACATAAAATCATAGTAAAGTATAGTAAAGTAAAGTCAATACAATAAAAAAAAACTAGTTTACAACTCTCTCTCCCACTTTCCTTTACCACATACTTCATTTCACCTTACTTTACTTCACATTTTACCATGATATGACATCAATCTTTATCCACACCTATAAACAAATCACTTTTTATTTACCATATAAAACCACGAAAAAATGTGATAAAGTAAAATCAAACAAAAAGAAACTACTTTACCATTCCTTCCCACTTTACTTCACCATAAATTTTATCCCACCTTTACTGTGTTGTGACATTTACTTTTACTTTACTTTACCATAAATGTAAACAAACACATCATGATGGATTTGATGAACTAAAGTATTTACTTTATCACTTTGTAATCATCATTTTGAAAGTTCTTATCTTGTAGAAAGTTTTCTACAGGGGGGAGCTATAGGGGAAAATATTGAGTTTTTTGAAAGAAAATAATCTTTTCTTCAAGTTTTTCTTGGGTTACCAAACGCACAAGATTTTCTTCTTTAGAAAATGAAAGATTATATTCTATAAAATATTATTTTCTTGTGTTATCTTGTGCATCCAAACATGCCCTAACAAGAAAATCCTAAGAGAGGATTCCCGCTTTTCAAAATATCATGAAAAATCCACATTTGGCAATTGTAAGTTCCTCAGGATTTAGGCCATATGTGATCCTCATTCGTGAGGATTCTCGTGTCCAAACTGGTTTATCAATAACAATGAGAAAACTGAGTTGTCTTCTCCCTTCATCTTCATGGGCCGACTCGGGAAATTTTCCTTAGGGGGGCTCAATGTAAACAAATAATCTTCGAAGAGGGGGCAAAAGTAAAAAAAAAGGAACCATTATCTTTTAGAATTTACAGGGGATTTTGGACTCCTTTTTTGGATCTGGTTGGGGGAACCAATCTAACAACCTTTCAACCTGTACTCAAGCTTGTACAAGGTTGAGCATAAAGCAAAATCACATGAAAGTTGCAAAGGCTTTAACTTCACATGATAAGATTTAGACAAGCTGCAAAGTTGCGGCACTAATCTCGATGAAGAAAAAGGCATATACCTGTTTTTCCTTTCTTTACATGCTTTTATTTAATTAAAGAATAAAACCTAATTAATCTAAGCATTTTAAAAAACAAAAGATTAGCGGGCGTGGATTTAATCCCCACGTCTTGTGTTTGAAATTGCCCCAAATTTACTCGGTATGCATTTGTGTGGATTTAGTGGACGCGACCCGAGAAATTAGTCCCGTTGGATCAAACACCTCAATATACCCTTTTGTCATAAAAATAATTCTTTAATATGATAAAAAAAAAATATTTATTTGTAAGTCTGTTCTCTTGGACACTACTAGAAAAGCATTCAGAACTTTCTCAATATGAGTTTGAATCATATAAACTTCGGCTGGATGAAAAGCTAATTAAATAAGGTCATGTTGACATTAGAAGCATGAAATTGGCCATCATTAAAAAGAAGAAAATGGAATCATAACCAGACCACCCGTGGGCACTGGCTTCCTATTGGCTTCCTATCAATTGATTAGACATGAGCATGGGCTCCAGTGGACCCCATGTAGAAGGGGCTGCATCATGTGCCCTAAGTTTCCATCTAATAAATGGAAGATTGTGTGAGTCTCACATTAAGATTTGGTGCACTCTCATGGGGACCTTTCTTCTGTACCAAGAAAAGTATAAACGGGATCCAAGGATTGGATCCAAGACCCAAAGGACAACAGGCAAAAATATTATGATGATGGACTCAACTCAGTTCTGAATCATTGTGGTTGTAGTAATACTATATTATAAGAATATTATTCAAAACATAAGGTTTTATTGAAATTATATTATATCAAGACGATAGAAAATAAAAAGAAAAGTAAAAATTCAATAGAATATATAGTAAATATACACTTTATAAAACTCAATTTTGAGTAATTTTCTTCTTCTAGAATAATTCTTATTAATATTTATTCTTGTTTTATTTTTATTTTTCTTTAAATTAAGGGTTAGAAAATGTTTGAACTGCGTTTTATTTATTATGCCTCGTCAATATAAAAGAAAAATCCAGAAAAATCCTTATATTCCAAAGTAAATATTCCTTTATCCTTTTATTTGTCTCACTTGTTTTAATCATTTTTACTTTATTATTTCTGTTTCTTTTTTATTCTCTGTTTAATGCTCAACTACCCACATACAAATCCTACCCAAGTCCTTCACCATAAACAATGCAACCAGAAATTAACCCCTAGTTATATTTGTGGAGGGAAGGTGCCTTCCCACTGATTTACCACTTATTTTAATCATTTTTTATTTTTATTATTACAGATTCTTCAAATATCTTATTTCATTTATATTTCTAAAGTTTTATTAGCTTATAGTTTTAGATATTTGATCATTATACTTCATCTTTTAGTTATTCTTGTTCTCAGTGTATAGTTTATAAAAAAATTCTATTTACTTCTACCAAAATCCCCATTTTAACTATTTCTTATAAATTAAATTTATTTATACCCATTTATTTGGAAATCTAAAAATGTTGACATACTTTTCTCTAATGAAAATTAGCATTAATATTTTATTTTTTATTTTATAATCTCTCTTTAATTCTTGGCTCTGTTAGTTGCATGGGCTTTGCTGCTGGTATGATGGTATCATAACAAGTAGTTTCAAACCAATTATGATAATATCAAGATATTTTTAAAATATTAACAACCAGTGACACTAACAGATAGAGGGCCTTCTACCAAAAAAAAAAAAACAGAGAGGGCCTAAGTCTCTCTAGTCTGTTGGGTGGTGAAATCTTGTGATGAATCTGACTCCTGAATCCACTCCACCTCCAAAATGCAGCCTATAATGTACAAATCTATCCTAACAGCCTGTTTAGCTGAATCCCACTTATTTGGTTTAGCATGATGGAAGAACACTTTCTCATTCTTATTTATTATTCTGATTCTCTCCAATATCATTTGTTCCTTTTACAGGCTTTGATGGGTGTCATTTTCTCATGAACTGAGAGAGAGAAAAAGAGATGTTGGGCCATTGTATTCATACAAGACCCAGAGTCCTTTGAAGATCTAATTTTTGAGGACAACTATGCTTTCATCACTGTGAATTCTAATTTAGGTTTCTAGGAATTAGGGGAGAGGTATCCTTGAGATCTATAAATTTGTATCTCATCCATATTTCTTCGTTAAGAAATAAGACTTGTAAGTTGCATTGCAGTGACTTTCTTAAATTATTATTATTATTATTATTAATAAAAGTGAAGGTAGAGTATTTTTCTACTAGAATGGCTATGTAGTTTATGTAGATCATACCTACGGATCTAGATTCATGCATAAAAATAATAGATATTATGAAACTCTAAGATCGTGCCTTGTGCCATGATCTTGAAGATTAATCAATTGGATCCGAACGTGTCCCACCTTATGATCAATGGTCTTGACCAAATGGGTTTCCACAACCCAAGAGTGATTTCGGTTCAAAGAAATCATATTGATGATAAATTTCCTTTATTCCCTCCATCCATCAGCCAAACAAGGAATGTATGTGATTAGGCAAATTCAAGTACATTAATTTATTTAAATAAAAAATCAAAGTGGAAAGCACTCAAAGCCAACAAATCATGTGGGGCCCTTAATTGTTAGACGTGTGGCAGTGATGGGCCCCACCTTTTGTCTAACAGTTCAGCAGCTTAGATCACAACCATTGATATGAGCTATCCTTTGTACTTTGGGACGCTAGAATAGGGCCACTGAAAATCATATGCCTTTTGTTGTTATTTCATTTGTAGGCATTCAAAAACATGTTGAAAAGTTCAAGAGGAAGACCAAAGTCATTTTCTATTTTTTTTTTACCCCAGCTAAAGCTGGGATCCAAGAGAGAGCCCACATATATATATATGGGGCCAGCTCTCCTAAGCTGAAGCTTAAGATAAAGTAAGCTGAAGTAAGCTCAATTACGTAGTGGGGCCCACTTGGGGACCCATATGGGGATGGGGGTGGGGGGGATTTCAAGGACTCACTGGGACCCTCCTTCCTACAAAAAATCAGCCCAAATTGTAGTTTCTATCATCTCCATCTGGGCACCAAAAGTTTAATGGTCAACGGTCTATTCGGATTGGTACTTAGTCGATCCAACGGTCTAGTAAATTCGGATTTGACCAAAAGTTGGTGGGCTTGTGCAATTTAAGGGGATCGTGTGTTTGGTCCATTTGGATGGATCAAGGATGGGCCCCAGAAGCGTTAGCTTACGGAATCATATCATAAGCTTAAGCTTAGGAGAGCCTTGCTATATATATATATATATATATATGAGAAAGCAGCTAATTCAAGTGGGAAGGAAGCCTGCCCACGCGGGAAGAAAGCCCACACAAGTGGGAAAAGAGCTTGCACAAGCAGAAAGAGGTGACGTACTCGGGATTCAAACCCCGGGCAACCAGGTAAGAATTAACGTGCCGTTCTTGACCAAAGTCATATTAGACCATTTAAAGGCTCTAGCTAAATAGGAGCACCGGCCTCTATCACTATGTGAAGCCCATATATGGGTTCTTACTTCCTCTAGAATGTAAGGTGAATATCCAAAAAAAATGGCCATCAAACAACCTCCAATATAATGGGATTGAATCAAGGCGAGATGGGCGATGAATAGCTAGCCATCATTCTAGTAGTTCAAATCTAAGGAAAGTCAAACTCAAGGCCCCATCTACATCTCTACCTTATATCTTTCACTCCCCATATCTTTAATAATCCTTTGGTGGAGCTCATTTGATCATGAAACCTTATGTATATATCAATGTATCCTAACCAACTAAATGTTTTTTTACACGTGTGGAGGAGTGGTGGGGAGGTGGATGGTGCATCATGGAAGTATACTTGTTTGTATTGTGATAAAATAGAGGTTGGATAAAATACTTGTTTGGGTTGTATTAGGTAAAGTAAGAAATGTTCAATCATGGAGATAGAGAGAGAGAGAGAGAGGAGAACACGTTTTTTTATCTTAAACTAGCGTTCACTACACTTTATCACAATTTTCTATGGTAAGAAAAGGGGCTTGCATATTGTGAAGTAAAGATTAGGAATGTTGCATCATAAGTTTACTTCATCACTCTTTCCTTATCCAAGTGTGGCAAAGTTGAAAAAATCACATCTCAACAAACTTGAACTCCACTTTTTTACTCCTCCACTTGGTAAAATGGGAAAGTAAGCTTCCAATTGTTCCAAATTCCCCATAACATCTCAAAATCCTTCCATAAAACTAGGATTCATTTAGAGAAGAAAATTCAAGTTGAAAAGAGCCATCGGATGAGTACATGCTGGGTTGATGTCTTGTATTTTAGGTAAAGCAGATTGGTGCATTGGATGAGTTAAGGAGTACTAGGTTTCAGATTTGTGGTTCATTTTATCGAGCTTTCTTAGGGCTTAAGAAAGAGACATTATATATATAGGATATTCATGTGCATCCTTCCCTCATCATATAGTGAGGGACAAACTTAATGGGGCCCACCTAGGGACCCACTAATCATGGGACTTGTGAGGGATGTGAAGAGATACCTTGGAAGAGAACATATATCAAATTTGGGGTCAATCCCATGCCTCTAATCCCTTCATTCGTGGCCAGCTCTCCCAAGCTTAAGCTTAGAATAAGGTAAGCTCAAGTGTGTGGTGGAGACCACCTGGGGACCCACATGGGGGGGGGGGGGGGGGGGGGGGGGGGGGTGTTAAAAGGACTCCCTGGGATCCTCCTCTCTGCAAAAAAATTAGCCCCAACCGTGATTTCTATCATCTCGATATGGGCCCAAAAGTTTAATGGTCAACAGTCTATTCGGATCGATACATAATCGATTCAACGGTCCATTAAATTCGGATCTGACCGAAAGTTGGTGGACATGTGCAATTTAGGAGGGTCATGTGTTTGGTCCATTTGGATAGACCAAAGGTGGGCCCCACAAGCATGAGCATACAAAATTTTATCCTAAGCTCGAGCTTAGAAGAGCCTTGCTCAAATATATATATATATATATATATGATATGATATTACTTATAAAGACAACACCTAAAGGATAGAAAGAATGAAAAGAATGAGATCGCTCTTTCTCCGTGGATGTAGGCACATATTTGAATCATGTAATCTCATGTGTGATTTCCCTTTGTATGTTTTGCTTGTATGGTTGATTGTTGGCCACTAGTTTTTTTGCTTCCGTGCACAACAATACATATTGATATGATCTCCGTATCGTATCGGTTGATATTAAAAAAAAAAAAAGAAATTAAAAGAAGGGATGGGATGATGACCATTCGAGTAGGATCATACTCATTCATTACCTTTATTTTTGATAATTCTCAAGATGATTACAACTTTATTATTTAATCATTTAAATAACCATTACTCTCTTATTTAAAGCCTTAAATAAGAGCTACTCACATCTAATATTTATTTAAGTAAAAAACTAGTGAATGATGCATGGTTGGACATTATAATATTGATAATGAATACTGGATTGATATGAGTAATTGTAAGATAATGAATGCTCTGGATATGTGGCTGGGTACTAAATGTTGATATATGGGTATCTATCAACATATATACCATTGTGGTGTCATCAAGTGGAATTTCTCCCACTTTCTTGATCTATTTGGGCTACTCACATCTAATATTTATTTAAGTAAAAAACTAGTGAATGATGCATGGTTGGACATTATAATATTGATAATGAATACTGGATTGATATGAGTAATTGTAAGATAATGAATGCTCTGGATATGTGGCTGGGTACTAAATGTTGATATATGGGTATCTATCAACATATATACCATTGTGGTGTCATCAAGTGGAATTTCTCCCACTTTCTTGATCTATTTGGGCTACTCACATCTAATATTTATTTAAGTAAAAAACTAGTGAATGATGCATGGTTGGACATTATAATATTGATAATGAATACTGGATTGATATGAGTAATTGTAAGATAATGAATGCTCTGGATATGTGGCTGGGTACTAAATGTTGATATATGGGTATCTATCAACATATATACCATTGTGGTGTCAACAAGTGGAATTTCTCCCACTTTCTTGATCTTTAGCTTCTTTAAAAAATCCTATCTATTTGGGCAATTCACTTGTAAAGTGAACTGAAGTGAGTGTCCAAATTAAGAGACATGACAAGAATAGGGGTTAAATAAAGAAATACCAAATTCAATTCCAAAATTCACATTCTTAACTTTTTTCATTTTGTAGCATGAGAAGGTACCTTTTCAAGCAAATCTTTTGTCAACAAACGAATTACTCAAACATGCAAAGAAGTTACAAGAAGTAGCTACAATGACCCTTCCAAATCACAACCGAAGTCGGTGTAACGCTATATCATGCTTCCTTGTTTTCACAGTCTAAAGCTTTCTATTGATTTTTTTTTTTTGCTACATTGAAAGGGTTATACAGCAATAGAAAAAAAAAAGTAGGGAAAGAAACAGACACAAAAGCAGAAATTGAGAAAGAACAAATCAACCTAAGCAAAATACCACGAAACTACAAGCACTCCACTTGGCTATAGGAATTGATGGAACTGAAGATCAGCCTCACGAGGACGGATATTGAACTCGAAGCTATAAACTTCCTCATTTTCATCAAGTTCTTTACTTCTTATAGCAACACTCTTTTTTCTTTCATGTACCACTCATTTGCTGTTGACGGAAGGAAGGAGACAAAAGTTGTGAAAGTTGGCCAACTCAACTTGGACAAGTGGTCAACTACTTTATTCTGGGAACTTTTGCAAAATTTTATTTCCCAAGTATCAAATGCTTTAAGGAAATTAAGGAGCTTTTTTCAAGTAAACATGAAATCCCAAGAAAGGTTATTTTCTTCTTTCAAATTATCCACAAGAATGAGGCAATCTCCTTCAAGTGTAACTCGTTTAGTCCCATTCTTTTCACAAATTAAAACTCCTTCATAGAGGGCCCTTAATTCAGCTTCAAGTGGGTGCACTATTTCTATTGCTCCAGAGTATGCAACCATATCTCTCCCTCATGATTCCTTATAATGCCCCTTAATCCTGTTGTTTCGTTACCATGGTTGAAAACCTCATCAAAATTCAATTTAAACACTCCTTCAGGTGGTGGGGTCCACTCCACTTGAGGAAGCCCTGCAAAGAGAGTTACAAGGGAAATAGAGTGAGCAAAATTCTACTCATAAAGGGCTAATTTAGTCCTTTGAATAACTGAACGTGCTAATATTGAGCACTGTTGAAATAGCTAGGTGTGGGGGACATATAAGGTTTAGGAATAGAGTGAGGTGAGTGATTCCAAATGTCCATATCAATAGGACAATGAGCAAAGAGTTGGTCCACTGTCTCATTTTATAATCTACATAACACACATTTTGGGTCCACGGAATTTAAGAAATTGAGATATGAAAGAACTGGCAGTCTACCTAGCAGTAGGCGCCATGTGAGAAACTAGATTTTGGATGAGACTTCCAAATTCCACACAATGCTCCATGGCATTTGTTGGCCAATTTTCATGCCATTCATAAACTTATAAATAGCTCTAGCCGAGCAATTCCCAGCTTGCTCACTCCCCCAACATCTAATGTCACTTGAGTTGCCAAAATTTACTCGGCCACATTTTTGTCCCAAAGATTATTCACAAGCATTTTATTCCATGCATCTAGGCCCCAAATCACTATGGATGATCAGGTTAGAAACTAATGATTTCTCACCTAGATTGTCCATAGTCTGACTTCTTTCTTTGCCACTGCTGAGATCTTGAACAAACGGAACCCATTTGTCCCCAAGACTTTCACTCTAGACCCATCCCTGATAACCCATTTTTTATTCTTAAGGATGAAATCCATGTGCCTTATCATAGCCTTCCAAAATCTAGAATCTTTTTGCTTCACATACCAGTTCTTGAACTCTTTTTTTATCAAGGTATTTTTTAGAGAGGAGATCAACCCATACAACATTTGGATTTTCAAGAAATCTCCAAACATTGTGAGCCATAATTACAATAATTTAAAGTTAAATATCCTTCAAACCCAGTCCTCTCTCTTTAATAGATTTTGATGTGATATTCCAAGCTACAGGAGTAATGCCCCTAGATTTATCAGTTCCAAACCAAAGAAAGTTCCTTTGAGTATAATTGATGAATTTTTAAAACTTCCTGGGAATAACTTGATGACCCATCCAGTAATTAGGAAGACCAGAAGTAACCGCTTGGACTAGAATTTCTCAGCCCATAAGGGATAGAAAAGACCCACTCCATCCAGCCAACTTCTTATAAAGAGATCATCTCGAAATTGTAAAAGACCTACATGAGCCTTGCCTAGAGGAATTTTTGGATGCAAGATCTTTCCAATACGGGATTAGAAAGATGTTTAATGCCTTCCCACAAATTAGATAGAGATAAGGTGAAATTGGGTCATCTTACCTTAGACCATGAGAAGGAACGCTCAGAAACAAAATTCATGATTCTAGTAAAAAATTGACTCGAGAAACCCAAATTTAAAAGGCAGATCTTAAGGAAATTCCAAGAAATGGTATTGTAGGCTTTGTGGACATCAAGTTTAAGGGCACATATATGCCTTTTCCTATGTCTTTGAGACATCATATTCACCATTTCCTTGGCTATGACCACATTGGCATAAATGCACCTTGATTATTTGAGATAAACCTATGAAGAAGAGGCATCATCCTTCCTACCATAATTTTCAAGATAATCTTGTAATGGACTTTGCATAAGCTAATTGGATGAAAATCAGCATTACGCATTGCCCCTAGATTTTCTTGGATCAGAGCAATAATGGTCCAGGTAACCTTAGGGTCCAGGAAATCATTATCAAAGAACTCCTTCACAAATCTCATCATAACTTCTTTAATTTCCACCCAAAAATATTGAATGAATTTGGCATTAAACCCATTAGGTCGAGGGGACTTGTCTTTGTTAATTTCCAGGATCATCTTGTGTTATGTGCACACATCTTCTCTCACCCTATTTTCTTAAAGAGTAAAACAAAATATGTATGTTCACTTCGAGGGGGACCTTCACTCTCCAGTAACTTAACAAAAGGTTGCTCGAAGATAAGATTTCTCTTTCATTAATCTTTGTCATCTTTAAATACAAAAATCATGCACTTATAACAACCCACTCTCTATAACTAATACCTCCACCTCTAATATATGTACCACCACTTCACCACCTACTTACACTCCTACAAACAACTGCACCAACTACTTTTATTCGTACAAATATGAAAACTACTCCTGCTTATAGGCAAAACCACCTAACTCCTCATGACTCACTACTTTTCCCAAGACATGCAAACAACTACGCACACCTCATTGGTAACTCCCCATAGCTCTCCTACTGCCATATAACCCCTACATTGGAATGATCATGCCTGTGTAATGCAAGACCACATCATTCCTCCCCTCTTGGACCAACCTTGTCCTCAAGGTTGAAATCTGGGTAACATCCTCAAAAGTCTAAAATGGAACCCACACGGTATCTTTAGGATCTTTTCCTTGCCATTGTATGAGAATTTCTATGGTCTAATTTTTCGTTTAACCATCCTACGATTGAGAATCTTCTTTACAGTTAAAGTAGCCAAGCCACCATCCTTTTTCTTTAAAATTGGATGTCACAATTGAACATCACCCTCCAAATAGAAGGAAGTTAATGGAACGCGCTCTCCCTCCGAGGTTTGATGGAAGTCAATGAATTGGTGGGCGTGACAAACCCAGATTGTTGGATCCTCTCCTCCATTGAAACGGGAAAAATCAAGCTTAACAAGCTTGGATTGATACATACCAGAATGTCCTTCTCCAGAGCAGTTACTGTTTCATCCTCCACCACTTTTATATTGGTTGAAAGATCTTTCTCCATGTTCTAAAGTTTGGCTCACCAACAAGTTATCGAATTTGGTGCTCAATGCAGCGAACATCTCCATCACTTCTTTAAGTATCCATTTTTGACTTGTTGACAAAGAGCTTATCTTTATCTCTATTCTCTCAAATCGTTGTTCTGTCATGTCTGGATTTGATACCAAATATTATGGACCTAACCAATACGCCAAAAGCCTCAGGACTGCTAGAACACATCAAGTCTTATAATAATTTATTACCGTAACAGACTACCAAGCTTCCATAGTCGAAGTCCTCGGTGACTCTCACTATGGCGGCTGGTAGACCTTTTCCCCACTTGGGACAGCTCACACTCTGGTCCAGATAGCCCTCTCCACGGTGTCTTTCACTCTAGCAATAGGTAGTCATTTCCCCAATGTTACGTGCACACTTCTTCTTTCCATTTTCTTAAAGAATAAAAGAAAATATGTAGGTTCACTTCGAGGAGAACTTTGACCCTCCAATAGCTTAACAAAGAGTTTCTAGAAGATAGGAATCTCTTTTATTAATCTATGTAATCTTTAAATACAAGAAACATGCACTTATAACTATCACAATTTGACCCACTCTCTATAACTAATATATTACCTCGACCTTAATCCATGCGATTAGTGCTAATTTATTGTGTGGTTTGTTTACTAAGTGGGGTTCGAGGCTATTTATCTTAGTTTGAGGGTTAGAAGAGCCTTTGAATAGCTTTGGAAAGTTTTGAGAACCTTTGAGCCTAGTTTGACACCTTAAAGGGCATATCTATAATTTTGGGAAAGATTGGGGGTTATTTTTAATTTCTGAAAAATTATGTTCTTGAGTCTGTTAGATCGAGGTCATCGTTCCCGACAACTTTCGTATCCCGCCCGTGGTCATTCGGAGACCTGAAACCCTTTATTTTCTCATTTTCTTCATGACTAGGGGAATAATGGTCATTCCCACTAAAATTGAGCCAAAATCTCAAATTTCTCAAAATTTGTCGTTCTTGTGCTCGTTAGCAAGTAAGTTTAACTTCATGAAGATCTTACTTCTGCGTCGAACTCATCCGAGACCCAGATCTCAAGTTATTAGCTGATCAATCATATTAAGCAGTGGGGGCCACCTCCACCCTTATATATAAACCCATCGACCTATTCTCCTTCATTCTCTCTTACCTCCCAATCCATCAGCCTCCCCACTATAGCAGCAACATTTCCTCATCCTCTCTTCACTTTTAACCTCGGATTTGAGTTATTAAACCAAAAACGAAGGCCGCCATTGCAATCCTCTCGGTCTCCTCTTCCTCTAGACCCCATTTCCAACTAAACCCATGCTTGGGCGCCCCTCCTACCATTGAAACCAGTCCAGTCAAGGACCCTACAGGTGAGCAACCTCTTTCCTTCTTCCATATTTTGATTTATAATGCCTTGGGGACCCCAAATCTGTACATGCAAGTTGTTTCATCATCCCTTTCTTCATTTTCCATTTTCGAGGTAATTAATAGGTAGACTTTGGGGTTCTTTTTTTATTTAGGGAACTCTCAGCTGGTTGGAGAGTGTGGGAAGCTTCTTTAGAGGCCCAAATACCCGAGGCGAGTGTCTCATTCGAATCTCTCAGAGTGTTTTCATTGTTTATAACTTTTTACTTCATATATGATAGAATACCCATAATCTCGAGCCATAGTGGTGTTTAACTTGCTTAATTAGGTTTAAATAACTTTATATCAATGAATATAAATTCCTATAAAGTCTTAGGAAGGAATTCAGACTCAGAAATACCCCAAATAGAGGGCTGAAAGACTGAAAATGAAGACTGTAGTGGACTGTTGCCTGGGCCATACCCACAGTCGGCCGTGTGGCGGTTGACTGTAGGGCCTGCAGGGGGGCCGCCCGATTGTCTGAAGCAGGTAGCTGGCGGTCACCTTTAAAAGCCCTTTTTGGGCTTGTTTTGCCTGGATTTCATTCGAAAACCCTCCAGACACTTCTAAAACCTTAGGAGCCTGATAGGTGGGACCCACTCACTATGAGACTTCACCCTATACCTCTAATTCATGCCCCAGCAGTTTGGCTCTATTTTGCAAACAACCGGCCAATTGGTGATCGGTTTCAATACCACCGGTTGTCCACACTCGGGATGGGTTGTGGACAAACGGAAGACCGTGTTTAAGGACTTTAGAGGTACTATAGCTTGTATCTAACCCTAGTCATTGGTTACCCTTGGTTTAGGGGACCGACAACCTAGAAATTGGTGGGACCTTATACCATAACTTTCTCAAATAATGTTTTTACTGAAAGTCAGTTGGATGTGATGTCTCGAGCTGACATATACTTTCCGGATTGCTCGGAGAAATATAGAGCACGGTGGTAGTCATTCTTTTCGAACTTAGGGCTTGGGATGTCTTTTTACCTTCCGAATACACCAAGGGTATTAAATATATGACATCCAGCCCCTAGGAGCACATGGAAGCGAATATCAGCGCACTTGCATGCCCAAGGTTGTCCTCGGCTTAGGATAATGTTGTAACAGATCCTTGAATGATGATTAGGCTTCGTAGAGGTTTTTAATCATGGTTTTACGTTATCCTCATGGATGGTGCATGCTTTCCTACATTTATGTACCTTACGCTTTCTGTCATAACCCGAACTTACCCGACCTTAGTGACTTGACTTGTGGGGCTCCTTGGGATTAGCGCCCAGTTATCGCCCTACTTTAACCTTAGATGTACCCAATCCTTAGGGGCTTTCTTTGGATAATTAGCGAGCACTCGATGCCCTGCACCTCTCGAGTTACGCAAACCACCTTGCATTTCTTCTATCCATTTGAGGCAACCAGTTCTTTCCAAACTGTTGCTTGTTTGTATTTAGGATTTTTAGGATAATCCTACTAACATCACTGACCGTACAAATTTTGTTGGATCGATTTGAATTGTTAACCTACATGACAGTTTGCCCTACTCAGTAATGACTCGGTTCTGTCCGTTGAGACTCACTGGAGGTACTTAGTGGGATAAAACCAATTTTAGTATGATTTATTTGATTCATAACCTATTACTCTGCTCCGTTGCTTTTTTGTCAAAATTTGTAACCTTAAGAAACGTGAAGGAGTGAGATAACCATCGACCCGGAAACCGAAATGAATTCTTATGTGGATCAAATTGGGCGATGAAAACCTCTTGTAAGGATTGAGGTCGCAAGTAAATCTTGAACCCTTGTGGTACTCCAAATACCCAGTGGGAGCCTCGAATTCTGGAGTATGCGAGAGGATAAAAACAGAATGGACACTGACCTTTTCACAAGCCGCCGCCACACCACACATCTATTATTATAATAATTATTATTATTACCATCATCAATACTGCCATCATTGCGATTATCGTGTCTATATTGTTGTTATCATCACGATCATCATCATATTTCCATATTGTTACATTACTACCCTTTGTCCGAAACAAACAGTTGCACCCATGGTAAAGCTCCTGGTATATTTTATATTCCAGAAGGAGTTCTTGTGGTGTTGTCGATATGATCGCTATTAGATAAGTAGATGCATTCGTGCTGATAATTCTGTTTTGGTCGCTATGGGACAAGCAGATGGACCCATATAGGGTCGGCTGTACCGGAAGGCCAACCAAGCCTTTGCTTTAGGCCCCCAAAAAAATAAGGCCTAAAAAATGGCCCCATAGTAACAGCTGCCATTTTTTGAAATTTCAAAAAATGAAACTTGTCAACTGCTGTCGCGACCCCGGCCTGGGTCAAGAGCCTAATCCGGAATCGGGACAATGATTAATGATGGTGGTGATGAAGCCATGTCAATACAATGATTAAATGGCCCACACGTACACAGATTCAAGAAGAATATTTTGTCCGTGCACGTGATTTCCCACAGGATTCCGCGGTGAGAATTTATCAAACAAGATATCTCACTTATAAATCATTTCATACACAAGTCATGTACATATTCGGGATGCAGAAGCGTGTAGCAAATCATAAACATACTATTCCATTCCATGAACAAGACTGGATTTACAAGTAATATAACATGATGTCAGAGTGAGTATGATCATTAGCATTTTTTTCCCAGAAGAATAAAGTTAGAGTTTATACAAAAGACGAGTTAATTGAATTGCCCTAAAAATAATGGCCAATAAAGACCAGTACAACCAAAAGAATATCCCCCAAAAGATGTTAATAAAAAACCTCAAAATGTATCGCATCTCGACGCATAACCAGATGTCTACATGACATCGTCAGCTTGCCACTCAAATACACGTTGCGGTTCACCAACCGCCTCCTCTGGCTCCTCCTCAAAGGCAATGGGTTTTGGACCTGAGTACCAAAGAATGGGTCAGACACAATGGTCTGGCAGATGGGTGAAAAGATATAACAATAAATTTAAAACAATGATATATTGGGTAAATATTGATACCTGTATAAATAATGAATTTCATAAAAGTAAATGCTCATTTATTTAGAAAGGCATTTGCAATATTTAAAGCATGTAAGGTACCAAAGATACAGGAACTAGTAAGATGACATCCACACAAAGCTAAACCCTCTCTCACTAAAGTAATGAGAGTAATATCGGGGCGTTGACCTCAGTCACTCGAGGTGAGGAGTGTCAACGATATTCATAGAAATACATATATAGATGGACAGGACCGCAGTAGCTAACCGGGTATCAGGACAGGACAGGATCCAGGCTGCAGCTGGCAGGACAGGAGGGGTATCTCCAAGCTGGTGGATCAAACCGACAAAGTAATCCAAGCTTAGTGGTGCCGACTCATAGGTTATATGCAAGAAATCAAAACAAGTACATGTAATATATACGGGACAGGATGCCCAATAGGCATAATAGTATATTGTATCGGGTTAGGCATGTACATGCTAGCAAGATTGCTAAAAACACGATTTCAATACTTTCGGGAAAGTCTAGTCATGTAACATCAAGTTTGAAATACATAAGTAGAAATTCGGATAGAACCAAGTACAAATGGGTTTTTATAAACTTCCGGGTCAAACATTGAGGATCGAAGATTAAATCAATGTGAATAGGTCCCGTATGTCGGGTTTGACATACATTTGGTACTCCATGAGAATTAAGGACATTCCGGCTCTCTATGTACATTAACAAGTCTAAAGATCATCGACGAATTTCTATAATGGGGTTTCTTTCTCAACCGGGCTCCATACAATGATTTTCAAGTCCTCCCATTGCATTAGGGCTCCAAACAAGACCTCCCCAAGCCTTAGAATAGCATTTTAAGTCTTCAAACGTTGACCCAAACCTGACAGGCCCTTCGCTCGAGCGGACTGGAAAGTGCGCTCGAGCCAAGAGCTCTCTGTTTGGGGTTCGCTCGAGCGGACTTGGGTTCGCTCGAGCGGACCTATCTGGATCAGGCTGGCTCGAGCCAACGAGGTTCTGTGAGGGGTTCGCTTGAGCGATGTGTCATGGTCGCTCGAGCGAACTATCCAAAACACTGCAGTTCAATGCAGTCTAGGCTCCTCTCTTTTCTTCTCATTCTCATACATTTTGAGGACCCTTCTACACATAAATGAGGGTCTCAAATCCTCTTTAAAGCCCCATATAATCTTCCATCAAATCATCCATGGAATGAATCAAATCCCTCCATTCCATTCATTTCAATCACAAGAGAAAAAATCATAGAAACCCACATGTCACAAATCCAAAACTTAACACAATCATTATGACATTTTCAAGAGAGTAATAAGCTAGAGAGATACACTAATGAGTGTATTTCAAATTCCAATAAAAGATATGACATGAAGCAAAGCTTAAGCAATAAAAATCATTAATGAAAAGCTAAGCATATGCATAAAAACATGATTAATATTAAGAAATCATTTCATCCACTTGCCTTAGGCCCAAAGTTAGGCAAATCAAGCCTCTAATCACTTCTCAAGCCAAAAGCATCAAGCTACACCAAAAACCCCCAAAAAGAATCCAATAAGAAACCCTAAAATAACAAAACTAATCAAGAGGAAGAGAAAACTTTCAATAAAGGAAATGAAGACTCTCTAGCGCTATACAAACACAAATCTAGAAGATTCGGTGGATTACTTGCTTGGAAGCTCTTCAAAAGACAAGGTTAGCTCAATGGAAGCTCCAAGAAAGCTTGGTTTCTTCAAAAATGGTATCCATGAGATGCTTTTGAGATGAAGAAGAAGATGGTGAAGACCATTTCTCAAATGTATACAAGATTGGAGTGGATTAGAGATGGAGAAGCAAGAAGATCAAGAAAAACCCTAAGGCAACTGATTTCTCCTTCTTTCACAATGAAATGAGCTAGAAAAGGGAAATGATGAAGAAGGGTTCTTCTTTTATAGAAATTAGAGGTGGGGCCCACAACTTAAAAATGTTGTTAGGCTAAAAACATGGCTTTCGGGACCTCAGATGAAATTCGACGAAGAAAGCAAAGTTGATCGGCGAAATTTCTAGTTTCCAAAAAGTATATGTTTCACGGGTTTTGGTGACATTGGAAATTGTGTCCAGATTTTGGTATGAAAAGACCATTTTGCCCTCAAATTGAGAAAAGTCAGGTTATGGGATCTCGAATGGGGACGGGGTCAACATGAAAGTTGTAGGGATTAACGAGATGAGTCAAAAGGGTATTAACACATGAATTTATGAAATCTCAAACAATCCCCTGAGCTTACGCAAAGTCGCCGAAGGAACTCCCAAAGGGTCCCACTAAATCAAAAAGGCTCTCAAAATTCCCCAAAGCTATTAAAAAGCTATTCTAATTCCAAACTTAACCAAAACCCACTAAACACACTTAGAGCTAAAATAAAGCTTAATTAATACTAATCGTGGTCTCTCGGGTCGGGGTCTTACAACTGTCATCCCTTTTTTCTCCCAAAATATAAGGCCTCATAATAACTCTCCCTTAAAGTATCATTTATGGCCTATTATATTTCCAAATCCGCCCCTTATATTTCTTTTGCTAGGAGTCCAATTGATTTTAGCACACTATTATATTTCTTGCAATCCATGTGTATCAATTATAAACTATACATTCAGTCATGAATTTGCTTCACAACCCTTTCTCATTATTTTTGTGTATCCTATTTTAATAGGGGTCCATTAAGATTTGATCCATGATGTGGTTGTAATAGATCTATAGCTTGGAATTTCAGCACTAATAATAGATCTTAAAATTTAAGATAAACAATGGGCCTCCGCCGGAATTTATTCACTTGCCCACAGTACATATATATGAGCACAATGCGTCTGGAACATCCAATACGTGGGGCACACCTCTAAAAAATGGTCTGCCTCATAATGCATATGCGCACCGTGCGCAGGTGAAAATGCTTCAAGCCCCACCATATGTTTTTTTTTTTTTTTTGGAGGGGGGGTGGGGTTGGGTTTGGAGCCAAATAGGCAGTTGGATTTTGTAACCCAAGATTTCCATTTGAGTTTTGGGTATGGCCCAAAATTTTCTTATGGGTTTTGGAGGTGGACTTAAGATAGGTTAGCAAAACTTGAATATAAAGGTTTAATTAGTAATTTTGCATCACAAGAAAATAAGAAAAATAAATTTTAAATAAATATTTATAATAATATTAAAACATAGAAAATGCCTCATTTAAGATTGTCGCTTTAGGCCTCAAATTGTCTTGAGCTGAACCTGCACCCATACCGATGATTTTGTTCTGCCACCGCACACCCCAGGACAAGCTGATGCTCTTGTGGGATGCTTTGAACCGTATACACACTTACCTGGATACAGATAGATTATTGGTAGTGTACTATTTTGTATTGCCCTATAGTGGCCTTTACTGGTCGGTCTCACACATGATATAACACTGTTTATTTGCTTAATTAGACTTTTATCGGTTTTTGCTAATCAGCTGTCTTTATTTCTTTAATGTGACACATCATACTATGACATTTATTTTGAATACTTGTCAGGCATTCGTGTCTCAATCTACACTTGGTGCTGTAGGTATGGCTACCCCAACCCTTGCCTTAGAGTGATATGGCAAGGAGGCAATTGTTGAGTCATAGGAGTTAAGTGATTGACGTACTAAGGTTGTCATTTAGACACCAATCCTTGCACATGAGACGTCACCATACATGAAATTTATATTTTGGGTTCTTGTATTTTTTATTGACCTTTATTAGTGTAAGACCCCGACCCCCAGTTCTTTTGTTTAGTATTATTTTAATCGTAACTTAGCTTTTTAAGCGAGATTTGAGTTGGTTTGACTTTTTCTTTGAGTTTGACTAGATTTTTCATAGCATTGGAGATTTTGAAGACCGTTGACTTTAGTTTGACCCGGTCTTTGTAAAATGTATTTTTATGAGAAATTACTCTTGATTTCTAAAAATCAAAATTTTTTTATGTATTTCGACTCATTTCATTTAGATTATCAACTTTCATGTTTTGGCCGATTGGATTTAATGATCAGAAATCGCATTTTTCGAGAAAAATGGCAAAACTAACCTTTCACACAAAATCTGTACCCAAATTTCAAAATTTTCAGAAATTGACAAAAATATACTGTTTGGATAATAGATATTTCGCTGATCGTTTTTGTCTTCTTCGTCGTTTCCATTCGGGGCCCGCAAATGCCATTTTTAGCCTTGTGAAGATCGGGGCCTACAAACCCATCTTATAAGAGAAGAGTTCTCTTTTTCTCCCTCATTCTATCTTTTCCTGCACGTTTTGGAGCCAATGAGTTTTCCCTCTCTTCCAGCAACTTTCTCTCTCATCTGGAACACCTATCTCTTCGAGATTTCATGGAGGATTGATCTCCTAAGGTTCTTCCTCTTCATTCAAGCCTTCCAAAGACACATTTTTCAAAGGATTTGAGCTAGGGTAAGGTTCTCTTTCAAGCTTCTCTTCTTCGTTTGAGCTTTTCAAGGTTAGCAATGGCTTTCCAAACTTGAGATCTTTATTTTCATCACACATGCAAGAGTTTTCCCTTGAGATTTGCAAATGTTGATTTTTAGGGTTCTTCTTTGGGAAATTTTGGGGTTTTTGTATATTTGGAGCTTGAGACCCTAGAGCATTGTTTGAGGAGTATCCTAGCCTTCATCTTGGCTTGAGGCAAGTGAATTTTACAATTAATATGATGATTCCATTTATTTAGTTCCATTTCATATATTGTTTCATTTTATGTTCTAATCTCTTTATGTTTCTTAGATTTGTTTTGGATAAATGGGGAAATGTTATGTTTGATTTCCACTTATGATGTTATTGTTTTATAATGAATTGAAAGTTGTTTTCACTTTGGTCATCTTGAGATTTAGTCTCCTTTATGTTAAGTGTTTGTGTTCAAAGAATGGAGAAAACTTTGATTTAAAAGTGTTTGTATGATTGATTGGAATGATCTAATGGATGATGATTTGATGAGTTGAGGAGGTCAAGGAGAGGCCCAAATACTCATGGAGATGTGTATGGAAGAAGGGGAGAGAAAGAAAATGGATAGGGATTGGACAAAAGAGAGATCCAAACAAATAGGCTGAGATTCGTCGTTGTCCGATCGATCGGACTGTGGGCATTTCAGGTCCGATTGATCGGACTGTAAATAACTGAGAGCATTCCAGGTCCGATCGATCGGCCAATGAGTCCGATTGATCAGACTGAAATGAGAAGAAGATTTGGGTAAATCATGATACAATGAAAATTGTGAGATGGGAATGAGAACAACGAGAGAATGAGTATATGTGAAATTACCCGGGAATCTTTCAAGTCTCAATGCGCACTTTATCATTTTAAATGTTGTGGATTTTCATTGGCATCAAACATATTCTTTTATTAATCAATATTTAAAGGCTAAGTGTATAGTGAGATGATTCCTTGGTAAGTCATTAAGTCATTCTACATTATTCTATTCCATTCCAGATCTGAAATGTATATGTATTCTTCGGTAAACTAATTTGAATAGCATCAGTGATTTGATATAGAATCATGTGGTTTTCCATGTTCGAAAGGATTGACCGTATGATTCTTAAACTAATTACTTTGATGTGTATTTGAGTGGTTTACCATGAAAATTCATATGTTCTCTTCGAATCGAATTGGAAGAAGATTTGAGTGGTTCGCCACATTCGGAAATACATCGATAAACCTATTATTTTAAAAATAAAACCTCGAGGCAAGATGGGGCCAGAACTTTGTAGTGCGAGCCCATGAGCCAAAGGGGCTACTATTTTGAAAATAAAACCTCGAGGCAAGATGGGGCCAGAGCTTTGTAGTGTGAGCCCATGAGCCAAAGGGATTATTATTTTGATTCGTATTGATTCAGGTTTTGGAAAATTAAAGGCACCACTAGGCTTAGGTCACTTTATCGGGCTGATCACCCGGCTTGGGACCTTTAATTTGTTTGCCAGCTGCAGCTTGGACTCTGTCTGTACCGACCATGGCAACGGTTTTGATCTGCCGGTCCCACTTGTATGTCACTACGGTTTTGATTCTGTTTCCGGTCCCACGTGTAGTGGCTACGGTTCTGTCTGCTCTTGTTACTTCGGCAATAGGAGAATATTGCTATGTGTGGTTTGCCAATATTTTTATCAAATGCCATTGATTTATTTGATCGTCATCGAATTATTAATTGATTAGTTTTTTATTCGATTGCCATTGATTTATTCGTTTACCATTATTTTACTTATTTATAATTTTAATGATCCATAAAGTGTTTACTTGACTACATGGGTTATTCATATATGCCCAAACTTTAAATGTATCAGATTTGATTTTATATGGTTTTTATAAATGTTTACACCCTATTACTTGTTTATTTGCTTGCCAGACCGTCGTGTCTGACCCTGTTTGTTTGGTGCCAGATTTCCTTCCTACTGTTTTTAGGTGTTTGATCGGAGGAGGCAGTTGAACCGCCGGTCTCACGCGAGAGGCTACTTTTGATATCATCTAGATGTCAAGTTTGACACCGTAGTTCGTATCTAAATATTGGGGGTAGTAATTCTATTTAGTTGGATATTACTTTTTTTTGTATGGCTTTGTTAACCTTTTTCTTGGGATTTGTAATTAAGACATTTGTGTTTTGTAAAAAATGTCATGTTACTGCCAGCTCAGTATTTTATGATTTATGATCTGTACCAGCTTGCTTATGTGATGGTTTTATGATATTGGTTGAGTGCCACACGGAATCCGATGGCCACGGACTCCGGGTCGTAACGCCATGATTAGCTTCCGCGAAAAATATGATCAGTTTGTATGGAATTTTATTATCCTAATTCGCGCGGATCTTGGGAAATATAACAAAAGTTTCAAATTAATCCCAAAATTTCGCATCCCAAGGTCGGATCACTGCAGGGCCCGGTTTTGGGGTGTGACAGGTTTGGCATCAGAGCTGGTTAGTTTCTAGGAAATAAAACACTCCAGAGACATTAAGACGTGTGGTGAGGATTCGTTAGATTGTGTTGATTTGTTTTCTCTTGTCTTTATTTCTTTGGATTTGAGTCCGCTTTTTTTTTTGTTCGGGAGACTTTTCTTGTCTTTTCTTTTGTTCTTGTTGTTGGAGAACTTGGACAACCAAATTTCCTCTTTCGTGTGGGGGAGAATTTAAAATCTCCACACCCACATTTAGTGTCTTTTGCTCGTGTTCGCGTCGGAGATTGGAAACATTGTGGATTTAGTATGTTTTTTTTCGAAGGACATCAGCAGACTTTCAGCCTTCAGCATCTCCATTGTGATTCATGAGAGAAGATGCGTACATTTGTTTGCCAGAGAAGAACATGAGTTACACATGAAGACCCCCTTTCAGTTAATCGGAGATCGTCATGCAGCATGCCAAGGTAAGTAAATGTGGATTTTGGGTGAACTCAGACCATCTTTCCAAGATGAAGGACTGCGAGAGGCATATTAGCTGTTGATTTTACGAAGGGAGAAGTGATTCTTAGTTAATAAGGTTGGAAGTTGGTGCCAGAGACTCAGAGATTTCCCGGATTCAATGAGCCTCGTCATAGTTTTAGTTGAGAATTTTCATGACTTGCAGCCTAGCCAGTGTAGTCAATTCAGCAGGAATACCAAGTGGATGGGTTAGTTATAGACAAGACAATTTTCGGCAGCAGAGGAAACCTTGTGGATTTTACCGACTTACAGGGTATTGGATTGGACAACGTGTAGATGCAAGTGAATACCTCAGTTAATGTGATGTCCATTTCTCGATGAGAATGATTTTCGTAATATTTTCATCTTTTGTTATGTTTTTCTTAATGTCTATGATTTATCCTTACAGTGTTTAAACAATGAATTATGTTTAGTCTTTTTAAAATATTATTTTACAATGATCTTGGAATTTTGCTCTTGTTTTAGTTTTCTTACATGTTGACATCTACATTTTCAAAACCTTAATGATTTCGAAATTTTGTATATGTTTGGTTGGAAATGGATGGATGTTTGTAATGATGGATTGTAGAGGCTAGTGAATAAACTGGTCTTTAAAAGCAAATAACCAAAATAGTATTTCATTTTCAAAGCATAGTGTGAAATTTCTATTTCATTGATTTGTTTCCTTTGGTGGCTATGCCAGATGAATTTCTTAAGAGTTTTTGTGTTCCGATTATATACAGATTCCTACAATTGTTTTAACATTCAGCTGTGTTTAGATTTCCACAGGATTTTTATAAACAAATGAGTTCAGATTTCAACAAAGTTTAGTGTTTAATTAACACTCAGATTTCAACAAAGTTTAATGTATAGTCATACTATATGAATCTGATTTATTTTTGAAATCCTGATTTGAAATTGTTGAGTGTTTCAATGATTTGTTTGGTTATGAAAATATGAATTTCAAAATGAATAATGTTATTTCATACTCAAACTTTGATAAACTTTATTTATTAAGCTTTATTTGACAATTTGGAGGTTCGATTTCTACTATACTTTAAAATGATGAAATTCAGCTAAGTAATTATTTTAGTCATTATGTTTAAAATTTTAAGATTTGTTTTGTATTGAATGGAATGAGTTGTAATAGCTTATGGTTGAAGTTTGGAAGTGTATGAATTGAAGGGTTGATGGATGTCAGGGGGTGTATTGGTTCAGTTGGAAACAAATTTGGATTTTTGAAGTAGTGAGAAGAGCTTAAGACATAATATTCAGATGAGGCTGTGGCAATTGTTCTTACAGGAAAGGTAGGGTATAAGGCAGAAAGAGATGATTGAGCAGACTCCAGATTGTGAAAAATTTCAATCAAGCACCATTCAAGAAAATGACTCTACCCATGCTTTTGCGAGGATTTAGTTAGTTGGTGAACCTTAGAGGACAAACTAAAAGTGGTGGAATAACTTCGAGACTTGGATTGAAAGTTTCAGCTTATCGGGGAATGATGCCAGCTTGGCAGGTTTATTTTGTTGATGACACAGTATCAAGCAGAAGATCAAGAACAACAAGCGGATAGAATCAGAGTGAGCATGGACTTCTTAGTACAGAGGAGAAAGACTTGAACTTTACGATTTTAAACACACCCATGTTGGGTTTCTAAGATCAGTTATGCTTGTCCGAAGTAGAAGACTTGAAGAGTGAAATCTGAAGAGGTAAGCCATGCGAAGTTTCGACACAGAATAGCTCAGCAGGTTATGGCAGTTTAACATCTGGTTTATAGCAGTGTGACATCTGGGTTGTAGCAGACCAAGTCAGAGACAGGAGACCTATAGAATTTGGAGTTTGTGATTTCAGAACGAAGAAGAATTGACGGTATTCTTGGAGGCTAGAAGCTGAGGATGCATTCGAGGAGCCAACAGATTTCTAAGTCACTCGCTTCGAAGTTGACGTGCTGACATGGGACGCTTGCGTTGATAGCTTTGATGGACATGATAGATTGTTTCGGGACTCTGAATGACAGTGGATGAATAGACTAGCACTTGGTAGGATTTCAATTTCACAAATTCCTCGAAGACAAGACCAGATAGAAGAGTTTCAAGCCAGAATCTGAATGGTACAGTATAAGTAGGTATATGGAGTTTCAGAATTTTTTTTGGGAGGAAGATTTTTCAGTGAAAGCATGTCTACGACCACATCTTCATGCAAGTGTCAGGGATATGGTGTACAGTCCGGTATAACTTAAGGCACAGAATTCCAAGGTAATAGAAAGAGACAGAACTTGCAGTTTCTTGGACCGACAGTGACTGACAAGGTAAGAAAAAGGAAATGATCCAGTACCGGAACGACAGATGACACCAGGGATGATTAGAAGAATGGTTAACACTAGTGTGGTCAGGGAAGTATGTCTTGAGCAGATATGTGGAACAGTGTGAAGCCTTCAACCGAATCAGAATGTTGTTTGCAGGCGCATCTCAACGTCAGGTTTGATCAGAGGGTATCACAGTTGCCGAGGTTCTACGAGGGTGTCAGTGTTTTCTTTAGTCTTTTTGGGGTTTTTTTATTTTGATTTGGTTTAGGCCATTTGGAGGACCAAATGGGTTCTAAGGGGGGGAGGATGTAAGACCCCGACCCCCAGTTCTTTTGTTTAGTATTATTTTAATCATGACTTAGCTTTTTAAGCGATATTTGAGTTGGTTTGACTTTGTCTTTGAGTTTAACTAGATTTTTCATAGCCTTGGAGATTTTGAAGACCGTTGACTTTAGTTTGACCCGGTCTTTGTAAAATGTATTTTTATGAGAAATTACTCTTGATTTCTAAAAATCAAAATTTTTTTATGTATTTCGACTCATTTCATTTAGATTATCAACTTTCATGTTTTGGCCGATTGGATTTAATGATCAGAAATCGCATTTTTCGAGAAAAATGGCAAAACTAACCTTTCACACAAAATCTGTACCCAAATTCCAAAATTTTCAGAAATTGACAAAAATATACTGTTTGGATAATAGATATTTCGCTGATCGTTTTTGTCTTCTTCGTCGTTTCCATTCGGGGCCCGCAAATGCCATTTTTAGCCTTGTGAAGATCGGGGCCTACAAACCCATCTTATAAGAGAAGAGTTCTCTTTTTCTCCCTCATTCTATCTTTTCCTGCACGTTTTGGAGCCAATGAGTTTTCCCTCTCTTCCAGCAACTTTCTCTCTCATCTGGAACACCTATCTCTTCGAGATTTCATGGAGGATTGATCTCCTAAGGTTCTTCCTCTTCATTCAAGCCTTCCAAAGACACCTTTTTCAAAGGATTTGAGCTAGGGCAAGGTCCTCTTTCAAGCTTCTCTTCTTCGTTTGAGCTTTTCAAGGTTAGCAATGGCTTTCCAAACTTGAGATCTTTATTTTCATCACACATGCAAGAGTTTTCCCTTGAGATTTGCAAATGTTGATTTTTAGGGTTCTTCTTTGGGAAATTTTGGGGTTTTTGTATATTTGGAGCTTGAGACCCTAGAGCATTGTTTGAGGAGTATCCTAGCCCTCTTCTTGGCTTGAGGCAAGTGAATTTTACAATTAATATGATGATTCCATTTATTTAGTTCCATTTCATAAATTGTTTCATTCTATGTTCTAATCTCTTTATGTTTCTTAGATTTGTTTTGGATAAATGGGGTAATGTTATGTTTGATTTCCACTTATGATGTTATTGTTTTATAATGAATTGAAAGTTGTTTTCACTTTGGTCATCTTGAGATTTAGTCTCCTTTATGTTAAGTGTTTGTGCTCAAAGAATGGAGAAAACTTTGATTTAAAAGTGTTTGTATGATTGATTGGAATGATCTAATGGATGATGATTTGATGAGTTGAGGAGGTCAAGGAGAGGCCCAAATACTCATGGAGATGTGTATGGAAGAAGGGGAAAGAAAGAAAATGGATAGGGATTGGACAAAAGAGAGATCCAAACAAATAGGCTGAGATTCGTCGCTGTCCGATCGATCGGACTGTGGGCATTTCAGGTCCGATCAATCGGACTGTAAATAACTGAGAGCATTCCAGGTCCGATCGATCGGCCAATGAGTCCGATCGATCAGACTGAAATGAGAAGAAGATTTGGGTAGATCATGATACTCTGAAAATTGTGAGATGGGAATGAGAACAACGAGAGAATGAGTATATGTGAAATTACCCGGGAATCTTTCAAGTCT
Organism: Litsea cubeba; assembly: GCA_012931725.1. Lineage (NCBI taxonomy): Eukaryota > Viridiplantae > Streptophyta > Magnoliopsida > Laurales > Lauraceae > Litsea > Litsea cubeba. Next base: position 15,775,108 of record CM022951.1, read on the forward strand.
CAATGCGCACTTTATCATTTTAAATGTTGTGGATTTTCATTGGCATCAAACATATTCTTTTATTAATCAATATTTAAAGGCTAAGTGTATAGTGAGATGATTCCTTGGTAAGTCATTAAGTCATTCTACTTTATTCTATTCCATTCCAGATCTGAAATGTATATGTATTCTTCGGTAAACTAATTTGAATAGCATCAGTGATTTGATATAGAATCATGTGGTTTTCCATGTTCGAAAGGATTGACCGTATGATTCTTAAACAAATTACTTTGATGTGTATTTGAATGGTTTACCATGGAAGTTCGTATGTTCTCTTCGAATCGAATTGGAAGAAGATTTGAGTGGTTCGCCACGTTCGGAAATACATCGATAAACCTATTATTTTAAAAATAAAACCTCGAGGCAAGATGGGGCCAGAACTTTGTAGTGCGAGCCCATGAGCCAAAGGGGCTACTATTTTGAAAATAAAACCTCGAGGCAAGATGGGGCCAAAACTTTGTAGTGCGAGCCCATGAGCCAAAGGGACTACTATTTTGAGGACAAAACCTCGAGGCAAGATGGGGCCAGAGCTTTGTAGTGTGAGCCCATGAGCCAAAGGGATTATTATTTTGATTCGTATTGATTCAGGTTTTGGAAAATTAAAGGCACCACTAGGCTTAGGGCACCTTGTCAGACTGATCACCCGGCTTGGGACCTTTAATTTGTTTGCCAGCTGCAGCTTGGACTCTGTCTGTACCGACCATGGCAACATTTTGATCTGCCGATCCCACTTGTATGTGGCTACGGTTCTGATTCTGTTTCCGGTCGCACGTGTATGGCTACGGTTCTGTCTGCTCTTGTTACTTCAGCAATAGGAGAATATTGCTATGTGTGGTTTGCCAATGTTTTTATCGAATGCCATTGATTTATTTGATCGTCATCGAATTATTAATTGATTAGTGTTTTATTCGATTGCCATTGATTTATTCATTTACCATTATTTTATTTATTTATAATTTTAATGATCCATAAAGTGTTTACTTGACTACATGGGTTATTCATATATGCCCAAACTTTAAATGTATCAGATTTGATTTTATATGGTTTTTATAAATGTTCACCACCCTATTACTTGTTTATTTGCTTGCCAGACCGTCGTGTCTGACCCTGTTTGTTTGATGCCAGATTTCCTTCCTACTGTTTTTAGGTGTTTGATTGGAGGAGGCGGTTGAACCGCCGGTCTGACGCGAGAGGCTACCTTTGATATCATCTAGATGTCAAGTTTGGCTCCGAAGTTCGTATCTAAGTATTGGGGGTAGTATTTCTATTTAGTTGGATATTACTTTTTTTTGGATGGCTTTGTTAGCCTTTTTCTTGGGATTTGTAATTAAGACATTTGTGTTTTGTAACTTTAACATATGTGGGAAATAAAATGTCATGTTACTGCCAGCTCAGTATTCTATGATTTATGATCTGTACCAGCTTGCTTATGTGATGGTTTTATGATATTGGTTGAGTGCGACACGGAATCCGATGGCCATGGACTCCGGGTCGTAACGCCATGATTAGCTTCCGCGAAAAATATGATCAGTTTGTGTGGAATTTTATTATCCTCATTCGCGCGGATCTTGAGAATTATAACAAAAGTTTCAAATTAATCCCAAAATTTCGCATCCCAAGGTCGGATCACTGCAGGGCCCGGTTTCGAGGTGTGACAATTAGCCTTTTACTTTTGGGAATTGTAATTAACATATCTTTTGTAATTATCTAACTTGAATTATGGGAATGGTTTCTCCTGTTTACTTGTCTCCATTTATTTCTTATTCATGTTATACTGTTCTGAAGATATATTGTACAGTAGCCTACAAATGATAAGACTTTAGTGATGCAATATGGGATCCGATGAGCTCCAGACTTCGGGTTGTACCGCATGCAATGCAAGCTTTCGCCAAATATTCCATAACGATGATGGACTTTGTATCCTCACTCATGCGGATCTTGAGGAAAAGAAAGACTTTGTTACACTAATCCCCATATCATGCCCCTGAAATGCAGATTATTACACTAACCCGGTTCGGGGTCGTGAAATAATATCACTACCTTTAATATATACGTACTACAACTTCACCCGCTACTTACACTCCTAGAAACATTAACTGCACCCACTACTTACACTCCTACAAATATGAAAACTACTCTTACTCATAGGCAAACCAACTCCCCATGACACTACTTTCCCCATGACTCATGCAAAACAACTACCTACACCTCATGGGTAACTTCTCATAACTCTTCTACTGCTATATGAGCCCCACATTATAATGATCATGTTTGTGTAACACAAGGTCACATCATCTTGTTTATGAAGTTTTGTAATGTTTTAAGAAGTCCCCTGTAATGTGTTCTTTCACTCCAATGGATACAATTTGGATTTTAATGGCTGGATCTTTGCTGCTTGAATATGACTAAGACTTAGTAAAACAGTGAGATTCCTTGACCTGTGCCCATTTTTACTGATCGTTTTAGATTGTATATGTTATTTTTCTATATTTGACCTATACTTTTGATTTCTGCCATATGATATTTATTCCAACTAAATGGAATAGGTCACTGTTTGAACGGCCATATTTTCTTTAAATTTACTGGAAATGTCACAGCCCCGAACCCGATTAGTAAATAAATCAGATACGGGGGTGTGAAAATTAGGGCTAATTAAAAAAAACTGCCCTTTATTCCTGAAGATCGAAGTCCGCTGTGAGGATTGTGTGTTTGAACCTCAATAATCAATTAACCTGTGGAACTTAGCCGGTAAACACATTCATTGATAATGCAAAAATATCACAACAAGTATGCATTTCATTCCATTATATATTTAAGTTCAAAATATTAAGATGTATAAAGTTTATGTACACATCAGGACTATCTCAAAAACCTAGGTCCTGTAACAAAAGATATACAAGATAGAGTAAGACAAGCCCAAAATATCCAAAAGGTGAGATCTAAGAGTCTAGACAACAAATGTCACCATTTCCTGCTCACAAATGCCAAGAATGATGACGCTAAGCTACGTCATCGGCACTCCACTCATGTAACTCGTCCTCCTCCCACGACTGAGGATCCTATAGGATCTTCTAAGTGATCAGGTCAACGTAGTTGGTGGTGTCGTCTGCACACGAAGGAAATAAGGATCAACAATATGTTGGCAAAAGGATAAGCAATATATAAAATATTCATAACTTGCTTCAAAAGAGCATATAGATAAATATGTGTTATAAGTTAATAAGGCACGAAACTAGGCATATAAGCAAGAGTAAATACAAGAATCAAGTGACAATATAAATCCTAGCAAGTTGTAACAAGAATAACCATCCATGTGATATGCAATACACAAGCAAGAGGAGACTTTGAGGATGTCCTAGCCATCTCCCGGGGGTATCAATGTCGTCCCAGCCGACTACCAATACCCTAAAGTCCGACTCTAGTGGTATCCAAAGCTATCTACTAGGAATAACAGCGTTGTCCAAGCTGACTACCCACCCTGGTGTCCGAGAAGCCGGCCCACTCAAGAACCATCATACTACAGCTGGCCATGTATGCAAAATATGATAAAGATGGTGAAGATGTGGCGTGTGGCACAAGGTCCAGGATAAGTACACGTTGATAGATTTCAGGGTATAAGACAATAAGCTGAGGGCTACTTCAAGTCAAGCCAAGATACAAGTTAAGTCTCCAAGTTCCCACGAGTAGTCCTCATAACAAGTCTATCCACACATTTCCATCAAGTATAAGATGACAAGGTGCCTAGGGATACACTCTAATTCCAGTCAAACCCTAGTTCTGCAAGTTATGTTACAAGGCATACAAGTATTCAAGAGTAGAGTGTACAAGGTACGTCAAGCTACGTATACAAGATTTACAAATCAAGAGTGAAGAACAAACCAATCATAGGTCAAGGGTTGTCCATCGTGTATGGTACGTGTCCCCAACAGAGTGCTTATCGAGAATGAGTCAACGATGTCGTAGTTTGGTGAGCACTTGATGTATAGAAGTTATTCGGCACCAATTGACTCAATTTCATAAGCATTTGGCCAAGTTACAACCATACACAAAAATCCCAAACAACCTATGAAGCACACCAAGCTAATCGTGCTCCATTTTTTATCCCCATAGTTTACCATGCAAGGACAGGGTGAAGGGGTCCCACGTTTAAGGTAAAACCTAAGTTAGAAGTCCCCCTCCAAAAGAGGAAACTGGGTTCCCATAGTTAACCGCAAGGAGGTCCGTGGTTAACCGTGAGGTCACCGAGAGCATAACCACATTCTACTCAGAAAATGTTTTCGTTAGACGGTTAGCCGCGGGCTGATTGTGGGCAAACAAGTCAAGGGAGGTCGGTTAACCATGGGGTGACCACACGCCCAAAAATGAGCAATTCTGAAGTTGTGTCTTCCAATTTTCAAGATTCACACATATAGCTTCAGAATTCCCACCTGTAGCACCTTCAAACAACCATACTCCATTACTAAAATAGCCCATTCCATCCATTTAAGGTCCAATAGAAAAATTCCTAAATTAACATGTGCAATCCATGATAGCAAACAAAGCTTGGAATTAATGGGTAGCTAATGAATTGTATTATCAAGAATTCAAGTAAACATACATGAATGTACAACATATAATGCGATTCTACTTGCCTCAACCAAAAGGGAATGGAATTTGGGAAAATTGAGGAGGAAGAATCTCTCCACACACACTAACCAAACCCACTCTCCAACAAGCTTCTCCTATACTCAAAGAGTACAAGGGAAAGGGAGGAAGGAGAATTCATCACCATGTAAAACCTTTACAGCAATAAGAAAGGAAATTGGGAAAGAAGGAGTTGGAAAAAACTTACCAAAATGGTCCTAGGAGATGGGGAAGAGGAGAGGAAAGAGAAGATGTTCTTGATTGCTTGAAATCTCTCATCTAGAGGTCACATGCAAGAGGAAAATGGAGGAAAAGTAAGACCTCCAGCAACTGCCCTTCGAGATGAACTAAAACGAATGGGTTTTCTACTAGAATTAGGGTTAAATGGGAGTGGAAAGGGAAAAGTCCAAAATGCCCTCTTTGAGTGAATTTGGAGAAATGTGATTATTTGAGAGGATCCACAGAGTCAAATCGAGATGCGAGTCAAAAACAGGAAATGATGAGCGCGACAGGATCTTTCTAACGAGCCCAAATTCGGCGAAAATTGATATATATTTTAAAAATACCCAATTTTCCTAAAAATCACAACATAACCCCTCATTAAGACCAATCGCACTAGGAATCGAGCGAAACTTCGCGAACAACTTCCTAACGACAAAAGAAACTCGCTCACGTGCTAAACCCACATAATTAGCTAGAATCATAATTACTTAAGCTAATCTCCAAGATTAAGAAGCTAAACACTGTATTAAGGTTGAGGACCTTACAAGAAACATCTCTACTTGGACTGGTTGGCAGACATTTAACAAGTTTTAAGTGCTCCAGGTTCGGAGAGAACACATTCAAGTTTTCCGATCAACTTGACACCAACTGATCGATTTGAACCGTTCATTTTGAAGACCCAGGCAATGGTTAGTTTAGGGGTTTTACTTTTTGTCGTACTCTCACCCAAAGCGAATGGTTAGATTTGGGGCCTGCCCTGATCACATGAAATAAACAAACTCACAATCTCAATATCCTTTTAAAAATGTAATTAGGGTATTGTGATGATAAATTTTCATCCTTCTGTGAGGATTTAATACAGATACCACCATATGTTCAGCATCAATGTCTATGAATATCTTTAAAATTATACTCCTATTTTTATTTTCAAGGAGAATGTCAGCCAAACATACTTTTAAGGGCATCATGTTCATACATAGGAAATGTTATTTTATCAAATAATTAATATATATACTCAAGACCTCATTGATCTTGTTCAACTTCATAATTCCAAAACAACTGGCATACCTATGGAACTCAATATTCAATTTTAGAATTGCACTCATGTTGACACAAAAAATGTCACTTTGCCTCTTCGTATACTTTCAACATCAAGAAGCTACATGAAGCCGCATCCTACCATAAGCAAACAATGTTACTTCAAGCATTAAATATTGCAAGAATCAAACAAAAACTGCAAGATCATTCACCCATAAGAAGAGTAAAAATGAAGTTTCGGGCCATTTTTACATTATTTTACCTAACTTCACTCTTCCAGTGGCTGAACAGGAGCTCGTGGCGGTGGCGAAGCTGGAGAACTTGATTCATAAAACAGAGCACGCAGTTGGCATCAAAATGCCACTAGAAGGCTCTACATCAAATTTCAAGCCATTCCGACATCGTTTGGCCTAAAAAGGAAACAGCCGCAGCAAAGTCAGCTCTCCCGACGGCGACAGCATAGAAGACATCAGATCTTTGATCAGAACCTATGGATGATCTCAAAATACTTTCAAAAGACTCTATGTCAAGTTTTAGGTCGAACCGATAGCGTTTGACCCTACATCAACCCTCAAGCAGCAAAATCAAGCCTCTCGGCAGCCAGAACCACCGAGGTTATCACTTATCAAACCGAGCACATGAGTGATTTCAAAATACTTCCAAGAGGCTACATGTCAAGTTTCAAGTCATTTTGAAAACATCTGACCATACTTTGACACCGGAAGCAAAATCAAGCCTTACAGCGGCGGAGCCCCTCGGGACCATGATTTCAATTCGGAGCAAATGGATCATCTTAAAATGACTCCAATAGGCTCTCTGTCAAATTTCAGGTCAATCGAACATCGATTGACCATACATCAAAACGCGGCATTTTCCTCGCGATAAAATCAAGTCTACTGGCGACAGGACCCCACACGGCTTTAAAACTCAAACAAAAGCCTGTGGGTGGTCTTACTTATTGCTTAGGAGGCGTCACCTCAAATTTCAGGTCATTCCGACATCGTTTGACCTAGTTTCGACTTCTGACGACAAATCGGCAACTGTGCGGGACAATGTCTTCGGCTTTCCACAAAAATCAGAAACTTCGCCCTCTGATCTGCACGGCTTCTCTTCAAGTTTTCTGCAGGAAAGTCAGGCCAAAACATGTACAAAAAATGTCAGGAAAATACCGAAAAAGAAAGAATTGGAAAAAATCGGAAAACGACTGAAAACTCGCGACCTAAAGGATCAAAAGTCCCCATGGTCGCCGGCGACCATGGGTGCATGGTCGCCAGCGACCTTGGAAATTCGGGTCGCCAGATTTTCCCCGAAAACCCATTTCTAGGTCCTTTTTCGCTTTCCGAGATGTTTGGCCCCTGTGAATTTTCAAAAATCTAATTTTTGGGGCACGAAACGCGTCAATCCTCATCAGTATCACAGATCCGTCGTCAAAATCATGGGTTCGTCATTGGACACTTCGAAATTGCCAACCGGCCGACCAAGAAAGCACACTTTCTGCCCAACCGATCGAGAAATCGACAGGACAGATGGTATAGGCCCACTGCTAGCAATTAATGTCTGAAGTTATATGATCATCCGACATCAATTGGTATGGAGATCCATCGGCGATCAAGCCTCCTACTCGTGAGAAGAATTCCAAAAGACGCGGCGTGGCCCGCGACTCTTCAAATGCTTTAACGACCACTTAATGCAGTTAATGACCAATTTTATGGCAAATTAATGTGGTCATTTACTCATTATTTTGGATGGCCCAATCAGAAGCCAAGGAATGAGAGTTATAAGTCAAGTGTAATCATGACATTAAAGCATGTAACTCCTCCCATCATGGAGTTTAAAGGTAATTAAAAACCCTTTATTCTCTAACGGCCAATCAAAAGCCAAGAAAGAAGGAGTTACAAAAATACAAATTAAAAACTTGTAACTCCTCCCATCATGGAGCATATAATGCATTTAAAGCTCATAAACCCTCCTCATGGCCACCAAAATCCTATAAAAGGGGGTCATTCAAAGAAGAAAAGAAGATCGAATCCACGGAATCCGAAAAATACACAAGAGAAAACTCTGTCAAAGTTGCTACAATGACATCTCCTCCATGGAAGAAGTCCTGCACCGACCACCACTACAAGGTGCCAAAGTCCCTTGGGGGGCCGCCCCCGCAAGACCTTCTCCTTCTGTCTCCATGGCTTAGACGTAGCTTTTCAGCCTGTTTACTTAGCCTTTTATTGAATATAGGACCTCATCTTGGTCTTTATCCTCTAAAAAACTGAGATTTAAGTTGAGCCAAGTGAATTAAAATCATCATATGTTCTCATCTGAAGGATGATGGCGAAGTCCACACACGACTTGTGATTGTCAATCTGAACGAGTCCCTACAATATCCTGAGAAGTTAGATCCTTTTTTTTCTTGCTTTTCATTGTATTTTGTATTGTTTAAAGAGATATAAAAAAAAATCACAACTCTTGTATTTCCTTTTTTATAAGAATTGTAAATCACCTTTCACGGCAAAAAAAATCACCTTTCACGACAAACAAATGAAAAATCGCCTTTCACGGTATTCAAAACAAACCATATCTCTTTTCTTAAATATATATGCAATGGAAAACTAGAAAAAAGTTGATTTCATTTTCTACTTGTAAAGGTGGATCTACGGACTACCACTTGTCAATTCCAAGTAGAGTAGAAAATCTGGCATACCCGCACACTAAAGGTTGATGTTCGCTTTATCTCCGATCACAAAAAGATTGGACCCCACGGACTCTCACGTCCGTCCCCGATAATCCCGCGAGCGAAAAAGCGAGCCCATCAACCCCCATTCACCATTGGAATTTGTTGTAGCTCTTATCTCTTTATCCTTAACAAAGCATGACATTTTGATATCACAAGTCCACTTTGTCAGCATGACATCTTGATTTCACAAGTCCACTTTGTCAGCCAGTTCATAACCAATCTTTGAAACCTTCACGTGACTACTGCTCATATCGTGGATTTTTCTGTCACCAACTCATCTCTTCTCCTCCGTGCTTGTACAAATGCTGATAGAGAATGATGTCTAAATATACTCATTGATTTACGAATGATCTGTAAATGGAATTTTGGGTTCAACTTGTTCTAAAATTATTTGACCATGTGTTCTTCTTTCAAAACCTATTTCTTTACTTGGACCAATTCGACTTCACAATACTAGTGCCATCATACAAATTGTATTCTATCTTATTTATCAGGAGAGAGCCACATACAATGGGACCTTTATTGATCGATGACATCTTTATCAAAGCTATGTGTCAATTTTGAATCCAGATCCCCCTATCGCATCTAATACAGGCTTTCCCTGTGTAATTGATACCAGAAACTCCATAGTGGCCTCACATGAGGACAGTGCGGCACGTTCATCATCAATCTCATTTCCTCCAATGACATAATTTAAATAAAAGTTTATCCCACCGTTAGATTGTGCACATTTTTTATAACGGGGTTAAGCTATTTGATTAATAATTACATAAGATTGAGCTAGTTATCAGTCGCGTACACAATCTAATGATTGGATAAAATTTTATTAAAGTAAAATTTGAAGATCTATCACTTGAAGGATGGAATTTAAGATGAAAGGTCTATATTATCATCATGTGGACCCATTGTGGGGTTCTAGGCTTCTTTTACCGCGATTACAGATTCAACAGGGGATCTAGATTCCTGGATTCTTGGTTCACAAATTATTATTCCTCAAGCGACCGACATCATTTTGATGGGACGTACAATCCTACAAAATGTTGTAACAAGGTAAGGAACAGCTAGCGTGCCGACCTGATGATATCCTCTGAGTGTTTTTTTTTTTTAAATTACGTAGATATCCCAGTCTTTGACCCAATTACAAGACTGGTGATGCTTGTTAAACCTACTCAAACGCAAGTAGGGAAAATATGGGGCGGTTAATTAGAACACAAAATAAGGGAAGCAAATCCGAAACTCCCAGTGAAAATTGATTGTACATTAGTGATTCATTTCAATTTAATTTTCCTAATTTATCTTTCAGGTTTTGTTATTATTTGAAGAGAATCTCCTAGCGAGAATTTCATAACTTTCTTTTTACCATCAGAGTCTATTTTGCCTACAGAAACTCCTGTCCGGAGAACATGCAGGTTTTAAAATAAGTGAAAGTGATAATCACTTGCATCACTTGCATCCATATAACTTTTGTATTCCACAACTTGAAAGACTGCCCATGTGAGTGGGCCCTTCCCTCCCGTGATGTACAACACCAGACAAGTGAAACATTATCTTTCTATAAAAATGGATTTCTCCCCTACCCTTTTCCCCACGTCGACCATGCAACCACATCCCTACTACAAAAGAGGATATCATGTTTGCTGCATGTGCAGTCAAGTTCTATAGGCCCACTTGGGCCCCACCTTTAATCAGCATAGCCCTTTTGACACTTTGGTCATCCCATAATCTGGCGTCGTATCAAATTTTACAGTCATTGAACCTTCACTCATCATTGAATTAATTATAAAATAAGATCTACGGTTAGGATTAGACTTTAACAATGTTAAATAAAGGATTAGGATAATCTGATGAGACTGTTTTTTTATTTCTCAGCCTTGTCCATAACAAGACCTTCTTATCTACCCTCTTCCAATTGATAGAGTACATGAAACTAAATGGGCCATGAGTCATACATCGTACGAACAATATGCGTCTGCTAACAAAGAGAATAGTGTGATTGAGATGTCCTCTATATATCTTGGAACTTTAGATTCTCTGAGATATGACTAAGAGAATTGATTGAGCTCATTGCTATAAATCCAACAATGGAAGCCACCTTGTTATCCAAACTGCTTATAAAATACTGTCCCATTTTTTTTATCATTAAGAAAAATTTCACCCGACCAGAGTTAGTCCCCAGTCAAGATTCACTCCAAGAGATCTGAACAATCTATATGTAGTGCAATTAACTTCGATCCAAGTGTTCTCTACAAAGTAAGGTGAGGTAGTGATTTTCACAGATATGGATTTCAAAGTAAGCTTCATTAATTGTTAGATTCGCAGCATGTGCTCGAAGAATTCTATTGGCCACTCTCCAGAGAATTTGAACTCTTGCTGTATACCTGCAGGCCCCACATGACTAGATACTGAAACCAGTTAGATCCTTTTTAAGTATTCAACATAGAGAAATTCTTAGTTAAAGGCATGGAACTTCACAAAGGGGCCTGCGTACTGAAATCCAAAAAAAAAAAAAAAAAAAATCCCTCAAAGGAACATGGGGTATCCACAAACTTACATCAAATGGAGTTTTTCTTTTACTGTTGGATCGACCATTTGATGAAACACATGATAATGAATATGCATAAAATTATATTAATCACGTTTTTATAACCTGGTCAATCTAACGGTAGAAGATTGACATGAAATTTCAGAATACAGTACCAGGGGATATTTGGTTTGAATCATTTGGATTCCAATAGATAATATAAGCCCTATGATGGAGTTCCACGGTTTTACTCCTTGAACTCGGGATTACTTTTAGGGCTAGTTTGGAAACTTTACGTGTAGAATAGATCAGTGAGGCAAAACATCAAATCAAGAGACCTGACAATAAAATATAAAATAACCCCAAAGGGTTGGCGGAGTGGTCAGGACCACGGTTCCTCCCTCTTTCGGTTTCCCTCTGGCCCGGAGGGATTAGTCCAGTCCAAAAAAATTGGAAACCTCCTACAAAATATATATATATATATATAAAAGATTAGAAGGGTAAAGCTGCAAAAGGATCCGAATTCACCGAAACGACCTGCCTCTCGATCTTGTGCAAATCTAGTTGCGAGCATTAGGATGGCATCGGATCAAGTTGGCCATAATTGTTTACCTCAAATTTGTCCACCGACAGTCTATATATGGCCGGAAATTCAGAAATTAGATTGGATGGATCATGACAAGATGGGGCCCACCCATACTATCCCTTGTGCTGAAATATGAAGTGCATGAACGTTCTTTTGTGCCTTGGATTTTGCGGTAAGTCACGGGCAACACAGTCACTAGAGGTTAAAAACGAATCGTATTCCTTTGGAAGCCATGTCCCTTAAAGGAATATCACACTACTGGCAACAATAAAGAGAGGGGAGTAGAGACAAAACCCATTCCAATGTAGCGTTTACAAGTCAAAAGCACGGTGACAAAAATCTCAATCAATAGGACTGAAATAGGAATTTGATACAGGCCAATGATTTGTTTAGGTCTATAAGAAAGACCCATTTGTGTTGTTGAGTTTATTAAACCAGTGAGGGAGAGAGTGAGGAAACCACCTCTCTCCTAAGCATGGGGAAGTTTGTAGCAGCCAATGTCTTGCTTCTTGTTATCATCAACCTAGGAAACTTGCTTCCTGCTCTTGCTTGTCAATACTGCCCATACCCAACTCCTCCTACTAAGCCTCCAAAGGTATTGCCGCCCAAGTTACCACCTAAACACCCTCCAAAGGTTAAGCCATTGCCACCCCATGGAAAGCCGCCGGCCTATCCACCGAAGACGCCGGCTAAGCCTCCACCCCATGTCAAGCCACCCCACACGAAGCCACCACCCCATATCAAGCCACCCTACACGAAGCCACCACCCCATGTCAAGCCACCCTCCACGAAGCCACCACCCCATGTCAATCCACCCCATGTGAAGCCACCACCCCATGTCAATCCACCCCATATGAAGCCACCACCCCATGTGAAGCCTCCAGGCTACACTCCATACCCACCTCCCCCAACTGGAGTATTGCCAAAGCCTCCTACTTACCCTCCTAAGCCACCACCCCATGTCAATCCACCCCATAAGAAGCCACCACCCCATGTGAAGCCTCCAGTCAACACTCCATGCCCACCTCCCCCAACTGGAGTATTGCCAAAGCCTCCTACTTACCCTCCTAAGCCACCAGTTGTTCCCATTCCCAAACCTCCTATTAAGCCCCCTACCCCACCAGTGGTGTACCCTCCAGTGGTGCCTAAGCCTCCTATCAAGCCCCCTACCCCGCCAGTGGTGTACCCTCCAGTGGTGCCTAAGCCTCCTACCAAGCCCCCTACCCCACCAGTGGTATACCCTCCAGTGGTGCCTAAGCCTCCTATCAAGCCCCCCACGCCACCAGTGGTATACCCTCCAGTGGTGCCTAAGCCTCCTATCAAGCCCCCCACGCCACCAGTGGTATACCCTCCAGTGGTGCCTAAGCCTCCTATCAAGCCCCCCACGCCACCAGTAGTGTACCCTCCAGTGGTGCCTAAGCCTCCTATCAAGCCCCCCACGCCACCAGTTGTTTACCCTCCAGTGGTGCCTAGGCCTCCTATCAAGCCCCCCACGCCACCAGTAGTGTACCCTCCAGTGGTGCCCAAGCCTCCTGTTAAGCCCCCTACCCCACCAGTGGTGTACCCTCCTGTGGTGCCCAAGCCTCCTGTTAAGCCCCCTACCCCACCAGTGGTGTACCCTCCTGTGGTGCCCAAGCCTCCTGTTAAGCCCCCTACCCCACCAGTAGTGTACCCTCCTGTGGTGCCCAAGCCTCCTGTTAATCCCCCTACCCCACCAGTGTACCCTCCTGTGGTGCCCAAGCCTCCTGTTAATCCCCCTACCCCACCAGTAGTGTACCCACCTGTGGTGCCCAACCCTCCTGTTAAGCCCCCTACCCCACCAGTAGTGTATCCTCCAGTGGTGCCAAAGCCACCATCGCCTCCAAGTAAGAAACCATGCCCCCCTCCCCCTCCCCCTCCAACAGGTCAAGAAACATGCCCCATAGACATTCTCAAGCTAGGACCATGTGTAGACTTGTTAGGTGGTCTGGTGCACATTGGAATAGGCAGTAGTGCCAAGGACACATGTTGTCCAGTGCTCCAAGGGCTTGTTGACTTGGATGCTTCAGTCTGCTTATGCACAACCATCAAGGCCAAGGTTCTCAACATCAATCTCATCATCCCCATTGCTCTCCAGGTCCTCATGGACTGTGGCAAGACCCCTCCTAATGGTTTCAAATGTACTTCCTAAAGCATGCTACATTGTTGCCTTGCCTCTGGCCATTGTAATGTATAAAGTGAGAATTTCAAGAGCCTGGATGGGCACAATATTCAGTATAAGCTCGAGAAGAATGTCTTGCATGTGAGTGTGACACTGTTAGACGACAGGAGATTTTCATGTTGTAATGGAGTTTACTGTCCATGTATTAGTCTATTTCCAATCCATGTTATTTCCCTTTGAACGAATAATAATGTCTAGAAACTTGAAGAGAAGTTCAGGCACTTTCTCCTTTCATTTTTCTTAAGTGACTGCCCTTGGTTACTGTTTGTAAGAATATACAAGCTACTATCACTTTCACAAAAATTCTAGATGCATGTATTGAAAATAGAGGATTTGACATTTCCACGTCCCTTTCATGACATTGTCTCTTAATGTCACCAAAATTTATTATTTGTGGTACATTTTTATATTTTACATTTTTTGCCGAGGATCCCTTGGAGGATCCCTTGGTATCATGCGTTTTGGATCCGGGTAGCTTTTTTAACTTTTAAAATTTGAATCCTATGAACTTTTAATATTTGGATCCTATGATGGGTTTATGATATTATGGGATGAAGGGCAAAAAAGTTAAAAAAAAAAAAAGTAGTCAAATGATTCTCGAAACATTTTATGAATTTTAGTCATAAAATTAGAGATTGAATATTTAATGGGCATTGAAATGTCAAATTCTCTTGAAAATATTACAAAATCTTCGGGTGATTTATCTCCAAAAGGTTAACCTTTATCTTGAAAATTCATCCCAGAGTATGCACTATATAGACACTGCAATGTGATGCATATCTCCAAATCTCGCTCATCTAATTATTTTTATGTGGGGTATTTTCAATCCAATGATGATTATAACTTTGACCAAACTGTCATGTATGAACTTGGGTATTAATCTACATCATGTCTTCGATTGAGCAAAGCGGGTCGCAAGGTAGTGATATTTTAAGGAATATACCGTACTTTATTGGTGTGGTGTATTGATACAATGGTCATTTCTCTTTTTATGTATTTGTATTTAAGGCCGGATCCTTTCTTGTGTCTATTACATGCTTCCAATGTAATAGATAAAGATGTCCATAACTCTACCTTGTGGCCCACATAATGATAAATTGGACTCTTCAAGATGAATGTGATCCTTAACCTCACTTTTATAGGAGTGGGTCACACCACTAGATTAAGCGCATGATTGATTATGTTTAAGGCATATTGTTAGTAATATATAAGATTGTGTTAATCACATCATCAGTCATGTGCTCAATCTGATGGTGGAACCACTCGTATTGAAGAGATTTGAAGATATGTCACGGGAGGGTATAACATTTATGGTGATGGAAATTAACCACTCCACCGCTCCTATTGAAGTGAAGATTTGAAAAGATGCGAATAAGGAATAAATCGATGAGTTCACCTGGAGATTAGATTTGATTTGAATTATATTAGACTAGTATAATTATCTGACTATTCGTCGTTTGATTACATCTCCTTATCATGTGATTAAGTTTCGTATTTTAAGCCAAATTATGTTAACTCGTTTGAGTAAATACGGTTGATGTGCTATATAAATAGCCATTGGCAATTCTTAATAAAACCACTTCAGAGATTTGACAAAGATGCAGTCCATAAACTTTCACCTGTATATCTATGAATTAGTTCATTAAATTTGTCCAACTCAAACTCGGAATCAAATAAATGAGAAGATGACTTAAATGAATCTAGCTACCACCCTCTCTAAATTTCCTGACTCGAATGTAATAGCATTATATGAAAGCTTAGTGAAGCACCCTTCCCAAAAGATCCATACTCTCTTGAGAAGGGTGAGCAAATGGAGTGAGATAATGTATGAACTTGTAGAGATAAAATTAACATGTGATCATTCACATTGATAAAAATGCGTCGGCAATGGGCAAAGCCAAAACCAGTCATTTTCTATGGACATGGATGGGATATGGACAAAGTTAAAAAAGGTCCAGCAAGATTAAGACCAGGATCAAGAAATAAGATCAGATAATGAACAACAGAGTAGCCGATTGCCACACACTATATATCTTTATTTTCAAAGTTGGATCAGCTTGTTTCCGGAAAAAGTTAGAATGAGTTGCACATTTTGAACTAGGTAAAGACGACAAATAGAATAGCTGTGACTATTTAATGAAGTGGGGACAAACGGAACTCGATCACATGGATTTTGTACATTATATATATATATACCAATGTAAAACATGTGTAATTGGGCTTTTTTTTTTTTTTTTTTGCTATTGGAGGGTCTCAATCCAACCTCCGGGTGCAGAAAAAAGTCAGGTAAACTCCTCTTGTAGTCCGAGTGTGATAGTGCAATTTCAAATTTACAACCTTCAGATGCAAACTATGTTCATAAGCCAACTTAGCTATTACTTGGAGTTGTAATTGGCTCACTTTGGAAAAAGAGAAAGGTAAAAAAAAAAGAAAGGAATAAATTAACTTTCACCGTGGTAAAGAGACTCCAGCCGAGAGACTTTTACCTTAATGGCAAAAGGTAGTGGGAAAGTTCTCCTGCCGCAGTAATTTTACCTCATGCCTGTCTAACCGCCTGAAATTTTTACCTCAAAAAGTGAGGTAGTATCCAATAAAATACAGTCTTGTGCTATTTTACATTTATTTTACTCACCGTTAACTTTTTTTTATTGATGCGATATTTACTTAGTTCTTAATTTACTAGTAAACTAAACAAACATGAATTAAAAGAACTTAAAAAACAAGAGCAAAATAATATATTTATACTTTATTATATTTAACTTAGAAAAATACTCGATTTGGATGTACGGTGAATTGAAGTATGGTGAGGTTAAGCATCAAATCAAGAAAGAATAAAATTTTAGGTGTTATGGTGGTGTTTTATTTTTAGTTGTTTGATATGTAATCTTTTTGACTTTTTGTATAGAAAATTAGAAAGTTTTTTGTCTTTTAGTGGAGAAAGATTTTGCTTTTTTGACTTTTTTTTAAAAAAAATTCGAAGGGAATATTAAAATTGTGTACTTTTAATATAACCATTGTCATTTCTTGTCTGAATTCATTTTATTTTACTTTAATTACTTAATTGTCAAACACGCCAGGAGCAATAGGGTTGAAATAAGTAAATTTCTCTGTTCTTTTTATTTTTTTTGTGTGGGGGGGGGGGTTAACCAAGAGAGCTTGGGCCACAAATTGGGGGAATGGGGTTTAAAAAACTGTTCCAATTTTTACACAAAATAAAGTAATAGAGAAACCTTTTAAACTCCTGTACTTTTCAACATTGTCATAATTTTCAAGCGTCGTCCACAGGCTGGACTTTCCCAAGTGAATAGTCTGTCCGTTTCAATAAAGTAGGGCTCTCTTTTCACGGTGGATACCTGTAATGTTGCAATCGTTTCTTGTGTGTTACTTCTTTGGTGGGGTCCACATTATCAATATTGACTGAATTGAATGATCGATATATATGGGGTAATTATTCAAAACGCCCATTTTTAAAATATCCTTTTTTTTATCTTTTTTTTTTTTTTATGGGGAACACCTTGAGTCAATCTAGTCTTGTTACACATGCAATCCCACTAGAAATATAGTCACAAGTCTAAATTTAATACTCATCCAATTTTTATTTACAATTGAATTGAAATCTAAAAAAAAAAAATAATACTTCTAAAATCATTGAATTTTGAGACCATATATCAAAGCATTAGAATGACGTCATCGAGTCAAAATTTTGTTCATAGATTTTCCAAACTCCTTTACTTGGAACCGGGTCCCCAAATAGGGAAACCCTATTTGGACCAAACAGGGTGGGGCACACAGGGGGCGGCTGTGGGGGCGGATGATAGAGAACTATCATCCGCCCCCACAGCCACCCCTTATGTGTCTCCCACTCTTTGGTCCAAACAGGGGCCCTGTACTTTCCACCGTTGTCATATTTTTCAATTGGAAACGGGGACCAAACAAGGAGGCCGGTTTGGTCCAATGAAGGGTTGACACATGGGAAAGAGGAGTCAAATCAGCTCACATCCCATTTCCTCTAATGAATAAAAAAAAAAATTCCTTCGTCCAAACTGGGGATTTGTTTCCATTTTTCAATTGTGCTCCACAGGCTGGACTTTCCCAAGTCAAAAGTCTGTCCGTTTCTAAAAAGTATGGGCTCTCTTTTCTTGGTGGAAATACTGTGGGTTCTCATACACACTTGAAATGTGGCAATCGTTTCTCGTGTGGTCCTTCTTTGGTGGGGTCCTCATTATCAACATTGAATCATCAATAATAATTCAATATATATGGTTTTATTTTTAAAAGTAGTTTAAAATGAAATATAAAATTGAATATCCAAAAATGCCCATCAAATGTTCTCTTTTTAAAAATAAATAAATAAATAAACAAAGGACATGGGGTGGGTGATGAATACCCTGCCATTAATCTTGTAATTCATATCCTACGAAATTCAAGACCTTATCTACATCTCTATCTTATATCATTCACCATTCACCTATTCTTTATTAGAGCTTGATTGACCATAAATTTCTATTTCCTCAATTCCATGAACAAGGCCAAACTAACAAAAAAAAAACCTTCTATTCTAATACACCAATAAGAAGAGTGAGTCATAATAGGGAAAATGAAGTCTCATATTGCAAGACATGCAGTTGAAAAGGAGGAGAAACAATCATACAAGATGAAATTTGGTAATGCTTCGTCCATGACATTTTTAAAGAGGACCCATTTGTTTGTTTGGAATTGAGTTCCTAAAATTCATGGTAAATGGGTTCACGAATATAAAAGAGGTGACCAGTAAAGGACCTAAGATGGAAATTTAGATGAGACCTAATGATTCGGTGATCAATTTCGGCTAAAGGGATGATTATGTGACAACCATAACTGGATCCTCACTTTTGCCTCTTCATTTTAACTACTTTGATAGGTATGCACTTCTTATTTATAGGAATCTAGTTCTTCCCTAACAAGGAACCCCACATAAAATCAAGTGGATTCAGGTACGACCCCTTATAACACCTATTGGGAGTGTAATACCACTAGAGAACTGTACCGGAATAGTATGGAATGATAAGGGCTTGTTTAGCTGCAGCATTTCTAGCAAAACTTTCCTTTATCTAGAATTTCTAATAGCAATGTAAGTTCTATCTCAGTACAATTCCAAATTCCAAATGGCCCGTTTGAATCAGGAGAATTCTCTCAACTAGTATTCCAAATGACACTTTTGCCATACAGAATTCTTAGAAATCCAGCATTTGAAATTCTAGACATCTTATGAGTATTTTAAATTTTTATTTTTGGGGCAACATTTGAAATTCTCTAAATACTTTAAATAAAATATCCTAAAATATTTGGAACAAAACAGGCCCATAAATATTGAGAGGTTCGTATTGTCAGTAGGTGGGGTAGTTCAACACTACCCTCAACTTCCAAGAAGCAACAGTGAGATACTTAAAAGGATCAGAACTCCAACAGTAGACTTCATTGGGGCTGTTTATTTGCAGAATATTTAGAAACGAGTGATCACAAGACTCTTGCATCTGTCACTTCCTGTTTCTCAACTTTATTGTGGCTACACCATCTGTTCAAACGCACTAAGTGCCTCCTATACCGGTAGAGTGACAAGAGTAACAAATCTAGTTTGTTTCACTGTATAGTGATGTAGAGTGATGTAGAATGTTGATGGAGATGTTGCACGCACAAGTTGTGCCTACACATCTGTACGCACCTGTCGATATGTGTCGGCCATGTAAATTCAAAGGGACTATTGCAAGCATAGTATTGTCATTAGATAGACATAAAGTGGCTGTATTTATGGGGCACTGCTTGTATAGCAAATAAAAGTGCTTGATACTCCAGCTACTTAAAATATAGTAGGTCCATTGGATGTAGTTTCTATTTTCCCTTTATGTAGTTTCTATTTTTCGTTTTTTTAAGGTTGGCCTAGTGGGCAAGGGAGAGTAAGCAAAATTATTCGTATAGGGATCGATCCCTGGTTGGGGCTATTGAGAGTGTGCTATCATCAGCATCCACTTTGTTATTCCCACTATATGTTTGTTAGTTATTCATTCAAAATGATGACAGATTGGACATTTGGTAGTATACAGTGAACACATTTTCATTTTTTCTCCTTTCCATACAAAGTTTTTTTGCATTTAGTATTCAAATAGGCTCTACAAGCTTTCATACGTCCTAAATATAATTGAGTGTTACTTTATATTTCATAAGTTTTTTCTTATGTTACTAGGCTAAATCTTTCTCCAACTTAAAGTAACCTGACTATATATATCATACTCATTCGCTGTTGAAACTCTCCAATCATCTCAATCCAAACCCTAAAATCTGTTGAGAGGGATTACAGAATAGGACTGAGGTTCAAGTCCGGACAAATTAAGTGGGGGCAGTCTCTACTGTATCTTCTTGTTCATTTTCAAGTCCGGACATGGATCTGTCACTGCAGACTGATACACAGCAGTATTTTGACAGATAAGATTCAGTCTATGGCCTGTCATTTTGGCCCGTTGTCAATGCAAAAGAGCCTCTCAATGAGTGTATGGTAAATTTGAGCAGTTCAAATTTATAAAATCCAGCAAATGTTTATCAATGCTTAAAAGAGGGCCAACCTAGCCCATGCTTGACATCTCGTTCTCCAATCTTTATTTGTCTAAATGTCTAATACAGGTAGATGTTTGAAAAATAAGAGCATTTGGTACACGATTCTACCTTGGCATCTCTATTTTCACTATATTTGTCAGTGTCTAATGCATTTAGAGGTTTGGAAAATAAGAGTATTTGGCACACGATTCTATCCTCTACCCATTTTAGAGAACTAGAGGCAAACCTCTTAAAATGAAAATCCCCATTTTAGTGCTTGTGAAGAGAAAGAGCAAAGCCTCTTTTTACGATGGCTCTATTTTGGATGGCTTTGTTGAAAAACGAGTGGAAATACCAAACAAGGCCCTAGTGGTAGTGGAATAATACAACCAAACAAGGCCCTAGCCTCATCATTTTGCCCAATCAAGTCACCGACTTACTAGGGCTCAATTTGGTGCACTTTGTATATCTAGATATAGGGTTCTGATGGAATAATGCAACTTCACCACATAAATCTCATCTCTATTGTGGTTTTCTTATTGATCTCGTTTATCATTGTGGAATTCTCAACATCAATCACTGCAACAGATGAGCCCGACTGGAACTTTCTTAGAAAATTATTTTCTGCACTTTGAAACTTGCGTTACGCCACCCATCCAATCATTTTTTAACACATTACAAAATCATTCAGGTTAGGGAAAATTTCTAAATTACTTATGCTCTGTGGAAAGATAACTTGAAAATAATGTTCATGGTACAAAATCCCAACATGATAGCGCAATTACCGCAATACCAGCAGTAACAAACATATTATGATAAAGTTAGAAGAACAGAATTAAGTCTACAAACATTCAGGTCATCTCCTCAGTGCTGCTGTTTGTTGCAAGGCACTCTTGAAATTACAGAGGACCTACTTACATGGACTACATAATAGGTTACAAGACTCTCCAGATTCCATTATCATGCACTATCTAACCTATACAGAAGCTAGCTTTTTTTCTTCCAAGTCATTGACCACAAAAATAAATGAACCGGAAATCCCTATATATACAGAACCTTCCTGAATTTGGTAGCAGCTTTTTATCAAGATAAGAAATAGTTGAAAGGAACTACAGTGTTAACAAGAGAAAAAATAGATGAAAGGTAGAATGGGTACCAATAAGAACTCAACTCATGCAGATTGAGGAACTGCATGAAGCTTCAACTGCCTAAGACCATTGGATTTGATGCAAATTATTTTAACTGATCATTAAGATCAAATAAAAAATATCAGCAGGAATCATGCAAACTATAGAAAAAAAGGTTCTTGATATGAGTCTTAAGAGTTTTGGAATTTTTTTTTTTTTTGCTAGGTCGGCCGACTGGCGAGGAGTCAATCCCTAGGCACGTGTGTGATACTATGGCAAGGTGCCAACACCACTCAACCAAGAGTGTGTTGGCTTAAGAGTTATGGATTTGAGTTGTTCTTCAAGAAGTCATTTGGGGTTATCAGAATCATGATGGAAGGAAAAAGTTCAGGATGACACATTCCTGGAATGGCTTGCGAAATGAGCATAGAATGTGAATATCTATGACCTTTTAATAGGAGAGAAATAATGAGCAATGCTTGAACCCCTTTTGGCTGTATTAGCACGCTTGTGTGGGCGAATCCAACCTCGTACTTCCTGCTGGATTTCTGGAGGGAGTTCATCAATCACAGAGGGGTCTATGTCTTCAATCTTGTATTCCCATGTTTCACTTCTCTGCACAACCTGTTCAGTAATTGGTGCAGGATTCATAGTATCTTCCTCTTGATGCAGAGGTCCTCCTTGTTCTTCAATCTTGCATTCCCATGTTTCACTTTTCTGTGCAACCTGTTCAGCACTTGGTGCAGGGTTCATAGTATCTTCCTCTTGATGTGGAGGTCCTCCTTGTTGCTCCACTTGATTCCGTCCCAAACAGCCTTCACTTCCTGAGTGGACATTACAGGGGATAAATATTTCAAAGGGGCATTTGAATGCGACCAAAATTTGTAAGAGGTTTGAATATTTTTTTAGAGCAGCTGGTTAACCTTTTTTTTTTTTTGTTCTAGTACTCACGCACACTCACTCAAGTCCTTCACCATCAACACTACAGCCAGGGGACTGATTCCTGGTTTCTTTTGTGAAAGGGGGGAGGTGAGATGCCTCACCAACTGAGTTAACAGTGGATTTTTTAGCAGCTGGTTAATCAATGTTCTATATTAGGGACAGCACTAAATTTGGAAATCGCCAATGTGGGGTGGTATCTTTCTGAGAGGAGCCAGAAAGTCAGCATAGGATTCGTCGTAGAAGTGTGAAATGAGGAATCCACAAAATCCCTCTAGAATTCCATCGCTCAAGCATAGGAATAATGTGGATTCATCACCTCATGGATTCCATGGAATGATTCCATACAACCAAACAATCCAATGATGTGATTTCCAATTTCTGCACCACCACAAATGTACAATGGAATGGGTATCCATTCCAACAAAAATTTCAGACTAGTTTGGAATCAGTTATATCCAAATGCACTGGAGTGCTGAACAAGTATGACAAGAAGATACCTAAGATTGATAACGATTTACTATCCTGGAAGAACTCATCAGATTCTTGCTTCGATGAAGAGCAAGAAGGATTGCCAACATGAAAGAATTTTAAAATTGAAGTTCCCTAACACAAAGAAGATTGCAAAATTATAGTTTGCAACAAAAAGTGCATGGCATACCAAAAGCTCAAATGAAACTAAACAATATACATAAATATTTGCATATATATACATTCAAATATGACAGTGTTAGTGTACTAATGCATCAACCCAAGAAATCACTAAAGCAAAACAACCAGAAAAAGTAACAAGTTCTTGTCGTTGCAACTTGCAAGAATCTGCCACAAAAGACATCAAACACTACATCCACCATACAGGTTAATTATATTAAAGTTCGCCCAATAAAATTGGTGCAGGTATCAACCCATTCAAAATTGTAGTAGCCATTGTTATCAAAATCCTACAATTTGTATCCCAAATCCTAAAGAAAATGATTCGTATCTATGCAATGAATCCCATTTATAGATGATTTTTAGGATTTAGGAGTGAATCTCATGATTCGATACTCGTATCATCGAACCTTACAATTCAAGCAATTTGGCTGAACAAGAATAGCTGCAACCAATAATTAATATTAAAAACCTTTTACATTTTTTCTTTCCTTTTGTCTTTCCTTCTTTTAGTGTTTTAACAAAATCTCTTAAGAATTTTTGGCTTTGAGGAGGTTTTAAAGATGAATAAAGAACATGCATTTAATTAAAGTATTCAACTGTATATATATGGGGATCATCTATATTTTCTTCTTCTTTTTATTTTTTATTTTTTTGGTTTTATTTCTTCATGAACACTTTCTTAACTTCAAGAGATTTCCTACTATGTAAGATTGATGGTTTGTATTTTATTTTATTTTTATATTTTGATTTAGAAATAAAACAAAAATATATATCGATACCTTAAACTTATTTAACCATTTACACATCATTTATTATATATTAATATCATTTATGATATTCTTAATATGATTATATGATAGACTTGTCATTTTATGTATACTGCTATGAATGGGAAAATGGTTAAATTATGAGTAACTACTTTTTTTTTTCCTTTTTTAACTTTAAATTATTTTTTTATTTTTATTAGAAAAATTAAAAAATCCTATGATTTGGAACACGACTCATGGGTATGAATGATTTGTGATACAATTCCAATTTTCAGAACAATGGTAGCCCTTTATGGTTAACTACAATGCAAAATATATATATAATGGTCTACAGAAAAGTGTTATAACTTTAATATTTAGAGCTTGTGGAGAATTTTCCTACGAGTAGACTGCACATGCAGTCCAACTCTATGGGGACCACTTGGGTTCACCTTTGATTGGTGTCAATGGTGGACCTACATACACTGGGCTGGGGGCTGAAGCCCCTCCAAATTGGAAAAAAACCCATAAGGGCCCTTAAGCCCAGCCCCCACTTAAAAATAGCCCAAGTCCCCAGTGCCCACAATCCCTTATTCCCTATTCACTTCAACCTAAACAGTAAACCCCTTTCTCTGTTTCTCATCTCTTTCCCTCTCCCTCTCAAAAATCCCCATCTCAGGCTACTGGCTACCGGCATCGGCACGACGCCATCCCTCACTCCGGCAAGCGGCAAGGTAGGTACTCATCCCTCACTCCGGCAAGCGGCAAGGTAGGTACTCATCTCTCTCTCTCTCTCTCTCTCTCTCTCTCTCTCTCTCACACACACACACACACACACACACACACAAGAGGTAAAAGAAGACAATGAAACGATGTTTGTTCTCTTGGAAAACAATGTTTGTTTTTCCTTAGAGCATGCCTATGTTGGGGTATCCTTGACATAGCCGGTCCTAAGCCCGGACAAAGGAGGAGGGTTGTGCGTTAGGTAGCCGACAACCAGCACAATACTCAGTCGGATTTCTTTATGGATTTGAGACCTAATGAGATTTCGTGGGGGCGTCCCCTACTTAGCGACGCGCTGTATGGTCCGGGTACAGTGATAAGTGAGCAAGGACCGCTGCATCGGCGCCCGGGTGCAATGCTAAATAGGCAAGGGTCCTCACACTTTATTGGACGAGTGTGGGGGGTAAGAAAACTAGTCCAAAACAGAAGGCTGAGATTGGGTACTTGGAACATTGGGAGCCTAACTGGGAAACTTATGGAAGTGGTGGATACAATGGAAAGGAGACGAATCGCAATTGCTTGCTTGCAAGAGACAAGATGGGTGGGACACAAAACTAAAGAGATTGAGAGGACTAGGGTATAAGTTATGGTATACGGGACTTAATAGATCGAGGAATGGGGTCGGCATAGTGGTAAACAAGGACTTAAAGGAAGATGTAGTTAATGTAAAGCGCTATAGAGATAGGATTATTGCAATTAAGTTAGTGTTAGGAGAAGAGATAGTGAACGTAATTAGTGCTTATGCCCCTCAGGTGGGCTTAAGAGATGGACATAAGGAGAAGTTTTGGGAAGACTTAGAAGGAATGCTACTAGAGATACCCCAAGGAGAGATGGTCTTCATAGGAGGAGATTTGAACGGTCATGTAGGACGCAACATAGATGGATACATAGGAGTACACGGGAGACATGGATACGGTAATAGAAATCAAGAAGGGAAGGATATCTTGGAGTTTTCAGTGGCTTATGATCTCATGGTAACTAACACCTTTTTTAGGAAGAGAGAGGAGCATTTGGTGACTTATAAGAGTGGCTCATCGAGGACACAAATTGACTTCTTCTTAACTAGGAAAAGAGACCGCTTAGCTTGTAAAGATTGCAAGGTTATACCGGGGGAGAGCTTGACTTCCCAACATAGGTTATTGATCATAGATGTGCAGCTACAAAGGTGGACTAGAAAAAAGTTGTATAGATGCTCAAGGATTAAATGGTGGAACCTGAAAGGTGATAAACAACTAGCTTTAAGGGAAAGAGTACTAGAGGAAGACGTTTGGGCGATAGATGAGAGTGCAAATAATATGTAGGATAACGTAGCAGAGTGTATTAGGAGGGTAGGGAAAGAAGTCTTAGGAGAATCCAAAGGGAGTGCTCCGGTACAGAAAAAGGCATGGTGGTGGAGCGAAGCCGTCCAAGACAAGATAAGAGTTAAAAGAGAGTGCTTTAAAACTTGGCAAAAGGATCGAAATGAAGCGAACTTGGAGAGGTATAAAGAAGCAAAAAGAGAAACAAAAAAGGCAGTTAGTGAGGCCAAGGCAAAGGCATTTGAGGAGCTATATAGGCGGCTTGACACTAAGGAAGGCGAAAGAGAGATATTCAAGCTTGCTAAAACCAGAGATCGGCGGACCAAGGACTTAAACCAAGTTAAATGCATTAAGGATGAGGATGAAAATGTATTAGTAAAGGAAGAGGAGATAAATGAGCATTGGAAGAGCTACTTCTACAAGTTATTTAACGAAAGCAGTAGTAGTGACATACAATTGGGGCAGCTTGTCATTTCTAGAGAATAAGCGAATCATATGTTTTATAGGAGAATCAGTAGGGAAGAAGTTAAAAAAGTATTGAAAAGAATGAAGAATGGGAAAGCGGTTGGGCCAGATGGTATCCCTATTGAGGTCTGGAGGTGCTTGGGGGAGGATGGCATTAGTTGGTTGACAAAGCTTTTTAATGTAGTGTTAAAGAGCAAAAAGATGCCTAATGCATGTAGGAAAAGTATTCTTATACCCATATACAAGAACAAAGGAGATATTCAGAACTGTGCGAACTACCGTGGAATTAAATTGATGAGCCATACGTTGAAATTATGGGAGAGAGTTATTGAGAGAAGACTAAGAAGAACAACAAACGTTTCAGAGAATCAATTTGGTTTCATGCCTGGGAGATTAACTGTGGAGGCTATTTTTCTCCTGAGGAGGTTAATGGAACGGTATAGAGAAGGTCAGAGAGATTTACATATGGTGTTCATTGGCTTGGAGAAGGCCTATGACCGGGTTCCAAGGGAGATTCTTTGGAGAGTTCTGGAAAAGAAAAGAGTGTGTGTCGCATATATTGAGGCAATAAAGGATATGTATGATAGAGTCGTGACATCTATAAGGACGACTGGCGGCGAAACTAAGGAGTTTCCTATCACGATTGGTCTACACCAATGCTCAGCGTTAAGCCCGTACTTGTTTGCCCTAGCTATGGATGAAATTACAAGACATATCTAGGATGAGGTGCCGTGGTGTATGCTATTTGCAGATGACATTGTTTTAGTGGATGAGACGAGAGAATGAGTGAATGCTAAACTAGAATTGTGGCGGAAAACGTTAGAGACAAAAGGATTTAGACTAAGTCGATGCAAAACTGAATATATGGAATGCAAGTTTAGTCAAAGGACACCTGGTAACATAGAAGTAAGTTTGGGCACACAAAAGATTGTAGAGAAAGAAAACTTTAGGTACCTTGGATCTATGGTGCAACATGATGGAGGGATTGATACTAATGTAAGTCACAGGATTCAGGCCGGGTGGACCAAATGGAGGAGTGCTTTGGGGGTCTTGTGTGATAGGAAAGTCCCCTTCAAGGTTAAAGGAAAGTATTATAAGGTGGCGGGACGACCAGCGTTGTTATATGGATCAGAGTGTTGGGCAGTAAAGCATAATCATGTCAAGAAGATGGAAGTTGCGGAGATGAGAATGCTAAGATGGATGTGCGGGATCACAATGAGAGATAGGATTAGGAATGAGGAGATTAGGGGCAAAGTAGGAATAGCACCGATTGGAGATAAAATAAGAGAAAATCGACTGAGATAGTTCGGCCATGTTAGAAGGCGTCCAACGGAGGCACCTATTAAAAGGTGTGAAAGCATGGAGATTGCCAGGAGTAGGAGAGGGAGAGGGAGACCCAAGAGAAGTTGAAAAGAAACTATTAAACATGACCTTGCCTACATGGATCTAATGGAGGACATGGCCCTAAACAGATTTGATTGTCGTCGTCAAATCCATATAGCCGACTCCACCTAGTGGGAAAAGGCTTGGTTTGGTTTGGTTTGGTATGTTAGATACCCAATCCCAATGCCAATGCAAGGGACATTCTCTAGGGCTAGTGGAATCAGAAACTCTCCAAACTAGTGGAGTGAAGCTGCCGGTGGTGGTCAGCACATGGTACGAGGACAAAAGGGTGTCACATTTTCCAACTTCTAGTTTTATATTTTTATTCTTGTTCTTGAACAGTTGCACTGACTTTTCCATTATTCCATATGTTAACAAACCTTCATGTAGGCTTTAAATGGTGATTATGATGTTGTTATATTTTGATGATTGATGAAGATGATGATCCACCCAATGGCAATGGGCTTGATTTTTTTTCTTCTTATGTGAGTTTGTTCCTAATTCCTATCAAGAAAAAAGTGGCTGTTGAATTTTGCTTTCAAAGTGATTTTTGCGGTTGAGATCCTTTGCTAAAATTAGAAAATCTGTTTTGGAAAGACCCCTGCCCCGAATATTCTCTTGGCTGATATGTGAAGGTTATGACTTTGGCTAACATGTAAAGGTTTTTGCTATGGCCGATATGATATTATGGTGTCACGCACCAATGCACCATGTATTAGAATTATGGTTGAGAAGCACAAGTTCTCAGTAATAAAGACCAAGATAGTTCACCATAACAACTTTTCAATTTATCTTAATGATTTATTGATTATGACTGGTCATTGTTTAAATGACTTTCAATCAGATGTTTCTCAAGTGGGTTGTTTTCCGCTGTTATTTTCCTTCTCTAATAGGCTTGGCAACTGGCAAGATAATCTCGGAGACCTTCCTTTCGCAGATTCATATCTGGTTGAGGTGCGTGCTTATTTTCCTTTCAAATTCTTGTAGTTGTATGTCATTAGTTTAGATTGGAAGAAAATAAGTTAAATGTTTGGTTGAGGTGTGTGCTAATTGCTATGTTAAGCTAGTGCTTTCATAAATTTGTGAGCCTCTTTATTAGATTTGATACAAAATAATGATTTATTTATTTTAATTATGATTTGTTCAGGTTGTTTTGAGTGAGAATATTGGTTTTGATTTATTGAAAGTATGACATTTCCAAATCTAATGAAAAGCAATTGGATTAAAACAATTAAAAGTTAGATAAAATAGTTTGTTTCGGTCCACTTGGTGAGATTGACAAATTTCATCATCTAGAAATAGGACACAATTGACTTGTTTGCATATTGCTTCAACCAAGGTCTTGATTGGTTATGCTCTTCATCAATTTGAACCAGATATGGAAAATTATTTCAAAAGAAAAGCTGATGATCTAGCGTCTCCAACTCTAGAGAGTGGTAAAAATGATCAAGCACAATCAACCTTGAAGAAAAGTCGTGTATCAGTTGATTTTGAAAATCTTCCCGCAGATCCTGGATTACGTTGTCCAATCTCAAGTTATCATCCTATGGACCGGGATGAAATAAGAAGAATGTATCTGCAAAAGGGCCCTTGTCAGCCTCATGACCATAAATTCCCTTATACGCAGTTTGGACAACAGAAGAGGCGGTTTAATGCTACTTGGTTTAAGGATTATGGAAGTTGGATGGAGTACAGCATAGAAAAAGATGTTGTGTTTTGCCTATGTTGTTACCTCTTTGGAGATCAAGCACGAAGCGATGCTTTTGTAACTGAATGATACAAGAATTGGAAGAAAAAAGAAAGATTTGCAGATCATGTGGGAGGGCCTAATAGTGCTCACAATCAAGCATACGAGAAGTGTCAGAATTTGTTAAATCAGAAGCAACACATTGAGACATTTATTGAAAAGCAATCGGATCAAGCTCGAAGAGAGTATCGAATCCGTTTGAAGGCAACGCTTAGTTCCATTCGCTTTCTTTTACGCCAAGGGTTACCTTTTCGTGGTCATGATGAATCTGAGGATTCAAATAACATGGGTAACTTTCTTGAGTGTTTGAAATTTCTTGCTGATCATAATAAGACTATTAAAGGAGTTTTATTGGAAAATGCCCCAGAAAACTTGAAATTGACCTCGCCTAAAATTCAAAAGGACATTGTGAACGCAACTGCCATAGAAACTACTCAGGCTATCATTTACGAGCTTGGAGATGCACCATTTGCACTTTTGGTGGATGAATCACGTGATATCTCTATGAAAGAGCAAATGGCTGTTGTTTTACGCTATGTGGATAAGCGCGGATGCGTGATTGAGCGTTTTTTAGCCATAGAACATGTCACAAACATTACTGCTCAATCACTTAAGGTGGCCATTTAAGCAATATTTTCCAAGCATGAACTGAGCATAACAACTTTGCGAGGGCAAGGTTATGATGGGGCTAGTAATATGCAGGGAAAGCTTAACGGCCTCAAAACGCTCATTCAAACTGAGAATCCCGCCGCATTCTACGTCCATTGCTTCGCACATCAACTTCAATTGACACTCGTTGCGGTTGCTAAGATACATGAACCAATCTGCATATTCTTTGAGTTGGTTTCTAATTTGTTGAATTATATTGGATCCTCTTGCAAACGCCATGACATGCTCTAAAATATACAGGCTGCAAAAGTTGTTGATGCACTCAATAGTGGTGAACTTGAAAGTGGACAAGGCTTGAATCAAGAGACTAGACTCAAACGGCTAGGAGATACATGTTGGGGTTCGCATTATGGCTCATTGCTTAACTTAATTCATATGTTCTCCTCTTTGGTTGACGTGCTTGGAATTATTTTAAAAGATCATTCAAGTGGACAAAGGGGTTGTGCGGGTTACTTGCTAACTCAATTGGAGTCTTTTGATTTTGCATTTAAAATGCATATGATGAAAAATATATTGGCGATTACGAGTGAAATATCAAAGGCATTGCAGCGAAAAGATCAAGATATTGTTAATGCCATGGAATTGGTAAGAATAGCAAAGCAGCAGTTTCAAATGACGAGAGATGATGGGTGGGATTCTCTCCTCTCTCAAGTTCATTCATTTTGTAACAAACATGAAATTAGCATTCTCAATATGGATGATTTGTTTGTTGAGCGACAGAGATCGCAGCGTAAAGGTGAATTGACAAATCTACATTATTATCGTTTTGACATATTCTACACTGCTATTAACCTACAACTTCGAAAGCTTAACTCCCGCTTTGATGAGGTGAACACTGAGTTGCTTCTTTGTGTGGCATGCTTGGATCCAAATAATTCATTCTTTGCTTTTAAGAAGGAAAAATTGATCCGCCTTTCTCAATTTTATCCAGATAATTTTTCAGATTCAGATCGGATGATACTTGATAATCAGCTGGATACTTACATTATTGATATGTGCACAAATCGAAAGTTCTTGGAAGTGAAAGGAATGAGTGGGCATGCGCAGAAGATGATTGAAACAAAAAAGGAGTTACAAAAAAGGACATGGATATCCTTTGGTTTATTTGCTTCTAAAATTGGCGTTAACCCTACCAATTGCCACCGCTATTGTTGAAAGGGTATTTTTTGCTATGAAAATTGTGAAGAATCGGCTGCGCAATCGAATGGAAGATGAGTGGATGAATGATTGTTTGCTTGTCTATACTGAAAAAGATATATTTAATAGCATTGACGATGAGACAATCATGCAAAGGTTTCAAAACATGAAGAACCATCGAGGGCAATTGTAAAAGCTTTGTTTAAGTTTTTTATTATTTTTTATTTTTTATTTTTTGCTAAAGAAAATCTTTTGTAATTAGGTGATCATGACTTCCGATGATAAAATGTTAGTTGATAATCTAATTTGATATTTTGTAAATGCAAGACATTTTCTCTTTTGCAAAAGTTAATGTTAAGAAATACCAACAAAATAGCAATTGACTTTTTCAAGTGACTATCTTAAGCCGCCCCCCCCCCCCCCCCCGGTTCAAAATCCTGGGTCCGCCCCCCCCCCCCCCGTTTCAAAATCCTGGGTCCGCCACTATTCACACCCTTATCCCCCCATAGATATGCAATCATGCCCAATTTTATGTTCATAAAAGCTCTACTAACCATTGGATGGAATCTAAAACATAAGCTATGGATAAAAGACCATTAAATTTTTAGGCTGTTAGATCAACGGCTAGGATAAATCTGATGGGGCTAATTTTTTGCATGACCCTTATCCATAAAAAGATCTTTCTATCCATCCAACCCCCAATGATAGGAAGGCATCCCAGTGGGCCATACGAACTGGATCGCATGTACACAATATGCAATCTACTCGTAGGTGAAAATCTTCCTAGAACTTGGAAGTCATCTCGATAAGTTATGGATTTTTCTTTTTCTTTCTTTGTTTCTTTTGTAGTCAATCCAGCATGCCATCAATTTGATCAACATTTAAGTGCATTGACTAGGCAAGAGGTCGGACTTGCATCATATATTTTGATTTGAAAAATGATAATTTATCTTCCTCGATAAAAATAGAAAATATTTGAATGTATACCGTTCAATTTAAAATCTAATGGCTCATGGCTAAAAAATGACCCACTTATGGTGAAGCTCTCTCTTTTGCTAGTGTCCACTAGGCTAGATAAGGGTGAAACTGCCAATAGTCTCACTAATCTCTTAAGACTGTATATTATGAATGGTGACTGTATGACAAGTTGACAACCATCACCATAAGTAGAGCTTTATAAAATAAGTTTGGTGTCGGCTACTCCAACCGAGCTAGGCTCTGTTTCTTTTGCGTCACTGAGAAGGGCATACAGGTTATCTGGGTTGACCATAACCCAACCAGTGTAAATGCTGATCAGGCTATCCTGAACCGTGACCAACCTGTATATACTGCGGGTCAGGTTTGGCAGGTCAAATCCAGGTCAGATTTTAACACCCTTAGGTACAGAGTACCATCACTTGCAAAAATCACCAACCTTTGAACAAAGTGGAAAGCAACAAGAAGGGTAGCACATCTCACGCTCATTTTTAGGCCTCACTGCAAGGGAAGAAAGAGTCTCTGGCAAAAGGATTTTACACAAAATAGGAAAGTTTTTACTTTATAATAAAATCAGCTTTATGATGGGAAAAGAGCTGTACAATGTTTTCAAGTAAGCGAACAAAAAGAGAACACTCCAAATAATCTTAACCGTTGATGCTACAGTATGTAATCCAAAACCTCAGTCCCTGTTAAAGATTATGGGTCCATCGCACCAAAGGCCCACTTGTAAACTAAAGCCCATTTCCTTTAGTCAAATTCTAACAGATTCTGTATGATAATTTAGGATAAGGACTGACTGTAATATGCCTAATTTGTAGCCCAAATCAAGGATGTACAGCATAATATATAGAGATCAATCGATCCTGGGAAGATCATCCCATTCTATTCAACTTGTCTCATCTTTGCATTCTTTGACATGGTATCAAAGCCAAGTCAAGAGACACAAGTTGCATATCATATTCTGGTTGAAGACGTCTTCCATCAATCAAGAGTTCCAAGTCATCTTTCTCTCATGAAGTAGTCCCTGCCAAGTTTTTTCCATCACAGATCCATCAGAACAGCTTCTGATCTATGCCTGATCAAGCGTGGCCCACCGCCGATCAACCCCGTTTCCACCAGCGACTCCATGTTTTGGATCGACAAGCTTTGAAGAAGTTTTTGATCAATTTTTGAGAATTTTCTATCATCGTTTGAGGTAGGTTATACCTCCTTTTCTGTCTGACGCATTTGGATATTTTTGTTCAAATTGTTTTCATTAAGACCGTCCAGATTTATGGATTTGTATCCGATTTATTTCAAATTTGGACTGCTGCTAGTATCTTAAAGCCTCTCCAATCTAAACTAATCTGATCTGTGATTGAACCAATCAGTGGGGCCTACAGACAGATCTCGTCAGGAAAGTTAGGGTCGTCTGGGGTATTTTTTTTCAGCATTTGTGTTTTGTTTTGCAATACGAGCACTGTTTTGCTTCTGAAGCTCTTCTATGCATACTTTTGCTCATCTGGAACTTCCATTGACCTTATCAGTACCTTTACATCTTGATCAAAGGTTCTATTCTCTGGATTCTGGTTGATTTATGAGTGAAATTTTCTCATTGTTTGATAAATTTATGCAAATGGAAAAGTCTGATATCAAATTGATCCGGTTTAATGGTAAAAATTATCCATCTTGGGCCTTCCAATTTGAACTTTATCTTGAAGGTAAAGAATTATGGGGCCATATATCTGGTGCTGATCCAAAACCAACTGCAAATGAAAAGAAAATTATGTCTTGGAACACAAAAGATGCAAAGATCAAAACCTGGATTCTTGGGTCCATGGAGCCCCAATTTTTCATGAATTTGAAACCATACAAATCTGCCAAAGATATGTGGGAATATCTAAAAAGGGTGTATCACCAAGGGAATTCAGCACGACAGTATCGGTTGGAATTTGAAATTGCAAATTATATACAAGAAACTTCATCCATTCAAGAATATTATTCTGGTTTCCAGAATTTATGGACAGAGCTAGATGAAATCAGATATGCACATATCTCTGCACAGGCACTTCCTGACTTACAAAAACTACTGGAGATTACTCATCGGGATCAATTTCTCATGAAGTTAAGGCCTCAGTATGAGACAGTGAGATCTAGTCTCATGAGTAGGGTACCTTCCCCATCCCTAGATGAATGCCTCAATGAATTACTGAGAGAAGAACAAAGGCAACTGACTCAAACTAATATGCTTCAACAACCAAATCCTGGTGCTATCGAAGTTGCATATGGAATACCCACTCAGTCACAAGCATCAACCACTCCAGTGAATGTTGTTTATGCTACTAAGGGAAAGCAACCAATCAGAGACATTAGCAAAGTCCAATGCTTCAAGTGTCAAAACTTCGGCCATTATGCAAATCAATGCAAGCATAAAATCTACAGTTACTGCAAAACAACGGGACATCTAATCAATGAATGCCGTAAACGTCCTCAGAACAGAAATCCAAAGGTTTATCAGGCTATCACTGCTCCCTCTGGCAATACAGATTCTTCTTCCATATCCTCTCCCGCTATCGCTTCTGCTGCTCCAGTCACCCCTGAAATGATCCAACAAATGATCCTTCAAGCATTTTCCACCCTTGGTATATCTGGTAAAAAATACTACTCTTCTCATTGGTATTTTGATTCTGGTGCTTCCAATCATATGACATCTTCATCCAAAAACTTCTCCAAACTTAAACCATATGATAGAAGCATTCAAGTTCATGCAGCTAATGGTACAACAA
This sequence comes from Litsea cubeba, assembly GCA_012931725.1. NCBI lineage: Eukaryota > Viridiplantae > Streptophyta > Magnoliopsida > Laurales > Lauraceae > Litsea > Litsea cubeba. Next base: position 15,810,323 of record CM022951.1, read on the forward strand.
TACCAATTACATCTGTTGGTGATATTTCTCATTCTTTACCATTACATGATGTTTTTTGTTCACCAAGTCTTTCTACCAATTTGATATCTGTAGGCTAATTGGTTGATGGCAACTTCAATGTATCTTTTTCTTCCTCTGGTTGTGTGGTGCAGGATCAGGAGACGGGGAAGGTGATAGCGAAGGGGCCTAAATGTGGGCGATTGTTTCCTCTTTACATTTCAACATCGAGTCCAGATATGTCTTTGTTTGCTTCCACAATTGCCTCTAAGAATAATGTGCAATTACAGCACAATAGATTAGGACATCCCAATTCCAAAGTACTGTTGTCTTTATTAAATTCTGGTCACATTAATAAAATGAAGTTTTTAGCATCAGATGTTGCTCTTGATTGCACTGTTTGTAAGCTTGGAAAAAGTAAAATCTTGCCTTTTCCATTACATGTTTCCTCTACTACAAAATGCTTTGACTTAATACATAGTGATGTTTGGGGTGTTGCACCAATTATCTCTCATTCACAGTATAAGTATTTTGTGACTTTCATTGATGATTATAGTCGCTTTACATGGGTGTATTTCCTACATGCAAAATCTGACGTCTTCGATGTTTTTAAAAGATTCTTGAATTATGTTCAAAATCAATTTTCAACATGTATTAAGATTTTCCGTACAGACTCGGGAGGGGAATATGTGTCTGAGAAATTTCAAACTTTTTTACAATAAAAAGGGATCATCTCCCAACGGACATGTCCCTACACCCCCCAACAAAATGGAATTGCAGAAAGGAAAAATCGTCATCTTTGGATATGATCAGATGTTTGCTATTAGAATCCTCAGTTCCACCTAATTTTTGGCCAGAAGCATTAACCACTGCAACTCATATCATCAATCGTCTTCCTTCTCCAAAACTACAAAACACATCTCCGTATTTTCGTCTTTTCCAAAATGAACCAAAATTCACACATTTGCATAATTTTGGCTGTGTTTGCTTTGTTCATCTTCCAACACATGAACGTTCAAAATTATCTGCACAATCTGCAAAGTGTGTCTTTCTTGGTTATGCTTCTCAGCAAAAAGGTTTTGTTTGTTATGATCCTAAGGTAAAACGTATTCGGATTTCTAGGAATGTCGTGTTCTTTGAACACATGTATTTTTTTTTTCATTCCGTTCCTTAATCCCTTTCAGAAATAACTTTCTCTAAAGTCCCATCCTTTGATGATGAATGTCTTCCTTCACCCATGAGATTTAATCCAGACAAGGTGTATGCTCGTCGACGAGGAACAAATGCCACAAATTTGCCTCTTTTGCCAGAACAAGCCCCGGATCCTGCTCCAGCGCCTGATCCACCTCAGTCTATCCTCCGCCGATCTTCTCGTATCACTCAACCTCCAGATAGATATGGTTTTTCCCATTCTTCATATTTGACTACTTTATCCTCTGTTTCAATTCCTAATTCTTACTCACAAGCAGCACAGCAGGAATGCTGGCGACAGGCTATGGAAAAAGAACTCAATGCCTTACAGCAAAACCATACATGGGATGTTGTTCCATGTCCATCTTCGGTTAAGCCCATTGGAAGTAATTGGGTATTCTCTATCAAATTAAAGGCTGATGGTTCTTTGGATAGATACAAGGCAAGACTTGTGGCCCTTGGCAACAGACAGGAATATGGAATTGACTACGAGGAAACATTTGCACCTATAGCCAAGATGACTTCAGTTCGTACCATTCTTGCAATCGCTGCATCCCAATCCTGGCCCCTGTTCCAGTTTGATGTCAAAAACGCATTTCTTAATGGAGATCTAAAAGAAGAAGTTTATATGCGTCTGCCTCACGGTTTTCCAATATCATCAGCTGGACAAGTTGCTCGTTTAAAACGTTCTCTTTATGGACTCAAACAAGCACCACGAGCATGGTTTGACAAATTTAAAGATGCATTACTCAAGCTGAAATTTCAACAGAGTCCATATGATCCATCTTTGTTCCTTCATCAACAATAATCAGGAATAACCATTCTTCTGGTCTATGTCGACGATATCATAATCACAGGGACAGATACAGTCATGATTAAAGATCTCCAGACTTCTCTTCATCAATCTTTTCAAATGAAGGACTTGGGGCCTCTGACATATTTTTTGGGATTGGAAGTTCAACACTCTGCAAAAGGGTTGATTCTACATCAACATAAATATACTATGGATTTAATTGAAACGGCTGGTCTATCAAAATCCACACCTGTGGATACTCCTCTTGAAGTAAATCTTAAGCTCCATGGTGAAAGTGGTGATCCCCTTCCTGATCCTACATACTACCGTCAGCTTGTCGGTAGTCTCATATACCTGACTAATACCAGGCCTGACATCAGTTTTGCAGTAAACTTGATGAGTCAGTATATGACCAAGCCCCATAATCTCCACTTAGCAGCAGTTCGACGAATCATCCGTTATCTTATTGGCACTCCTCACAGAGGATTATTCCTTCCTGTTAGCTTTGCAATGACATTGGCTGCCTATTCTGATGCGGATTGGGCAGGTTGCTCTGACACACGTCGTTCCACAACAGGTCGGTGCATGTATCTAGGGGACGCTCTTATTTCCTGGAAAGTAAAAAAGCAAGACAACGTTTCCAAATCATCAACTGAGGCTGAATACCGAGCCATGTCCGAAGCTTGCTCAGAAATTCTATGGCTTCGTGGCCTTCTTACAAAACTTGGCTTCACACAAAGGTCACCCACACCTCTGCATGCGGATAACACCAGCGCAATTCGGATCACTGAAAATCCTGTATTCCATGAACGAACAAAACACATCGAGGTTTCTTGTCACTTTATCAGAGGTGAATATAGCCGGAATGTTATCTCTCTTCCATTCATCTCCTCCAGCCTTCAAATTGCTGATATTTTACCAAAGCTCTTCCACGTCCGCGCCATCAGTTCTTGACAGACAAATTGATGCTTGTGGACTCACCGGCATCAATTTGAGGGGGGGTGTTAAAGATTATGGGTCCATCGGACAAAAGGCCCACTTGTAAACTAAAGCCCATTTCCTTTAGTCAAATTCTAACAGATTCTGTATGATAATTTAGGATAAGGGCTGACTGTAATATGCCTAATTTGTAGCCCAAATCAAGGATGTACAGCATAATATATAGAGATCAATCGATCTTGGGAAGATCATCCCATTCTATTCAACTTCTCTCATCTTTGCATTCTTTGACAGTCCCTAACCAATTTTCTGCTTAAGCCAAATGAATGCAAGACCTACTTTAAAATCTGTTGAATTAGAAAGTTATGTAGCTTATCCACATGGCATTGTAATATGCTTTGTTCTTATTGTGGAGCTCATATGATCAAAGTGGACGTCCTTGATTGTCCATCTACATTCTAGTCACATAGACAAGCTGAATTAATAAATCGCATTATCTTCCATGTAAAGAAAAACTACATAGAAATGTTTCGAACAGATCCATTACTGGAAACTTTAAAGAGAAATACGCAAGAAGAAGTTCTGTCTAGAGTCTCCTGAAACATCAATTATACAAAATAATAATAATAATAATAATAATAATAATAATAATAGGTAGCATATGTTAGCACTTACAGCTGGTGTAGCCAATATTTTACTGGCAGAAATCGAAAGAGATGTTACTCCCCAAGTCTTGTTACGATTTCCTTGGCTTTCCACTCTGCTTGTGCCTAAAAATTCACGTAGCGCAGAATCAAATAGTCTCAAAGTATCTTCCTGAATTTTCGCAGTTCCATACCTTAATGGGCATGACTTGGAAGGAAACTTTTTATCTGATTCCAAATCATTGCACTGCAGAATTATACAATCGGTGCAAAGTCAGATCATATAATTATATATTTTAGACAGGTATCGAGTCAAAATCACTCACAAATGCATGATTAAGCCTAAAGAAGGGGACACAAATAGAACCAAGCAAGAAGAAAATAGAAATAATATACCTTATATGCCCTAGCATGAATGGTCAGTGTGTGCGCGACTCGCTTGTTCTGGTCCAAATCAGACTGAAGACGTTCATTCAGTTCTTCAGAAAGTTCATTTAACCAATGCTCAACCTACACAAACAGAAGGAATGCAACAAAGGCAAGATAGCATAATGAACTTATTTTTCCAAATTTTTTACATAATGAGAACTTGTTATCTAACTGCAAATATCAACAGCTTCACTAAACAGTATACAGAACCCAACTTGACAAAGTCTGCCAAGTTGGTTTTGTATTCTGGAAAGGAAAAAAGTTAAAAAGATTAATGAGAAGGCAATGGTTCAGCCATATAGAGGCCATGACTTTTTGGAAGAAAAAAAGTCGAGACACGCTACATGGGTCTAATTGTTTTCTGGCGCTCAGTTCTTCAGTTATGCTGCCTGAAATTCTACGTTTATAATGCAAACAGCAAAATGTCCCATTCAGTTTCTATTATCAAGAAACTGCAGATTTGAATTAATATGGACTCATAAGGTTTTCTATACCATAAATAACCGAGAGTTGTACAAGCGTCATTCATATGACAAATGCTGTGATTCAGTTACCTGACTTGGTTTCTATGTTAAGAAGACAGGACATACATATTAAGAACTGCTTTTTGAAGGAGATCAGAGATGCAAGTTTAGATTTATGTATTCAATTCAGAAATTGTAAAACCTGCTGATGGATGTATGGTTTCAGTTCTTTTTTTCTCTATTAATGAAATTGTGAACTGAAGTGAGGAGGCCACATGTCAAATGCATTTGATTTATCTTTTTTCCATTTCTCCTCATGTACCCTTGTTGAAAAATAGGTCTCTTCATTTCCTTGAACATATATAATTATATATATATATATATTGGTAATTCTCCAAAACCCCCTTTTTCCGCCTCACTTTTTTTTGGGTCATGGGGCCCACCTTGAGTCAATCTAGTCTTTTCACACACACTACCCCACCATGAATAGTCAGAAGTCCAAATTTGACACTCATCCAACATTTCTTCGCCATTGGATTGGAATCAAAAGAAAATGATGCCTCTAAAACCATTCAATTTTAGGACAATGGATCAAAGGGTTAGGATGATCTCATGCAGTCCAAATCCTGCATTGAGAAAGGTCTCATATAGATCTTTCCATCCAACAGACTTCCACAATCATCATGCAACCCAGTGGGTCCTATTTGGAAGGGCGATTCTCTCCTAAAAGAAGCCTAGACACTGTCTAGCGCTGCCCTATATATACATACATATATATAGAGAGAGAGGTATCCTATGCACACTTCATATGGTATACTGATTTATTTGAGATAAGTTACACATGTACGGTTTACTAATTTCTTTATAATTTTCACATTGTAGATTTCTATTTAAACACATACGAAAGGAACTTTCACTGACCCTCTTGTACAACGAGCGATTGGAAGATGTCCACCTAGTATGAAAAGAAAACCCCACCTAATAGTCTTAATGTACTTTTCTGCAATTGCGGTCTGCGGGAGTACAAATATCTAATTTTCTTTGTTTATTTTGCATTTCATTTGATTCGTGGTAGAATTTTGGAAAGAGTGCTCCGCATCTAAGGAGAGCGGCTTTTTGCATCCTTAGTCAAACTATGACTTCATCAAACTGTGAAAGAAATTGGAGCACTTTCTCCTTGATCCACATGAATCCCATGAATTGGCTAACCATGCAAAAACTCAACGAACTAGTGTATTGCCATTATAATCTAAAGTTGAGAAATAGAACTAGAGAGAGAAGAGCAAGGGATGATCCTTCTTATTGTCCTATTAATTTGGATCACATATTCAGAGAGGACGATCCCTTGCTTTCATGGATAGCCGAGATAGAGGATCCATTGCTAGATTTAGATCCGGGCTTTCAGCAACAAGTACAAGATTTGATAGATTAAGATATGGCTGAGGCAGAATGCCAACCACTTCAAGAACAAGTGCACGATTATCTAAAAGGAAAGAACCTACTCATATTGTGTCGTCTTCTGACAAAAGTAGTTCCATCGTCTCTTCAAATAGCCATAGTGGAGGAGATGGGGGAGATGGAGGAGACAGCAGGACAGGTGATACTAGTAAATTTTATCAACATGATGAAGAAGATGCCATTCTCGTAGAGGACGTGCATGAGTATCCGGAACCATCAAGAATGGATCCAACACGTGCTTATCAATAGCGTCGAAAAATCTCACCACCTAGACACAGTAATGAGAAAGGAAATATGGGTGTTAATGTTGAAGGAGAACAAATGGCATCGTGGAACCCTAGTTACAGTGAACTACATTCGGACTCCTGGCCACATCCACATGGACCATCACAATATTGTCAACATGGTCAAGTGCAACAAGGAGAAGAATAATCTTTGGCTTCATGGTCCTACTCATATGGTGACTATGGTCAAACACAGTATAGATATCCACCTCCTCCAAGTTCCTATGGTGCCTTCTCAAAATTCGAGGATCCCTATGCCAACCAATATCAAATTCAATATCGTGGGCATATGACTAGTGGCACTACAAATGATAGCACCGATGGGGATGAGGAAAGCGATGTCATATATCCTGGTAGACATTCCCTTTGGTATTAGAGCCGACTAGCCTTCACCAACTTTACTCTTTAAGTAGAATAATAGATTTTTTATTTTTATTTTTTATGAAGTTATTAAGTAATATGTCATTTCTCATTTGTTGTTGATTGTTCATTATTTATTGGTTGCTATTGAATTCCTAAGACCTAACTCTTAAGTCTTAAGTCTTGACTTATTTTTTTATGAGCCTTTCATTAGTTTCCAAGCTAGCATAACTAAGCAACATGAATACAAGTGAAAAAAGTGATCATTACTATTATTTACCATTCATACAGCAATACAGGACCTCATACAATGAAGGGACTGCTACACCCCCTTATCTTAGTTACTTTTGAAAAAATAAATAAATAAATAAATTTTCTATCATTTTTCCAATATTCTGAATTTTCTGGAATTTTTTCAGTTCTTTTTTACGATTTTATCAAATTACACCGCTACGCAACGTAGCGTTTCGGCACCGGGCTGCAACCGCTATTTTCATCCTTACCTGTGGATGAATGTGTGCCTATATGCCTGAAGGTGTGCATAGCGATGAGGATAATGAAATTGATGAGAATCATCTATCACTCCTTAGGTTCATTCCCTACCTTTATGAGAAAGGTGAGAACCCTAAGAATGAAAATGAGATGTACCAAACCGAACCTAAGTCTAACATCATAGACATCCCTAAAGTCAATCTAGTTGATGATGTTACCAAGACCACGACCCATTTCATAAAACCTTTAGATCTCATTCCTACCCCCACATAGTCCATTAGAGTCCGCATCTACATTTGCAGAACACACTGACATCTTTCATAATGAGATCAGAACACATTAACATGAACAATAAAAGGTGTAAAATGAATGCGGATTCCCACCTTATTTGTAATGAATTTCAAGTGGGGGGAATTTATGATGATTCACGTTAGGCCTGAACGATTTTTGCCAAGAATCGTGGAAAGGTTGCAAACTCATAGTGTTGGACCTTTCAAAATTTTGAAATGGGTAGGGCCCGATGTGCATGTGATTTATCTTCTACCTATTATGGGTATCAATCTGATTATCGAGTTGGAGGGTCTTGTCCTTTTCAGAGGTCCCACAGTTCTCCATAATCACCCATATACTGTTGACCTAAAAATCATCGAACCAAAGAATGTTGGGTCAGGCCCAAGGCCAAATAATTAACCCTTGGGCTCTTTCACCCTAACCCATCAGCCTATACCACAACTACCAAAGCCTACACTACCACTACCAACAATGTTTAATAAAAGGCAGGTGGTAGAAGATTTTTTTGATTCGCAGCCGCAGGTGCTATCAACTAAACATGGAGAGCACCAACGGCACCTTACCAGATCAAAGGGAAGACCCAAATCTAATTGCAAATGGATTTGGAAGAAAGAATGGAAGCAGCTAAACCCGGACATCAGCTAAACCCAGACATCCTCAAGTGGTACGACAACTTTAATTCACTAGAGGCGAACTCTTTTCAATCTCGGGATTGGGGGGGAGGGATTTTATGCTCATACTTCCTCCACACAAATTTTGTAGGAGGAAGAAGAAGTTACAAAAGACATGCACACATGCCTCCTCATGGTTGGATGATCACTATCAGGTGTTAGATCATGATTTTTGCCAAGATCCACCGTCGGATCACAATTTTCGAAAAGAACCACCGTTGTATCTTAATTTTGTAAAAGATCCACCGTTGGATCGCAATTCCAACGAAGACCCACCGTTGGATCTTGATCCTGGCAAAGATCCACCATTGGTTCGCGATTCCGGCAAGAATCCACTATTGGATCTTAACTCTGATAAAGATCAATGGTCAGATCTACTCCGATTTAACATTTGATCGAGACGATGAAGACCCCATATGGAAAACCAAGAACGACCCACATTGGGATGTGACACATGGGAGGGACCAACAAATAAGAGAAATGAAGGTCAAGTGGGGCCCATCTGACGGGCCACTCCAAGTGATCATATGGTCACGTGAGCCGTGCGGCCTACCCAATTTCATTAGTTTTCTTTTATTTAATTATCGATTTATTGGTTTAAATGATGTTAATTTTAGTTGGATGTCATGACCTTGACTGTAGGATGAATTAGATGGTTGAGATCTATTTTAGGGTTAGGTTTTCTTTATAAAAGCATTGTAAAGACCTTTTTCAGTTAATGATGAATGAATGCTTTTGGCTACTTCTCCAACGAAAGGATCCGACGTGAGACCATCGGGCATGAGGCCGACATCAGATCTCGAATTTCAGGCATCTTCTCCTTCTTCCCTTTCTACTTTCAAGTAATATTGTTGGTTTTCTTCCCCATCATCATCTCCACCAGCCATACATCATTTTGTCAAATCCTATTGACTCAGAACATTTCTCTCATATCCCATAAGTAACCATCTCCAAAACCGATTATCCACTATAGCCAACAGCTCATATAATTCCTCCGAACCCCTGACATCTTTAGATACATAGACTGTGAGACCCCACCCTTGTGGACCCTCACGTTTGTTTGAATTTTGTTAATTATAGTATCCTATATCTAATTATACTAATTAGTAGGGGTTAGCAAGGGTAGTGTAGTATTTTACTAGTATTTTAGCCTAATTTCTAGGATTTAGTTCATTTTTGTATTTTAGAAGTTCTATAGGGTGTCTATTGTAATTGTAGGAGTTTGTTAGTTAGTTAGAGGCCCTTGCTAGTAATTAGAACTATTAGGAGGGGTTTCCACATGAGAATATTCCAAACCCACCTAAAAAGACCTAAAGGCCCATGTACTTATCCAAGTTCATAACTAACCAAAGGAGGACACTTCAATAATTTCCTTTCCAACACAAACTATAAAGCAAGACCCTCCCATCCCAAACGAGCTTCATACTCTCATCTCTCATTTCCCTCTCTTTTCTCTCCTCTCTCATTTTCCCTCCAATTCCCTCATTTCCCTCCAAGAATTCCCTCCCTTTCTCTCTCTAGAAACCTTAGATCTAGAAGCTTCTAGCAAGAAGAAGAGGAAAATCTCTACAAGCTACTGATATTACCTTCTGTAAGGATCTCTCTCATCTTATAGATCTCCTCTCTACAAAGAAAGATAAGTCTCTCTCTAGTTCAATTTCCCTAAAATTCTCTTTCTCTCTCTAGATTTCCTTTCCTTATTGCAATTCTCTTGTGGATCTAGGATTAGGTGTTATAGATCTACTTAGATCTGAGTTTTTGGGTTGATTGAGTGATTGGAGACCTTAGAAGCTTGGAATTCTACTTTGAAGCTTGGATTTCTCTTATTTCTAGCATTTCATTGCATTTGGATTAGAGGCAAGTACAATGTACCTATTTAACATGGAATGCATGTCTCTATTCATTTGATTCTGTAATTTCAATTCAATTGGATGTTTGATTGCATAGATCTGCCCTTTTGAGCTTGTTTTCATTTGATGGATGAGGATTCTCATTTGGAAGATCAATGGCCCAATTGGTGATGGTTTGGTGATGATTGAAGTGTTTTTTATGTTTATGTATGTTTCCATGACGAATGGGCGAGATTGGATGGAGTTTAGATGAAAATTGGATTGAATGGGGAATCCTGGAATGTTGGATTCGGGGTGTACTCGGTCGACCGGCCTTGCTGGGTGTCGACCAGATACAAAGGGAGTTCGAGAGACTAACTGGGAGTTGAATTCTCCCATAGTCCCAGAATTTTAGTGTACCTAGTCGATATCATACAAAGTATTTTCAGGAGTTCAACTAGGAACTGGAAATCTCACTTAGACTTCGAATTCCAGTGTACCCGGTCAACATCCAGGCCATGATGTTGACCGGACACACTGCAGAATGTTAGAGTCCAGCACTTTGCCTGCCAAGTGAATGTCCAGGAATTCCTGTGTGCGCGGTCGACATCCAGGCCATGATGTCGAACGGACACACTGCACTGGATGTCGACCTGGGAGTCAGAATCCTGATTTTTCTAATGTACCTGATCGACCACTCTTAGAGGATGTCGACCGGATACACCGTAGACTGTGAACTTCCAATTTCTACAGTTCTGATGTTCGATCTGTTGTGGGGCCCATTAACCATCCAAATGAACCTCTATTGATGTACTAATCATGAGTCAATGGTTTGGCTTAACCTTGACTAGTGGGGACCACCAAAGTAGGGTCTAGTGTATTGAATGGAATTCGATTCGATCCTTAAACGTTGTCGAAGATGCCCGTAACTTCTGAAGCACCAAAATACATTATCTTTTGACATCTGAAACAACTTTTAGGAATAGAATTGACTGACATGGACCTGAACTTGAAAGGAGGCCATTCCTTAGGTTGGGCCTTTGTTATTTCCCATTGATTGGCTTAGTTTTGGAGATTCATTATGTTTAATTCATTGTTGTCACTCTTACATCCTTTCTATTGTTAATACCTGTTAATTAAATGGAAAAATGGATAACCTGAATCAAGGATTACCTAGTGGTGACCCGATGTTATGGATTGGTGATTATTGACCCGTGTTTGTGGCTAAGCGGGCCATCATATGGCCTAAGAATGGATGGTTATGATGCCTTACAATGAAGATTATTGTTATTGAGGATTTGTGACCTGTTTATGAATAAAAATGGGCTGAACATGGATGTTATACTTGGACTGTTTGGACTAAGACCATGGCATTGGTGGGCCTTGGCAATGGATTTGATGATGGACTTAGACTTGGATTGTATTTATGGATTGGATATAAATCTTATACCTCTTATGGACTTGATAGGACCTTGCTCACGCAAGGCAAGCCTAGACAAACACAGACCTTTACTTGTTCCTTGAGTCGGCACTAACATTCACTCAGTTGTTATAAACTTAGCCTTTGGACTGATCATCACTGGTGAGAGCTATATATATTGGTTGTAGATTAGAGCTATCATGATGAGCTATGGCTAGACAGACGGTGTGATTCTGGTTCCGGTCTATTGAGCGTGAGAGTGTTGATATTGTTGTTATTATTGGCGGGGCTCGTCATCCCTTGCATGGTTACTTTACTTTCCCCACCGCAACTGGTTTACAGTATCGGAGGGTCGCGGCATAATATCATGTGGTGTCCAGCTCGTGTGAATGTGACACATTGGTGTATGGATAGAATAGATGCTTTACTTTTCATACTAATTCTATTTGTTATCTCTTGCTCAATTGCCTAGCATTTGTACCATTGATATTCATATGATACTATGATCGTCTCTATTTTCTTTGATGCATACATCCTATGTACTTGTATATTGTGCCTTGCCAGATCCTTGGATCTGACCCATCATGTGGTGCTTAGGTATTATCCTCGACCCCGAGAGCGACGCGATCGTCAAGGCGCCTCTAGTGGATGAGTACGGATGGGGACCGGCTGACCAGGAGGTCGAGCTGGAGACTGTAGTGCCTGCACATGGGGGTTGAGTGCACTTATCTTTGGGGTTAGAGTGTTATCTGTTGTGAGCAGGGAGTTTAGACTGATATGTACCTTCTATTCACACTTTGAGATTTAGGCTGGACTTTAGCCCTGCTACATTTGCTTTATGACCTATGATGCCTTTTATTGCTTCCGCTATTAATTGATATTGCTTCCACTATCTTTCATCATGCTTCCGCACTCGACCTTGATCATTATATTGTTTCAAAAGTTTTAAATTCGACCTCACTGCGGAGTATGATCTTGAAAATTCTCGGATTTCCGGGAAGTAGCGTGCCAATTTCGGGTACCTTGGCGGTAAACTCGGCATTCGGAATTTGGGCGTTACATAGACAAGCACCAGTTGTCAAGAAATCCCGCAACCATACACATCATACAGTACGCCTTTCAAGATCTTCCAGTTCCAGCCCATACACTGCCCAGCCAAATACAACCAGCACCCGAGAACATTAACTGAACCTTATTTAGATCCATCCAAAGCTAGGCTGAGCAGTATTGGACTTGATCTCACCCCAACTAAACTTAATTTCAGGATCTTTCAGCCAACATCTGTTATCAGTCCCTCTATTTATATATATCTGATTGCTAGTAGTTTAATGCACTTCCGAACATCTAATTGCGCGGGTTATTGTGTACAAATCTGAACCACTAATTTCTCAATTGCACACATGTCAAATTTATTGATAACCTATTTGAGGCTAGCCTTTTGTTAATCAACTTATCATTGGATCGATCTCTAGGCTAGTGGAAGACCTCTTTTCCATTGAATCTCTTTGTGGGGTTGTTGCAAGGCCTAGAGTCAACATTAATTTTCCCTAATTGAAATTGGACAAAAGGTGCAATCTGACTTTTCAATTTTATAATTTATTTGTGAATGTTAAGTGTTCTTGGATCTCACCACATCATTTAGTTTAAGCCTTGCACTGTCCTGCTTCAATGACTCAATCATTTTGATTAAGCAAGACTTGAAAACTGGAAGACTGGAATCATTGTTCGATCTATTGCTGTTGTCGTTTTTTTTTTTTTTTTCAATGTTCTTGTTCAATCTATTGTTACTGAAGGAGTTTTTGAGTGATTCTCACATTTTTCAACAACGGTTGTTTCCTTGATCTTTGTTGCTCTTCAAGGAATGGTTAGCATATCTGCTCAAACTTATTCTCAAACTATGAAATCTTGGTGATTCTATAGAAGCTCTTAGGAAAGAAATTAATCAATGAATTCAAATATATCCTGTGACTCTCAGAGAAGATTGTTCTTGGTCCTCTCAATTTACATCCATCCAATCAGGTACATCCATCCACTCACATCTTTTGATCGCATCCTCTAAAAGTTCATCTTGAATCATTGATTCTTGTCCAACAAATCATATGACTGGTTTTAACACTTCTTTCATGCAAACATAGTATTATGACTAATCGTGGTCATCTGGATAAGATTTATACAAATGTAGATTGGGCCAGTTCCCATGAAGATAGAACGTCTACTACTGGTTATTGTTGGCTAGTTGGTGGTAATCTTGTCGCCTGGAGTTAAAAATAGCAAGTCGTGCCAAAGAGTATTATACGACAGCTCAGGGGATTTGTGAACTTTTGTGGCTTAAAAGGCTACTAACAACATTAGGGATTTGGACTATCACTTCCGATGAAGCTTCACCGTGAAAATATGGCTGCAATTCACATCTCTTTCAAACCAGTTTAGCATGAGCGTAAAAAACACATTAATGTAGACTATCATGTAGCTCGCAAAAGAGTCACATCAAAAGAGGACAAGATGTACTATCAAAATTCAAAAGATCATCTTGCAGACTTTTCAACCAAAGGAATAAGCCGAAGTTAGACTTCAGGAACTTATAGCAAGCTAGGAATGATTAATATACATGGACAGCTAGAAAGATATTATCATTACTAAGGTGAGCTTATTTAAAATTTGGAGAAACTTGGGTGGTATTAATGTAATTTTGTATTTTATGCTTAGTGACAATAAAATGATTAGGAACCAGTATTAAGAAACTCATTTCGGACTGTGATTCGGTTAGGTCACCAAAGTGAAATATTTCAGTCGATTCGGAATTTCGGTGAAATGTTTCAGAATTACAATTCAGAAGAATATAAATGTATATATGTATATATAGGGGAATGTTCATATGCATCTTTCCCTCACCAAAGAGTGAGGGACACTCCCCTTTTTGCACATGAAAAGTGCATTTTGTACCTCACCCTATGTACTTGAAAATGACATTTTGTACTTGGAAATTTTCAAAAAGGGAAGTGTCCCTCACCCTATAGTAAGGGAAAGATGCATATGAATGTTCCCATATATATATATATGTAAATAAATATAAAATATATATTAGTTCTTGAATATGGCTAGGGCCAATGTAATTACTAGTGGAAATTTAATTTATTTCAATTCAGGGGCTCATATATGGCTAGGGCCAATCTAATTATTAGTGGGACAGTTAATTTTTCTCAAATTAAGGCTAATATGGCTAGGGGCCATTTATTTTATCTTGATTTTAGAATGGCTTGTATTTCAAATGAGATGGCCCCCACCGTGTGATTCCACTTTTAATGTAACATAAAGTGATTAGCATTAAAGGGCAAAAGGGACAATTTGAAGTTTCAAACCTTCCAGCCCTTTCACTCTAATTTCTTTTCAACGAAAGCTCTGGAGAAACAAAACGTAAGGGGGGAGAGAGAGAGGCGACGAAGGTCTTCTTCCATAGAGTTTGAGGAGCAGCGACGGTGGTCTTCTTCCATGGAGTTCGACAAGCGGCGATGAGGTTCTTCTTCCATGGGGTTCGATGAGCAGCGACGAAGGCAAGATTCTATTCGCGCCCTCCCTCTTTCTCACTCCCCCCTTCTTCTTCTTCTTCTTCCTCCTCCTCCTTCCATTCTTTTTTTTGCTTTTAGTCAAATAAATTTGATCAAACTTTTTTAACAAAAAAAACTCCATCCGAAATGGGACCTGATCGGACGAAATCTTTGCTTTTGGACCAAAATCAAAGATTTCATCCGAATTGGTCCAAATTTCTGAACGAAATCTTATGTGTGTGTGTGTGTGTGTGTGTGTGTGTGGGGGGGGGGGGGGGGGGGGGGGGGGGGGGGGGGGGGGGGGGGGATTATTCAGTTCAGTACAGTGACCGAACCGAAACATCTCAGATATTTCGGCTGAACCAAAACGAAATTCATAACACTGTTAGGAACTCCTGACTTCTCCTCTTTTTCTTCCTCTATTATCTTGTTTTCTCTTCCTTTATCAGACTGATGAAACCAAAATTTGCGTATACAGTAAATAACTGTTATAACATACACATTTCACCTTCTGTACCATTTTATCTTTTCGAATAGAAAAATAAAACTTAATAAAATGTGCTTAACACAGTCATCGTGAACACATTGATAAAGTAATCTTTCATGTAGAAAGGAGTTTTCTTACAGAAGCAATTGTCTTCAATGCTTTTGGGCCTGGGAATGTCTTCCCACAACCATGGCTCTTAGGGAGAAGACGACCTTCAACTTCATCCCCGCTGATGCCTCTTGCAATATTCCATAACCATGTCCTTTAAGTAAAATAAAACAAAGAATAAGCGGGAGAGATTTTCAAGATCAAGAGTTAAAAAGGGAATGCCATGTTGATTATTGAAAGTAGATTATAATTGAAGGCATCTTATTCCTATCTTGTTTTTTAAGTTGACAGAATATAACAAGAACTAAATATTGCACTGATCAATGATCATATATGAACATAACAAAAATAGTGCATGGTGGATAGCACATTGGAAACTATCCATGCAAAATAATAGCAACTAATACACATTAGTAAGATGTCTAGTGTTGGAGAATGATGTCATATGTAGCCCCTTGGACTGTTAACCCTGAGAATATCACAGAACTTGTACAGTTACATGGTATGTTGTGGACTGGAAAACACATTAGAAGCAGTTCATTAGTACTAAATAACAGCAAATAATACACATTACAAATTTATTACTAAAACACAAGGATAAAAATTTCAGACTTGGGACCCTACTCGGTCAGGGCCGAATCCGAGTCAGGTTGAGTACCAATTTAAAGTTCAGAATGCTGTGATGGTATTATTTAATATATTGTGTCATTGTTCTCTCATCAGCAAAGGAGATATACAAGAACCTGAAGTTGTTATTTATTAATAGATCTTGACTAAAGAGTTGAGCTGGGCTTTCTAGTGTATTTTAATATACAAAGGAGAGAGATTTTTATGCCCTCATTACTTTTGCGCTGCATTCAATCTATCATGGGCATGAATTACCCAATCTCTCTCTCCCTGATTGTTTGGTTACAGGAGCAAAAAGCACTTGCTTGGACCTTTCTTTTAAATGGACACTGTTTTCATGATATTATTCATATCAAAGGAGAGTGATAGGGAAAGATGCATATGCGGCGTTTCAATAAAAAAAAATACCAATGACTGCATGACAGCCAAGTTACTGCATCATCAAGAGATAAGGGTGGAATGGATGTTGGATCATTGTCACAAATCACAATTATCATTGGTGGAAAATTATCCTACCACAATAAATTTGAATATTATCGAGAACAAGTTGAAGAAAATACGTTATGAAAAAAAAAAGGTGAAGAAAAGAAATTAAATTTTAAACAATTAAAACTAACGGATAAATACATTATGTTTGAGTGCAACATTATGTAGCACGAATCATATAGTTATATGGTTGGCCAAGTCCATCACTGTGAGGACTTGGCCGACTCACCCAATTCCTTTCGAGTCGGGTCCAAGTCACAGTGGACCTGACTCGATGTGGACCCAACTTGGTCAGTGTCAAGTCTGACTTGACTCAATCAGGGCCAAGTCCGACTCAACTCGGACTTGGCCAATTTTTTAAACCTTGCTAAAAATTAGTGTCGAAGAACACTGTCATATGGAGTCCTTCATAGACCTGAGGATGTCGCATAACTTTGCAAATCACAGCACCTCTCTCTCTCTCTCTCTCTCTCTCTCTCTCTCTCTCTCTCTCTCTCTCTCTCTCTCTCTCTCTCTCTCTCTCTCTCTCTCTCTCTCTCAGTTTGAAAGAATATAACAATATTGTGATAAAATGGAGAGAAGAAAAACTGCATATTGCACTGATCAATAATCATATATGCCCATAACCAAAATAGTGCACAGTGGTATAGCACACTGGAAACAATCCAAGAGTTTTAAATGATAGCAACTAATGCACATTACTTGAACCTCTAGTGTCAGTGAATGCCGTTATATGAAGCCCTTTGGGCTGTTAACCGTGAGAATATCAAGTAACTTGTGCAGATTCATGGTACAATGTGGACTGGAGAATACATTAGAAACAGTTTTAATAGTACCAAATAACAGTAACTAATACACATGACAAATTTATTACAAAAATTAGTGTAGAAGCGTCAAAGAATACTGTCATATTAGTCCTTTGTGACAGTCTAAGAGATGGAAAATGGAATAGTAATGTGATCGATCCCTTTGAGGGTCAACTATCTTACATATAAATAGGGGCTGAATGCCCTAATTACAATCAATTAACAAAATCTAATCTTATCTAGATCCTAACAATTAGCTAACAAACTAAGTATGTACATGTGGCTTTGACTAATGATAAGTACAGTGTATGGGCCTAAATGGGCCTGCAAGTTTGGGCTTGGAACACCATCATTAACACCCCCCCTCAAATTGATGCCGATGAATCAACCAGCATCAATTTGTCTGTCAAGAATTGATGACGTGGTCGAGGAAGAGCTTTGGTAAAAATATCAGCAATCTGAAGGCTGGAGGAGATGAACGGAAGGGAAATAACATTGCGTAGATATTCATCCCTGATAAAATGGCAAGCAACCTCTATGTGTTTAGTTCGCTCATGAAACACCGGATTTTCAGTAATCCGAATGGCACTGGTGTTATCCGCATGTAAAGGTGTTGATGATTTTTGTGAGAAGCCAAGTTCCTCAAGAAGACCTCGAAGCCATATAATTTCTGAGCAGGCGGCAGACATAGCACGGTATTCTGCCTCAATTGATGATTTTGAAACTCTGTCCTGTTTCTTTACTTTCCAAGAAATAAGAGCATCACCTAAGTACATGCACCAGCCCGTGGTGGACCGACGAGTATCAGGGCAACCTGCCCAATCAGCATCAAAATAGGCAGTCAATTTCATTTTTGAGCCAACAGGAAAAAACAAGCCTCTGTGAGAAGTGCCAAGAAGATAACGAATAATGCGCCGAACAGCTGCTAAATGGAGATGATGGGGCTTGGTCATATACTGACTCATCAAGTTGACGGCATAACTGATGTCAGGACGAGTAGTAGTCAAATATATAAGACTACCGACAAGCTGGCGATAATATGTCGGATCAGAAAGGGGATCACCACTGTCACTATGGAGTGTTAGATTCAGTTCCAAAGGAGTATCCACAGGTGTGGAGTTTGACAGGCCTGCTGATTCAATTAAATCCATAGTATACTTATGTTGATGCAAAATCAACCCCTTCTCAAAGTGATGAACTTCCAATCCCAAAAAAATATTGCAGAGGGCCCAGATCCTTCATATGAAAAGATTGATGCATAGAAAATTGAAGATCTTGAATCGTGGCAGTATCTGTGCCAGTGATGATGATATCATCTACATAGACTAGAAGGATGGTGATTCCTGTTGATGTGTGATGCAAAAACAAAGATGGATCATAAGGACTCTGTTGAAACTGCAGCATGAGTAAAGCATCTTTGAATTTGTCAAACCATGCTCGTGGTGCTTGTTTTAGCCCATACAAGGACCGTTTCAAAAGAGCAACTTGTCCTTCTGATGGTTTTGGTAAACCTTGAGGCAAACGCATGTAAACTTCCTCTTTAAGATCACCATGAAGAAAGGCGTTTTTCACATTAAATTGGAAAAGGGGCCAGGATTGAGATGCAACTATGGCAAGGATGGTGCGAACAGTGGTCATCTTTGCGACAGGTGCAAAAGTTTCTTCGTAGTCAATGCCATATTCCTGTCTGTTTCCAAGGGCCACAAGTCTTGCCTTGTATCTATCCAAAGTACCATCTGCCTTCAATTTGATAGAGTAAACCCATTTACTCCCAATAGGTTTAACCGAGTTTGGGCATGGAACAACAACCCATGTTTGGTTCTGCTGTAGAGCATTAAGTTCTTCTTCCATAGCCTTTCTCCAGCATTCCTGCTTTGCTGCTTGTGAATAAGAAGTAGGAATGGATACAGAGGATAAAGTAGCAAAATATGAAGAATGAGAAAAACCATATCGATCCGGTGGACGAGAGATACGAGAAGAACGACGAATAGCAAATTGAGGTGAATCTGATGCTGGAGCAGGATACAGGACCGGTTCTTGCAAAGGAGGCAAAGTAATGGCATTTGTTCCTTGTCGACGAGCATACACCTTGTCCGGATGAAAACGCAAAGGTGGAGAAAGGTATTCATCATCAAAGGATGGTATTTTAGAAAAAGAGATTTCTGGAGATGAATCAGGATAAGACTGAAAAAGGTACTGGTGTTCAAAGAAGACAACATTCCTAGAAATTCGAATACGCTTGGATGTGGGATCATAGCAAACAAAACCTTTTTGGTGGGAAGCATAACCAAGGAAGGCACATTTTGTAGATTGTGCGGATAACTTGGAACGTTCATTTGTGGGAAGATGACCAAAACAAACACAACCAAAAGTGTGGAAATTTGTGTATTGTGGTTCAATTTTGAAAAGACGAAAATGTGGAGATGTGTTTTGAAGTTTTGGAGAAGGAAGGCGGTTGATGATATGAGTAGCAGTGGTTAAAGCTTCTGGCCAAAATCTAGGAGGAACTGAGGATTCTAATAATAAACACCTGACCATATCTAGAAGATGTCGATTTTTCCGTTCCGCAACACCATTCTGTTGTGGTGTGTAGGGACAAGTCCGTTGGGATATAATCCCTTGGTCTTGTAAAAATGCCTGAAATTGTTTGGACACATATTCCCCCCCTGAGTCTGTCCGAAGGACTTTAATACATGTTGAAAATTGGTTCTGAACATAATTCAAGAATTTTTTAAACACATCAAAAACTTCAGATTGGCATGTAGAAAATAAACCCATGTAAAATGGCTATAATCATCAATGAAAGTGACAAAATACTTATATTGTGAATGAGAAACAATTGGTGCAACACCCCAAACATCACTATGTATTAAATCAAAACTTTTGGTAGCAAAAGAAGCATAATGGAAAAGGCAAAGTTTTACTCTTTCCCAGCTTACAAGTAGTGCAATCAAGAGCAACATCTGATGATAAAAACTTCATTTTATTAATATGACCAGAATTTAACAAAGATAACAAAACTGTTGAATTGGGATGGCCTAATCGATTGTGCCACAACTGCACATTATTCCTAGACACACTTGATAAAGCAAACAAAGACATATCTGGATTCGGTGTTACTATGTGAAGAGGAAACAAACGCCCACACTTAGGCCCCTTCACTATGACCTTCCCCGTCTCCTGATCCTGCACCACACAACCAGAGGAGGAAAAAGAAACATTGCAATTATTATCCACCAATTGACCGGCAGAGATTAAATTGGTAGAAAGATTTGTTGAACAAAAAACATCATGTAAAGAAAGAGAATGAGAAATATCACCAACAGAGGTAATTGGTATAGTGGTACCATTAGCAGCATGGACCTGAATCCGTCCATCATATGGTTTAATTGTGGAGAAGTTTTTGGATGAGGATGTCATATGATTGGAGGCACCAGAATCAAAATACCAATGAGAGAGAGATTGAATTTTACCAGATATACCAAGAGTGGAAAAAGCCTGGAGGATCATCTGTTGGATCATTTCAGGGGTGACTGGAGCAGAAGAAGCAAGCCGGGGCGGAAGAAGGTATGGAAGATGAATCAATAGTGCCAGAAGTAGCAGTAACCGCCTGGTAAGCTTTTGGATTTCTGTTCTGAGGACGTTTGCGGCATTCATGGATTGAATGGCCAGATGCTTTGCAATAATTGCAGATCCTCTGCTTGCACTGATTGGCATAATGGCCGAAAGTTTGACACTTGAAGCACTGCACTTTACTCATATCTCTGTTGGGTTGCTTCCCCTTGGTAGAATAATCAACATTTACTGGTGAATTCGGCGATCGAAAGGCAGTGGGTACACTATAGGCAACATCAATAGTACCCGGATTAGTTTGGTGCAGGACACCAAATTGAGTCAATTGTCTCTGTTCCTCTCGCAGTAATTCATTGAGACACTCATCCAGTGATGGAGAAGGTACCCTACTCATGAGATTAGATCTGACCGATTCATACTGAGGCCTTAATTTCATAAGAAATTGATCCCGATGACTAGTTGCTAGTATGACTTGCAATTCGGGAAGAGCCTGTGCAGAGATAGTGGCATATTTGATTTCATCTAATTTGACCCATAAATTCTGAAAACCAGAATAATACTCCTGAATGGAAGAAGTCCCTTGAATATAATTCGCAATTTCAAATTCCAACTGATACTGTCGAGCAGAATTCCCCTGATGATACACTTTTTTAAGATAATCCCACATATCTTTGGTAGTTTTGTAAGGTCTCAAATTCATGAAGAATTGTGGTTCCATGGAACAGAGAATCCATGTTTTGACCTTAGCATCTTTTGTGTTCCATGACAGAATTTTCTTCTCATCTTCTGTTGGTTTTGGATCAATACCAGATATATGGCCCCATAATTCTTTACCCTCTAGGTAAAGTTCAAATTGAAAGGCCCAAGAGGGATAATTTGTGCCATTAAACTTGATTAAGGTGATCTCAGATTTCTCCATTGGTAACAAGGATGTAGATGAATCAGCAGAAAAATTATCAAGACAGCAACAGTAATCAGAAGACCCAAAAAACAGCAGAAGTATGGCAACAAGAGACCAAAAAAATGGACAGTAAGAGACATCCAAGATGCTGTTTGAGCCTAGTGAACAACACAGTAGCAGAAAACAGCTAGACAAAAAATCTGCACAATCAGAGGATAAAAATCGTCCCTGTCGTGCAGTGAATGGAATCTCACGTGGGCCCCAGCAGATGATCAATGGCCAGATCAAAGAGTGGGGATGGAATAATGGAGTATTTTCGCACCTATTGGAGGTGGTCCCAGGGAGAACAATTCAAAATCCAAAAAACTGGACGGCTGAGATGAAAACGAATGGAGAAAACTGAATTTCCACAAACAATAGTAGAAGGCCTACCTCTTATGATCCATAAATCTTGAAAAATTCCTCAGAAATAATAAGAAAAACAGGTGACCAAGATGGGCTGCGTCCACTGATATGGTGATGATGATCACAGGTGGGCCACGTCTGATCTGAGATGATCAGGGAAGATGAAAGACGATCAGGCTGGATAGAACATCTTGGAAGATAACTAGGAGAATCCACAAAGCTTGGATCTTGAAGAAGAATACTAGCTGAAGAGCTGCTCTGATACCATGACAGTCTAAGAGATGGAAAATGGAATAGTAATGTGATCGATTCCTTTGAGGGTCGACTATCTTACATATAAATAGGGGCTGAATGCCCTAATTACAATCAATTAACAAAATCTAATCTTATCTAGATCCTAACAATTAGCTAACAAACTAAGTATGTACATGTGGCTTTGACTAATGATAAGTACAGTGTATGGGCCTAAATGGGCCTGCAAGTTTGGGCTTGGAACACCATCATTAACACTTTGCACCTTAGAATGTCGCATAACTTTTGCAGATCTTAACACAACTCTCTCTCTCTCTCTCTCTCTCTCTCTCTCTCTCTCTCTCTCTCTCTCTCTCTCTCTCTAACATAGTTTCTTCGTTTTTTTATCAATAATAGCAAGTTCTTCCATTTTTTATCAATAATATCTATCACATTATAAAATTTAGAAAAAAAAAATCCAGCTTTTTTATCAACATGTTTCTTGTTTCCTGATCAGTAAGACATGTCATTATTTAATATGTATCAAAGGTAAAAGTACACACCAAGGCCAAGACCTCTGAGTGGCCGGGGAGACAACCAAAAGGCCTATGACTTCCCAAAAGTCAAGGAACTAACCATAGTGCTGCAGTTATAAACATCAAAAAATCATAATACTTTTGCTTGCAATTGGTAAATCTAGAGAATTGTCTTCCGTTAGTTCCGTATGTGAATCATGTGATGATAACCGAGCACTATCCCATGAGACTTTGAAATGGAACCAGAGAAGAGAAGACCAAGTATGGCCAAATATTTGGAAAAATTTAAGCATTTTGTAGGATTTTAACAGCAGAGGTGAGTTCTATTTAGATACTTCCAGTTCCAGAAAATTAAAGAAACAAATATTTAATAACAGCAGTGGTCATGGGTATCAATATTTATATACCTATCAAAATGAAAAAAGAAAAGGAAAACAAAAATTTGCTGGGCTACAAACATTTTTGTAAGATTTCTGGTTTACTTTATTCATTACTTATGACTTGGACCCATTATTGAAAGCTGATCTGGGAACAAAGACGAAGGGCACAATTGGAAACAGCCAAGGATACCACAAGCTTTCAGAATCCGTGGTATAATTTTTCCATGGGCATCTTTGGGTGTGAATTCCATTCCCATGGAAGAAAGCACAGATTTGCACGGAGAGTAAAAAATCTGACCCCTTCCCCTCAACTTCAAAATCCTCAAGATCCCAGATTTTTGTCATAAAAAAATTGCAAAAAATGCTGCACCAAATGCTGGATTAGCACTTACAAGCGGAAAACATCAGTTTTTCTTCAGATATGTCAGGGCACAAACATGCCCATAATGAATGGTCAAAACCAGATTACTGTTAAAATTTGAAAATCGCAGGGGCACATGCCGCCTTTTTTAACAGTTCTGAGTAAACCGCTTATTTTTTCAAATCTGTGTTGTTTCTAAAACTCAATGTGGTCTACAAATCTATTAATAGGGATGAATGGGAAAGTAGAACTCCCAAAGCCAATCCCAGCTACATGAGATGGGCTTTGATGAAGGACTTTTGGTGAGAGAGCTGTATGGTGGTGCTTGATACCAGAGTTTCTCACAGGAAAGTGGAAGCCCTCTTCCTCCAACCCCACCCATATAATTGCTTTTTGTCCTCTATTAAACAAAAGATGCTCTAGAGGAAATGAAAGTAATCATATTGATGAAGTGGTTAAGCAATGGAAGGGGTTAGGGCTCACTAGTGGCCATTATTAATATGTTAAACTGATGCAGCCACAAAATTACACGAAGAAGATGACTGAGATAGGTTGATCATCTAACCCAGACCTGTTTTGAACATCCAGAGGAGTTACCAAATTTTCTGCCAGAGTATAGATAGCACTTTAAAAAAAGATTTCTCCCCAAAGATAACAGTCTTGTTACAAAACTCAGACTAATTTCCATGCATTTACATCTATATTTAAAAATAAAATCAACAAAAATCCCCACTAATCTAAACCACCTAATATTAATCTAATCATTTAATCACAAAAGATTATCTTAAGAATCCTAACCTATATAACAAATAAATGAAGAGAAATGGAAACAAATAAGAAATGGAATCCCTCTAGCTCATCGTCACCCTTTTGTGTATTTTGGTGGGCTACACGTGAGCTTGGATCAGTTCTTGGCG